>VCJN01002921.1:0-78192 GCA_006384855.1 Tetraselmis striata | reverse complement strand
TTTGCCACACCCAAACAGCCTGTGCAGGCAAGCCGCGACTCAGGCTTTCACGCTTGCTGTGGTTCGCTTCATATCCCTCGTGTAGTTCGTTAGTTGTCCTGATATGGTTTGACCATCCGGTCACTGCTGGATAGTGCGGCTGACTGCTGCGGGGTGGCTTGCCGAATGCAGGGTGCAGCGGCCTTCACGCCGTACGACGCCGCGGACACGCCGTACATCGTCTTCTGGCACTACCACGCCGCGCAGTACCTGCAGCATCTGCAGTGCGCACCCCCCCCCCCCCCCCCCCCCCCCATTCTGAAGAAAGCCGATTGCATGTGCCTCGGTGACTACTTTACCATTGAACAAGTGCCATCTGAAAAAGTGCCATCCGTCTAACCAAAGCCGCAATGCCACCATGGGCGAGCCTGTCGTTGCATCGCGTTGTGGCACGGAACGTATCCGTTGTCTGACACGGCGCCGACTCCATCCACAGGGAGGACTATTCCCTCGGGAACACCACTCTCGCGCTCATGTCCCCTGCCTTGGTCAACTGGCAGGTATGCGCGAGCCCCAGCCTCTCGCCGATGCTCACCCATAGCGGACCCTTTCTCGCCGCATGCGGAGACTTGCCCCACCTGTGTCCGGCTCGTGCCACATGTCACATGCGATCGTGCCGCCTCGGCCTTGCCGTGCGGGCCGGCGAATGCGGCCGCTGACCCTGCCCCTGTGTTGCCTCGCCGGCGATAGCTCGACGTGTACGAGAAGCTGCGGGCGGACGTCGTGCGCCTGGGGCTGGGCCCACTCTCTTGCCCGCGCTTCATGAGCAGCGGCCTGCACGCCGTTCTGATGGCGACGCAGCTGTGTCGCACCGTCGACGTGTATGGCATCAGGTACTGTGCCCCCCCCCCCCCCCCCCCCCCCTCCCTTTCATTCCCACGCCCATTTCCGATGTTGACGCGAGGGGCAATGGCCAATTCACCAATTCACCACTAACCGGCGACGCGGTGGGGTCTGTCAGCGTGGAGCTCGCCAGCGCGCCGCGCCAGGGCGCGCACAGCAGCGGCATCAACCGGCATTCCTTCGACGCGGAGACGACATTGATGCGCCTGCTCTGGATGGCGGGCGTCTTCGATGTCTGCACCGTCTAGTGCAGCCGCGGGACCGCCATCAGAAACAGCCATACATCGCGCCGTTATTACCTGCTGCGGCCGGGCATTTGGACGAGCTGGTTGGTAAAGATCCGGTGTGCGGATGGATGGAGGCAATTTCGCCAACGTGATAACCCTTCGAAGTTTCATCTATTGCAAACAATGTAGATCGCTCTTTCTGACAAACATGCTCGGGGGTAGCGGATGCTGGTGGAGACGCGCCCTTTCAATGCAAATAAATCATAATTACAAATCATTGACAAATCATACAAAATGGACGGCTCCATGCAACGCAGCCTGTGTGAGTCCCAAATTTGGCGCGATCCAATCGCATTTCGTTCCGCCAAAAGTGCGGAAACTCTGAAGTCATTGATGCTGTATGGCAAAGCTCACGCTGCGCCGTTTGCTCGACCCGTTTGACTGAGGTCTTGCATGTTTTCAGTCACTCCGCCGGAACAGTCTGCTCATCAAGTTGGAGACTGCATCTGGGTAACTCAAGATTATAGCGCCCATGAGGGAAACGATGGGACCCATCCACCAATCCGCAACCCCAAAGTAGTGGTGGTGCTCGTGGCGCTGAACAGACAGGCCGCTCTGAGCCGGCGGTGGATTTTCACACCATTGCGGCACCGGCGGCCCGGCTTGAGCGGGTGCCATAGTGTTCGCGGCCAGCAGGAGGACCTCGCGGCCTTGGTGCTGCACGCTGCTCGCGTCCAGAGTTCCGCTCGCTTGGGCCGGATCGACGTTGTCAGGCGCCACCGCATCAAGGGCGTTTTGGTTCGCCGCGTCACGAATGGCGGGGAAGCGCTGGTTGAGTGCACCAGCGGTAGGGAGCTGATGCCGAGCCGGGGAAGCTGCATTGGTAGGAGAGCCCGAGATGCGGTGCCGTGGCGGGAGGCAGGGCATCGCGGCATTGTTGCTCGATCGCCGGGATCCACCACTGCTGTGGGGGGGCATAGCATCAGAGGAAACAAGGAGCTCCCGACTCGTCCGCAGGACCATGGTTGCGTGGGCAACGACGTCCTGGCCAGCGCGGATATCGGCAATCACTGATCGGAGAGCGTCAATGGTCGCCGGCCTGACCTCGAAGTCGTCACGGTCTCGGAGCTCGTAACGGCAGGTTCTGAGCTCGCTCGTGAGTGCATCTATCTGTCGGGCCAATGACGACGCACGGCTCCGCATCTCAGCGGCAATCTCGAGTGGATCCCCTGAAGTCGCCACAATCGCGTCCATTGGACCGTCTCCTGCAGCGGCTGCCTCGTCGACGACGTGCCCCGCCTGAGGCAGTAACTCCTGATGTGGGCCGTCGATTGCTTGATCCATTGATGGCCCGAGGTCATTGCGCGGCGCCTGCTGCTGCTGCTGCTGCTGCTGCTGTTGGTCGTCATTTGCCATGCTGGCAGCGGCAGGCCGAGCTGGTTGGATCTCGCTGTTGTTGAATCCAGGGAACTGCTGCTGGCCGTCGTCCATGATAGCGTGCTGCATATATTATCGGCGGCCAGACAACGATGGAAATGCCCGGCAGTGTCGAACGTCGGAGCCTACTGCGGCTGCTACGGTCAGTCGACCAGTTCCGCTAGACTGCAGCGAATTTGGCGGGAGCTGAGACTTCCAGGAACAACACGGGGCGAATGCGCGCAGAGATTGGCACTCAAGTGCAAACGATTCGAGCTGGCAGGTAGGGAGCAGAAACACGGCGAGACTATATATGTATGATATGGGCAGTGACAATAATGATTCGACTCCGACGCCGAGTGTTGTCGGGGTAATAAGCAACTACCAGCCCGGGAGCGGCGGCGCCGCTATTATCGCGACATCGTCATACTTCCCATCTTTGCTGCATCTGAAATGCAGTGTGCCAGTGCCGTACCTGTATTAGCTTAGCTACGAGCTGCTGGTGCCGCAGCAAAGCGCTGACGCTATATCTGTTCAACAGCATCCGAGAAAGCTTCATCATCGAGCGGGAACGACAGTGGTTTCGATGAAGTTGAGGGCCGTAGCACTCTCCATTGCGGTTATCTATTGTTGTTGGGTAATAATGCAGTTGACGTAGTTTGCCGGTTGTTGAGTCGTAGCAGTAGCAGCAGGGAAACTGTAGTGGATTTGCTGGAGTGCGTACTCACTGGCGGTGCAGTGTGGCGAAACAGGTGCCCAAGTGCCTTAGCAATTATTCATATTAACACTGCAGCTCAGATAGTCAGGCTTTTCTCATCCGCCACCGTGTCATCGCTGGGGCGGCTGCTTCTGGGAAGCCTTATTTCCTACTACCGACCATCATACTGGTGGCGACATTGGGAGCGTGGTGACCTAGACACGTTGTTCGCCCTCGCGCGTACGCATGCATCTGTTCGGGCTACTCCTCATGATTACGCGGCTCCGGCGTCGGCCAATTGTGAGGACCCACCGCCGGTAAGCAAACGCCAAGCTGCTCGGGCCTCGGCTTTGGCCGCGGTGGGCGAGTACAGCCGCGCAGCTGCCGCCCTTCACTCAGTCCCGCTCGCGCCCACTGGCCCGCGGCTTCACGAAGAGCTCCTTCGCTTGCATCCCCAGACCCCGGACCCTGTTCCTTGCGCGCTCCCGGACCCGTTCTCGTTGGACCGCCTCACTTTCCCTGAGGCTTCGGTGGACGTTTGCGAGGTGTTGTCCAGCAGCCCCAATGGTTCTGCCCCATTCCTCGATGGCATCCGCTTTGAGGCTCTCCGTGCCCTCTGCTCGCGCTCCCACCTCCGTGGCATAGCCGAGGCCATCGCGAATGCGGAGGTCCCTGCTGGCGTCGCCCATTTCCTTTCCTCCGCTACCTTGGTTCCCCTAGATAAGCTCACGCCGGCGGAGCGCAATGCGTTGGAGCTAAGTGCCGGAGACATGAAGGGGTCCGTTCGACCCATTGGCATCGGCAGCGTGCTTGTCCGGTTCGCTATGCGCGTCCTCTTGCGCGCTCATGGCGAGCCCATCGCCCAATGGCTTGCCGCCCGCGGCCAGTTCGGTTTTGGCGTTAAGGGTGGCGTGGAACTAGTTCAATTCCTTGTGCGATCTCTCCTAGACTCGGACCCATCCCTCGTCTTGGTGCAGCTTGACGCCGAAAACGCGTTCAATTCCTTCTACCGCTCCGAAATGTTCCGCACACTGCTCGAGGACCCTGTTTGGCAGCCTCTATTGCGTTCGGCGATCATGCTTTATGGTCAAGAGTCCAATCTGTACGTTTTCGACGGCTCCCAACCCGGTCCCTCTCTCCGGATTCCAAGCCGTCGAGGGGCCCGCCAGGGTTGCGTCCTCGGCCTCATCCTGTTCGCCGCCGTCGCTGCCCGAGTGTACGCTCGCATCGGCGCGGCTGCCCCCAGTCACTCAGTGTTGGCGGCTTTCTCAGACGACGTCAACCTGGTCGGCACTGGTGATGGACTTGCGCTTGCTACGTGGGTGGCCCCGTCCGCTTTTGCCGCCGTTGGGTTAAGCGTCACCATTCGCAAACGACAGGCGTATTGTCAGCTCGGCTCTTCGTCTCCGTTCGGCGCCCTTCCATTTGGGCATTTGTTGCATGGTGTTGCAGTCTCCTCGTCCGGAATCAAGGTGCTTGGGGCCCCTGTGGGCTCGGCCACTTTCGCCCGGGAACTGCTGGACAAAACGGTCGAAAGATTTCACCAATTCGGCTCCCGCCTTGTCGGTTTGGCAGACCACTTCCACTCCCACACTGCTACTCGCCTGCTGCAAGTTTGCGGCCGTCGTTTTGGCCACCATCTCCGCTCCACGCCTCGGGGCTTGGGTCGATCCGAGGGGTATGGCGACACTATTACGTCTTTCCTCGAAGATGCAGACGCCGCCGCATTTTCAACGCTTGCCGGCATATGGGGTGTTAGCCCCGACCTCTTGGATACGCCCTCCATGCGCACGCAGCTGTCCCTCCCGGTCCAATTTGGGGGCCTCGGCATCGGCGATAATGTGGTTATAGCAGATGTCTCCCACGTCGGCGCTGCCGCCCTCGTGGTTGGCCAAGCTGTGACTTTCCTCCGTGCTCAACACGCCACCCTGAGCGACGCCGGGGCGTTCTTTTCCGACCCGTCCGGCGAATCCAGCCCTCATAGCCTCTACCTTGTTGGGGCGTCCTCGATCCACCAGGCTATGGCCACCCCAACGTTGGAGCTCGATGCCGGCGCCAACGCGTCGGCGCCGATGTGGGCTGCCGAGCTTCGCGCCGCTCATACCCGTGTCGTTGAGGAGTGTGGAGACGCGGTACTCGAAGATCTAGCGGGGCCGTTGGCCTCTGCCCTAAAGCTGCTCCCCTCCAAGCGCTCCCACGTTGCCCGTGCCGGCTGCTCGGCCGCCGGGGCTGAGCCGGCGTCTGCAATGCGCTCGGCGGCCGACCTCCGAGCTATCCCGCATTACTCGGACTTCCCCTTGCACTCCATGCGGAAAGTACAGGAAACCCTGAGCCACCGCATTCACACGGTCCGTTTCGCAAAGCTCGTTGCGCGTATGCCTACAAGTGGCCCTGACAGCAACCGCTTCCGAGGCCGCCTCTTACGCGCTGCGACAGCGTTCCTGGTGACTGATCCTCCAAGCGAGGGTCGCCTTGGTGAAGTCCGTGAGCGTTCCCCTGAGTACTACGATTCCATGTTCCGTGTTGCCGCTTGCCGCCCATTTGGCCTTCCGGCGGCTCCTGTCCTCTCCCTTGGCGAGCCATGCCCTTGTGCTTCTTGCTCCTTCTCGGTACAAGGTATGCTGGCCCGTTTTGAGGATGCTGGCGTGGAGTTCACTCCTTCAACTTGGGCGGTCGCATACGCTGATCACGTGGCACGTTGCTCTGGGGGCGTCTCCAATCACGCCGCACACGAGTGGGCCGCACATGGCCTTTCCGACATTTGCCACGACGTGAAGTCCGCGCTGGGCGTGGGTGTCCAGATCCTCACGGACCCGTCGGTGCTTGTTTCTCTCCCGAAGGGCAGCGACGGCCGGCCGGCCGATGTTGGGCTTTTCGGGTATGGCGGTATCCGCGGAAACACGGTTGCTATCGATACCACCATTGCCCCCATCCTCGGCGTGTCAAGCTCGGATCCAACGACTGCTTTGAGGGCTGCAGAGCGCCACAAAATCCAGAAGTATGACGAGGGTGTCCGAAACGCCGCCGGCATGCTTCGCTTTGTTCCATTCGCCGTTTCCGAGTTCGGCTCGATGGCCCCGCATGCCGAGGCTTTCTTGGAGGAGCTCGCGAAAGCTAGCCACACACACACTGGCCAAAAAATCGGCCAGCTCTTGTCTGCGTGGCGCCGCCGTTTCTCCTTGCTCATCAACATGGCACATGCAGACAACGTTCTTGGCGGGGTCGCGTCCGCGCGTGCGGCACGTGATGGTACTCCTGCGCCTGCGTCGCGTCGCTCGTCGGCATGTGTTGCTATGACCCGGGTCATTGGCTGCAAGCGTCCTCGCCGCGGCTGATAGCTTACCCCGGGGCGGGGGTCCCTTTGGTCCCTGGCAGCTAAGTGATTTCGCGGTTCCCTTGGCTCCTTCTTGGTTCTTGGCTCCATGTCCTCCTGCTCGACCTTGGTTTCATGCTCATGTCTCTCTTTTGCTGGCAACCTTTCACAGTTGACGTTAGTTCTGTTTGTAGTGCGCTTTTGTGAAAGCCCTTATGTAATTAAAAATTCATACTGGTGGCGAATATAATGGCTGCGAATATGATGTGTATTCTATTCCGGCCGTATTAACAGGTAGAGCAATGCTATGTAGCGACTAGCCATCGAAAATGCACGAACATGATGCAATCGCAAACAATATTGATGAAATTTGGATGCTCGATTTATTTACTACGCATTTCCCCGATATAATCCGCATTGCTGCCAATCAGTCCGGGCAGTTTGCCCGGTCTCACACTCATCATCGCAATTCTCGGAAAGAATTCGTCGCTTCAGTGACCGAAAAAAGCGACAAGTTGCTTAGCAAACGTAGAATCCAAACGGAGTATTTCAAAGTTGAGTCTGGTTTTGCCAAAAAGGTCGCGCAGGCTGTTTTACACGGTCAAGAGCCGAAATTGGCAGGAAGGTTTAGCGAAAAGCGTGGAGGGAAAACGGAGTCAGGGGGGGCGCTGCGTGGAACGCAGCGAAAACTGGAAGATGGCAGGCTCAGCTGTTCTGGCTGCTTTTATGTCTACTCGTGCTGCACCCAACAAGGGCGCAACAACAGTTACTAGTTCCCGTACCACTGCGCAGCACTTGTAGCTGAAAAGCGGTTAGGTCAAGGATGGAAACCCCATAAACTAGTTTAGATCATTTCAAAGTTGAGTCTGGTTTTGCCAGTCTTGAGCGAACGGAGAGAGCGGTGGATTGACGGAGAAGGGGTAGCGCCAAGTCATGAAGGAGGCACTGGGAAGGCCACCGCTGCGGAGTCCTGTTGGACTTGGAAGTGGCGGAGGGGGGCGATGTGTCCAAAGAAGAACCACGCGCCAGGAGAAGGAAGAACGTTGGGGTCGATGTAGTCCAGAACGACATCAGAGTTAGTGGCCCAACCGCCCTGGTAGCGGATGTGGGACAGTGGCACTCCAATGGCGTTTGCTGCAGAGGCTGCGCCCTTGCGTAGACTGTGTGAAGTCCATGAAGTGCCAGCAGGGGGGGCAGCGTTGACTAGGTTGACTGCTGTAGACAACCAGTCTGACATCGTAGCAGCAGTCCAAGGTTTTGAATGCTCAGCCACATTGACAGCCCAGAAGTTGGAGGTAGCCAAGCCAACAGTAACCAGGGGGACAGACTGGACGTTGTCGATGAAGTAGCGCAAGAGACGTGCCACTCGAGGGTGCTCGGACACTGGAAGGAGAAGTACGCGCAGGTCGTCAAGTCCCCGCCGGCCGGCGCGACCCTTCTCGCGGTAGATCTGCAAGGTGATGTTGTAGGTGTCGACATGCACATCTTGCACTCGACAGGAGACGCCAGTAAGGCCCCTGGCAAAGAACAGGAAGTTGACAACCGAGGCCAAGAGGGCTCGGTAGTCGAAGTGGGACTCTGGGTAAGGAGCAGACACAATTAGCTCGGCCTTTGAGACGAAGCGGTAAGCCACATCCGCAGGCAGAGGGACACGCAGAGGGGCAGCGTCCAGTCGACGCTGACGTAACATTAACCCACGTCTTGCCGAAGTGAGGTGTAGGCTGTCCTTGGCGATCGGGACGAGGTTGTGCAGCTCGAAGAAGGTGTTGATGGCAGACAGATAGGGCTGCAGCGACTTAGCTGCGATATGCCCTCGCTCCCCGATCCAGGCAACGTACCGAACAACAGTAGCAGTAGTCGCCTCTAGCGGGCTGATGTTCTCGGAGTCGTGGCAGAACTCAGCGAACTGAGCCAACCTGCCGGCGTAGCTCTTGAGGGTCTGAGCGCTGAGGGAGCTGGAGAGCAGGTCGAGCGTCCGCTGGCCTAGCTCGTCTGAGCCGAACGCGTCCTGTAGTCGGGATCGCAGTGACGCAGCCCACGGAGCGATAGCTGCGGGCTCGTCGATTACGTAAGTGCGTCGTTTTACTGACAGAGTGCCATCGGCACGGCTACTGTTCGCAAAGTACTCGGCAGCAGCGGTTAGGTTCCCGGCGGTTGGCCGGTAGTTGCTGGACGGGTTTGCAGTAGCTTCAGTACGGGTTTGCGGGGCTAGGTTCAGGTAGGAGGGCCGCCCCGCGCGCCCTTCGCGCTCATAGCGCATGTCCCGTGCGTAACGTACACGCGCGAAACTTGGTCGTTGCGAACCGGTTGTAACTTGTAGTGTAACAACCGACGAACGCAGAGATGGGGTTGTAGGAAAGGCGGATGGTTGAGCCGCCATGTGCAGGTGTGCGGATGTTTGAGCCGCACTCGGCTGTAGCTGAAAGAAGCGCCGCACCGAGGAAGGTCTAAATGAAGTCTGTAAGGTGGGGGGGTCAGGTCCTGACACAGGGCGCTCATCCCGCCGTTGAGCTGCAAGGGTGCGTCTTGCGGCGGTCACCGAAAGGTGGCCTCGCAAGGCTCCTGCAGCTCCGACGAACGGCGCCCCACACCGTCACTCGTGCTCACCTTCGCGGCCACGTCCACGTCCGCCGCCACGTCCTCGCCCACGTCCGCGACCTGTAGCTGCAGCCGCCACTCGAGAAGTAGCGGTCGCCTTGGCGCTGCTGGCAACGGTCGCCTCGAAGACACGACGCTCGTAGTCCCGCATGAGGTCCCCAAAGATCGCAGAACCCAGATGCTCCGAAGCAGGCTGAAAATGCTGAGCTCGCAGCACATCCAGAACACCTTGGTCACCGTGCACACGCTTGATCTCATTGAGCTTCCGTAGGAAGGCCAAACGAAACCGAAACGCCTTGTCGATGGCCTCGGCGTGGTTCCGAGCTCTCGCGAGGTAGGGGGTGAAGTCCTGGTTGCTGGAAGGGACGTAGGGCAGTAGCTCGTCGAGCGCCACGAAAAGGGCGGCCATGTGGGCACCGAAGCACGACATCCACAAGTACTCCTCCTGGGCCGGCAGACGCCGGTCATCCTGCTTGGGGTACTCGTTCGTTAGGTCGGTGCTCAAAGGGAAAAGTCCAGGCACTCGGCTGACCGGTCGAACGGCCTCGTAACCAGACTCTGCTCTCTGCAGTAGCTCTGGCACCGCGAGGTAATCATCCTCGGCACTCACGGATTTTGCTCCGACACGGCCGCTCTGGGCTAGCTCTAGCAAGTCGGGGCGCTCTGCGGCTCCCCCGCTGCCTGTCGGCTGTCTCGCGAAGCGCTGCCCTGAGCCGGAGCCATGTGCCCCTTCTCCATCAACAACGCGATCACGAGCCGTCAGTTGTGCCACAGCTGTAGCCAGCTCTCGCAGTAATGAAGACTGGGCCCTCATATCTGCGTTCAGCGACTGCAATGTCGGCTCGGCGACGGGTTCTTCTCCATCTGACATAGTAACGCACGGACGTACGGACGAGAATATCACACTCGGGTGGCGAGCCGGGTGTGGTCTTGAACAACCTGGGGTGACCTTGCTCGCAACGGGTTACGAGACAGTTTTTACATCGCTGCGTGGAACGCAGCGAAAACTGGAAGATGGCAGGCTCAGCTGTTCTGGCTGCTTTTATGTCTACTCGTGCTGCACCCAACAAGGGCGCAACAACAGTTACTAGTTCCCGTACCACTGCGCAGCACTTGTAGCTGAAAAGCGGTTAGGTCAAGGATGGAAACCCCATAAACTAGTTTAGATCAGAATTCTTCCGTGGCGTGATGACGAAGGCGGACAGACTGAGTGCAATAATGACATCCGACGCAGTACAATCGTTGCTTCCCGGATGATTTAGCAGCAAGCGCGGGCTCGCGGGCCCTAGTCGCGCTAGACTACGGAGTGACGCCGACAACAGGTACCCTTACCAGGTACTCGATCGGTACCTGTACCAATGCTCGACCACCAGTCTATCATTCATCCTATCGGAGCGAAATATGGCAGGCAGAAAGGACGGTACCCAGACGATCAGATACAGGCGACAGACCCAAGATGATGCGGCAGTGTGGTTGCATGCTGAACTAGCTACAAGCAGATACTAGTAAGACGTCCCGCCTCTGGCAAGGCCACGTGTGTTCTCTGCGCAACTTGCCCGCTGCACAGGTATAAACACGGGCGAGCCACCACCGCCTGGTCGCCAGTCGCTGCCCGCCGCTACCCAGGCGGCCATCAGTGCGCCAGGGAGAGCGCTGGGCGAGGTGCGCTGGGAAGGCTGCGCCTGGCGCTGATCCCTACGAGCTTGCGTGAGCTGGTCGTTATTTGGGGGAATCTCGGCCGATCGGCGAAGGGCGGCAAGTGGCTACGCCGTGAGTGCCGGGGGCTTCACAAGGTGGTGTTGAGGGGGCAAGGCGGCGGCGCGATGGAGGACCCGGAGCTTGAGCTGGACGTGAAGCTGCTGTCAAAGCACAACAGGATCAGGAAACGCATTGAGAGCATGTGAGGAAAGCTGCCCACGATGCATGTCGGCCCTCCACTGTGCCAATCGGAGACATGTCTTGAGAAGTATGTATCCTGCGATGGGGCACACGCCGTCACGCCAGCACAACCTGACAATCGCCCAGACTGGACCACCAACTAACCGCAGTGAACCAGGCCCCCACATGATCTGACAGCCAGTGACTCAATGCAGCTCATCGCTACATGCGAGTATGGGCCGCTCTCGGCGGGGCTGACGCGCCTGTGCCCCCCCCCCCCCCCCCCTGCGTGGCCAGATACAACAAACGCATTGAGGAGTTTCCCTCCAAGCTTGAGTATGATGACTACCTGGAGGAGCGGGAAGACATTGGTGCGGGGGCCGAAAGCTCTCACCCGCAGCCGCCCCGCCGATTGTAGCTGAGTATTGGCGAGCAAGGTGGGAAGGGGTGCACAGGCGAGGGGGGCTGGGTGGCTGAGTTGGGCGGGATTGCAATGGTCGCAGTGTTCAACCTGTGCGAGGGGATTAATGTGGCGGCTACGGAGGCCAAGGTCACGGCGTACGAGTCGGCCAACGCGGCGTCCATTGCCGCTAACATCGCGAAGAAGGTGGGACAGCGGGCCTGGTCTGGCCTGGCCTGGCCGTATCCCCAATCCGCCTCTTCCGCGGCCGCTAACGTATGGAGGGCGGGGGCCACTCACTGTCATGCCCTTCTCTGCCACATCTGCCGACAGGCCATGGACTCACGAGCACTAGCGCAGCCCGATGTCGCTGCGGTAAATGCCCCTCCCAACGTGCTCATTACCACCCGCCATGCAATGCCGCCCATGCATCCCGCTGCCGACTCGATCACCCCTCATGAGTCATGACTGTCTCACAGTAATGCCTCCACCCCCCCCCCCCCCCCCCCCCCCCCTCCGGCAACCTCTGCTTCTGGCGCTGCCTTCCTCAGGACCCAGAGGCTGCCACAGCGGAGGATGCTGTGCTGCAGCAAACGTATGTTGCCAGCACCACCCTGCCGACGCATTCGTGGCTACGGCATGCCTGTTCCTACTCGACTAGTCACATGCTTAGCCGGGGGACCTGCCCCCGGGGGGGCGGCTGACACGGCATCGCACCGTGGGCTGTCCTGCAGGTTTGTGCCGCGGGGCGGAGCCAACCAGCTGCCGCCGCAGCCAGCGCCGGTGGCCCAGCAGCCGCCAAAGAAGTCCGCCAAAAGGGCAACAGAGGTGGAGATGAAGGCTGGAGGGTGGGCCCCAGGTATGTATGCGTGCCCTTATTATGCCGCCGCAGTCTCTGTGGCGGATGCCGTCTCCATGCTCGGAGCATGGTTGCGGGCAGCCGGGTGCCCCAGTACCACCAGGGATCCTTATTGCCACCAAACTATCGCCTCTGCGCTCGTGTTTACCCCCACCCCACCCCCCCCCCCCCCCCCCAATCCTGCGCAGATCTCCCAAAGTTGCGGACCATGCACGACGCCTTCACGTCGCTGGTCCTGTCAGAGTCCTAGGCGCAGCGCTTTGGAGCGGTGGAGCTGACCGTCCGCCACCGTCTCTTCCCGCAAGCAACAGCGGCCGCAGCTTGTGTATGGTTACACTGATAGAAGAATGGCTGCTTGCTGCTCACTCACTGATACATTGCTTGGCTTCCTGCCGTCAATGCGTGACCGCATTCAGCGAGAGCCGCATGGAGGCGGCACTGGTATGGCCCGTGGAATGGGAGTCAGCGCTTTTGTGATTGTAATCAAGATATATCTGGGGTGTTTGGTGCTGTAGTAATGGAATGCACGGATGCTACGGTATGATCCGGGCGAAGCGGTGCCCAGATCCGATGACCGTATCGAAGGAAGGAGTGCCCTAGCTTGCCCAGTTCCGTGCCTTGACTACGCCCGAGTTTGCAGCATTTCTGCTGAGCCGCGACGTTATAATAAATTTCAGTGTCAAGTCAGCAGGGATCAACATGGAGAAGATGGACATTGAGCAAAACACCTAGTCCCGTGAACACCTAGGTTGGGCACATGGTTGGGCGCAATCGCACATATCCAGGGTAGTTGGCTTCTAGCGCCCGACTGGATGTTTGCCGATCTGTGTTCTGGGACAAGTGCACAAAACAGATATGTATCAGCGAGTAGGTCAGCATGATAATTATGTTACAGGGAGCAGATGAGACGGAGGATATGGTGCATGGGACAATGATTTCTCACTGCTGCAAATTAAGGAATGAATTTATTTTTGTGGGATATAAATTTACTTTATATAATGGCACAATTGATATGCTACCTGTACTCGGTTTCGGGTTGCAACTTGCGCACGGACTATCCCCGCCATAATAGCAGCAAACAACGACGAGCGACGACTCCGGGGCGCCGAGGCAAGCACCGAGATACGAAATAAAATCATGAGCAGCGCTCGCCCCTGCCCCGCGACCTGCCGCCGGGCGAATCTAGCGACTAGTATTCCTTAATTGGCAGTCCCTGGTATCGACAACATATAGTTTATAGGCAGTTCCGATTAAATATAATATTTTCGTACTCTACTGTCCGGAGAAACGGAGGGGGGGTGTATGTGGCCTTAACTTTATGTTCACGTACTTTTAAAGCAGTGCTAGGCGGCTGGGAGCGATGTATGAGCGGCTGGGAGTACTGGTAGGCGTTACGGGTAGCGGCTGGGGGCTCAGCGCCGCACTGACCGCGCCGCTCAGCTAACATCATGGCATATCTTGCCTGCCGTTTATACGGACGGCGCTTGGACAGGCTTGACAGACACGACCTGCCGCTGGCCCACCCTGACTTACTCTTCATCTCACCCCAGCCTCCTCATCGCCAAGGCCAAGTATGCCGAGAAGCTGCAATAAGAACTTGATAGGCACGCAGCAGTATTGGTTGCGCAACAAGGCAGAGCAGCGCGGTGACAACGGCAACACAGCACAGCAGTGGCATGCAGCAGCTTAGCAGCAGCATAACACTACATGAAGTGGAGGATAGCACCATGCCAGTGGTCATGCCAGTGGTTGTTATTCATATGCAACTTTGGGCATGTTCTACTAACTACTGTGAGATCCACATAGACATTGTTGAGGGGGAGGGGGATCGAGGGGGGTGGGCTTCTACAACGTAACATGTAATCAGAGCTGCCTAATGGTGCTGACTATAATACTAAGTAGTGGTGTACCGGTAGTATACGGTATATATTATATAGTATCGCGATGACCCTGTACTACCCGTACGAATATATTCAGTTATTCACGTACATATTGACTAGGGTAGATATTTGACGACCCTTCAGCTGGCTACTGATAACATGGCGACTGTTAATACCAATCCTGGCCGCTCTTGCCGCCTCAGTATCGCCGTAGTCGTCGTTCAGCATCACGTATGGCACGGCTAATAGAGGCGAAAATAGACAAGGCGGAAAACAAGAGCATTACAATAAAAACAAATAGCAGTTATCTGCACCTTGTATAGCGCGGATCTGGTATTAGCTCCATATATTCCAACGCATTAAAGCCGATCTACTGCTTACTATTGTTATTTTTAGAGCTGTGTTCTTGGGGTTTCCTTTCCCTCCCCTAACCATAGGGTATGCGCGTGTCAACATCGGCTGCCCGCGTCCTCTGCGCCACGCCAATTTCGAGGGTAGAATAGGATATGTAAGAAGTGATTATGCACTGATTATTTGTGACCTATCCTGACAGATTCCAACTGCCGCCCTCTGAAATTCCGGGGGCTCTGGAGGGGGTGGGGTGAGAGGGGGGGGGGGGGGGGGGGGGTTCAGTTCCATCAGTGAGATTTGTTTGCCCTAATTGCATATCAGCATATGCCCTTTGGATATTATTGCATATTTGTATCCCTTTTGAAATTTGAAGCATGCATGGCCGCTCCCATGGCATTCGCAACTATGCTGTAAATGCCCAGACCACCAGTGATATAACTGATGGTCTAACGAAGTCGGTGGGCAGCGAAAATCAGTGGGCGGTGTCTGATGTATATTACGCGTCTTTTACGCCGGGTGGATGGGCATCCCGCCTCCGATGCACCCCAAGTATTTGCAGCACCCTATATAATCCTTGACGCCTTAAACTGTACAGGCGCAACGGCACAGATCTACCGGCACTTTATTCTACTTCAGGCTCGTCAGCGCTGCCTTTCGCGACTCGGGATTATTATTGCAGCCCGCCCACGCAAACAAACGCCTGCTGCTTGTCCAAGTACGCAAGTACGACGGGGTACCCAGGTACTGGTAGTTGGCGAAACCCCACCGACGCGGTTTTAAAATATACACAGGGTAATTTGCTACAGGTAGTTTAATATGGATGATATTCCGTCCGGCAGTCCGCCATATTCAGCCAGGGCCTGCCTGGCTGCCCGGGCACGGGGATGGATCAGTCGGATAGTGACGCCTCGCTTCGCTTCGGTGCTTGTCTGGCGCGCACGGTTCGTCATTGCGCATGACCATTTGCTATTCTCCGCTGGATATCTTCGTTGCTCAGCCTAGAACGGCGAGGCAATTGGATGCTGGGCCGCACAGTATGGCGTGCGCCGCGCGGCGGGCATACTGCATCGTCCCGGAACTAAATAACGAGTGGCGGAGCGAAAACACACTCCATTCTCAGTAGTACCTCTAGCAAATACCTGTCATAAGGGAAACGGCAGCTGCTGGCACCCGCGGCACACCTCCATAATGCCAACGGTGGCGGCGCTCACGTACGCAGCAGCGGGCTTGTGCCTCGCCACCATGGGCTTCTTCAGCGTCGGGCTGTACTTGGACGAGTGGTCCACCTCGGCCGCGGACGCTACGACGGTGCTCGGACTGTATCGACTGTGTCTTCAGGCGGGCTCGTCGGCGAGCGCAGGAAGTCAGGGCCAGTGCGCGGTCATTAGCTGGGGCTGCCAGGCGCAAGTATGCGATGTCACTGGGGCCTGCGGCAGCTGGTACTTGTTCGACCCCGCGGGGGTCCCGGGAGCGGGGGTGGCGTTCCCCGGGCGGGGAGAGTGCGGTGCGTACGACACCGTGCGCGTGTTTCTGATCGCCGCGTTTGTCGCCACCGGCGGCGTTGTCTTCATGCTCGTATCCGCGACAGCGGAGCCTTGTAGTGCTCCGTCATCATCGGCCTCTTCCCCGGGCCTTCTCTGCTTTGCTGGCGTGCTGGCCAGCTTCACGGCCATCTTCTACATTTTGGCGGTCGTCATATTCCTTCTGGATGTGCACAACTCGGCCAGCTCCCGCGTGGGCGCCAGTGTGTACCTCACCTCCAGCGCCGCGGCGACCATGGTGTCAGCGCTCGTCCTGATAGTGGTGGCGGCATGTGTGTCCGTCACGGCGGTTGAAGTAAAAAGTCGGGGGACCACTATTGATATGAAGGACATGAAGGCTTATCGAGTGGGCAAGAAGATGGTCCACGTGCCCAACACTCAAGCGGGCGCTATGCCAGGTCACAGGCAGCAGGACTCGCCGCATCAGAGGACGCATGCGCAGCGTTACAACCCCAGAATGCGGCCCATGGGAATGGCCGAATTCGAGATCGTTGATTACCAGCTTGGGGGCGCAGCAGTGGGGGAGGGCTGCGCGCACGTCACAGCGGCAGTGGAGGTGGACGACCTTCCCTTCAAAGGCCAAGTCGCGGCGACTGAGAACAGCAAGTGGGCGACGATAGGCAGCACGTCGCGCTTTGACTGCGGCAAGCAAGCGCCAGCGCCATGTCGTCAAACTCAGCAGGTTATGCCAAGAATAACAAGGTTTGGAGCGTTGTCGTGATGTCTGCAGGGGCTTTCGCACGCCGAACCAGGCGTCAACTTCGCAAATGTGTTATTCGGCCGACACCGGCCAGGCCAGTGCGGCGTTTTGAATCGACGTACTGGCGCCAATAAAACAAAGCAATGAAAGAAAGGGGAAGGGGATACTCTGTGTCAGTGCTGCAGGGTTGTCGAGTAACTGCCCCAGGTGGAGTATGTACCGGTATATGAGTTATTCTGTGAATCGCAACAGCGAAGGTACATGGTAACGAAACAGTGGCCGCCGGGGTTGAGCCCCGACTTTTAATATGTCATCAAGTACAAATACTCATACCCCCCCCCCCCCCCCCCCCCCCCCCGGGGCGCCCGTCGCCGCGCGCGCGCACTAGTACAGAGAAACTAGCTGTTAAAACACTGTGAATAGTATCCTGAGCAGAGGTAAGGATTACACAAGATCATACCTCAGTGCAGCAATCAGGTTTGACTTGAGTTGCTGTTACAGTCAAGAGCTATCACAAAGGCTAGCAGGCGCCGCTTACCTGTACTGGTATATTGCTGTTTAGACAGGCTAAGGTAGGACAAAATGCTGGACCCACTACTGCAAATGCACAGTGAATAATACAGCATAGCGACTGCACAAGCACCTTGTCCCTCTCTCCTGGGGCCATGTGGCGCACAACCGGGTACAGGGTCTCTATCACACATGCATTGTGTAGGGTTTTGGGACAGGCGCAATGCAAATGCCTACTTGCCACCAATATCAATTTGTCTCACGCCATCCCTGTGGCTGATGTGAATATTGCCGGCCCCTATCTCACAGCACTGGGTGCCGTACCGTTCCCATGATGCTGACCCTTGAAGGCACAAGTCACAATAATACGCATGCCCTCTTTGTTCCCTTTCCACATCTTGACAGAAGAAGAGAATGGGGACAATACTGACTGCTGTTCGTAAGATGCGAGTAATTCTTAGGCGAGGCTGCTTTCATTGGGAAGGTGCAGGCTAACTGACTCACACATTGAATGGCCGATCAAACCACTGGTGCATGCATCCATTGTGTTTGCCACTGCATGCTTGGATTGCAACCATGCCTGTGTTTATTATCGATTAATTCCGTATATGTAAGTGTACAGCATGTATGGACTCCTAGCTATCAAGGCTGGCGAGTATCCCGGCGAGCGCAAGGCGCAGACAGTCTTTACCGAGAGTTCTTGTCGCTCATGTCGTTGATCTGGTTCAGGGCGGGGCCACCGATGTTGAACAGCACCCAGCCGACGGCAGGAAAGAGCAGGGCCAGGAGAGCCCCCAGGCGGTTGTCACCACCGGCCAGCTGAGCCACCTCCTGAGCAGCATCGGCGTTCTCCGCGACCAGCATGGAGGCGGCGCCCAGGCCAAGACCTGCAGCGATGCTCTTCTTGTTCTTGTCGCTCATGTCATTGATCTGGTTCAGCGCAGGGCCGGCGATGTTGAACAGCACCCAGCCGACGGCAGGGAACAGCAGGGCCAGGAGAGCCCCCAGGCGGTTGTCACCACCGGCCAGCTGGGCCACCTCCTGAGCGGCATCAGCGTTCTCCGCGATGAGCAGGGAGGCGGCGCCCAGGCCGAGGCCTGCAGCAATGCTCTTTGTGTTCTTGCTCGACATGTCGTTGATCTGGTTCAGGGCAGGGCCACCGATATTGAACAGCACCCAGCCAACAGCCGGGAACAGCAGAGCAAGCAGGGCGCCAAGGCGGTTGTCGCCACCAGCCAGCTGGGCCACCTCCTGGGCAGCATCAGCGTTCTCCGCGACCAGCATGGAGGCAGCGCCCAGGCCAAGACCTGCAGCGATGCTTTTCTTGTTCTTGTCGCTCATGTCGTTGATCTGGTTCAGCGCAGGGCCGGCAATGTTGAACAGCACCCAGCCGACGGCAGGGAACAGCAGGGCCAGGAGAGCCCCCAGGCGGTTGTCACCACCGGCCAGCTGGGCCACCTCCTGAGCAGCATCGGCATTCTCCGCGACCAGCATGGAGGCAGCGCCGAGGCCGAGGCCAGCAGCAATGCTCTTCGTGTTCTTGCTCGACATGTCGTTGATCTGGTTCAGGGCGGGGCCACCGATGTTGAACAGCACCCAGCCGACGGCAGGAAAGAGCAGGGCCAGGAGAGCCCCCAGGCGGTTGTCGCCACCAGCCAGCTGAGCCACCTCCTGGGCAGCATCAGCGTTCTCCGTGATGAGCATGGAGGCGGCGCCCAGGCCGAGGCCTGCAGCGACGCTCTTCTTGTTCTTGTCGCTCATGTCGTTGATCTGGTTCAGCGCAGGGCCGGCAATGTTGAACAGCACCCAGCCGACGGCAGGGAACAGCAGGGCCAGGAGAGCCCCCAGGCGGTTGTCACCACCGGCCAGCTGGGCCACCTCCATGGCCGCGCTCGCGTTACCAGCGCTGAGCAGGGTAGCGGCAGCGGTGCTAACGCCGCAGAAGGCAGTCAGGACCTGCAGCCAGTCAGTTGCCACGTCAGTTCTACAAGACTGTAGCTTGAGTAACTGGGGCGTTTCCTCCCACACCTTATTTCTGCCTTTCACTGGAGCAGCTGATCCGGATACGAATTCCAGCTGAAGGAAAGGTAATAACGAAAAAAGTGCCATCGGCAAAGCCTTTCGCTGGAAGAGAGGTTCATTACCGAACGGTGAGAGCGCACGCACGCACTACATCGTTTCCAGGCGAAGCCGGCCGCGGAGGCTGGCGACAGAATCGTGGATCCCCGACGGACACGACAGGACGGGCGCGCACAGGTGGAACGTTGGCTACACAGGAGTGCCACTGTTTAACCCACTATCGAGTTGTGACATAGTAGGGCGCGATACTGCGTACTGCTCGTATGACGAACGAGATTGAAGTCGGAGGGCGGTCTTTCATTCCCCGTGAAAGGAGAAGGGGGGGGGGGGGGGGGGGGGGGGGGGGGGGGGTAGTGTCTAATAGCTCCCCGATAGACTCAGCTGACGAATCAAATATCAAGATTTTGCGCCGAGTCGGCCGACACGCCGCGCACCTGCTTCTGCTCCTCGATGCTGGGAGGGACCTCCACGCGGCGTGCGGCCGCGGGGCGAATGTGCGCCGAGCGGAGGGCGGGGCGGGCGGTGGCGGCCTTGCGCCCCGAGGGGGTGGCGGCGGCCACCACGCGTGCGCAGGTCATAGCAACAGGAGCCATTGTGGTAAAGGGTTACGAGACCGTGGCGAGGGGAAGGGCACGGACGGGTGGTGTGGAGACCGGGGTGTGCGAAGGGTGCGGGCCTGAGTCTGATCTAGCGGTGACGGCACCGGGGCGGGCTCCCTGGCTCGTGCCGCTTTGGAGCCTCGCCTTTTCGGCCCTCCGCGGGCGGTCTCAAACGATGCCAGGTCCAGCTGGACGCCAGATCGGATTGTCCCGTGATTGTAGATACGATATCTATTTTCTTGTAAGCCGACATCTGGATGTCAACAATGAAGGAAAGCCGCGCATACATAACGGACAGTCATCTCCACTTCAGACACGCGATGAACGATGGAGAATTAATTCTGATTCCGGATCTATATCGTTTATATTCCGTATATTATTCTCATATAATACATGATTCTCTTTCATTACCAGTACTTCAGTGCTCTAAGTACGCGAATTCGAAGATTCTACGAACCCCACCCAGTGCCGTAGGATAAGAAGAATAATTATCTGACGGTGACATTATCCGCAGCTGTGCGCATCGACGATTCTGGTTCAACCAATTGGCCGCTCACTGAGTAAGCGAGCTAACCAAAAAAAAAGTATTATGGTACCAGGTACGGGCAGTACCTGTACTAGTGTTACGGACTTACTGTCGGTGCAGCTCCCCTGTAGCATAGCATGGTCATCGCCTACCACATTCCGCGTATAACTGTCTATAGGTAGGGGGGTAATTATTGATGACTGTATAAATACAATTATGGGGAGACGTTATTCGCACCCAGTGGGTGCAGTCCTATTTTCACCATTTACCGTTACTGTCGCTTTTAGAATTACCCCAACCCATACCTACAGCGACTTCTCAGATAGACTGCCCAATTTATCATGAAGGATACCTCCTCGCTACCGTGCTGCTGAACGCAGACAGTGTACAGGGTGTCGTAGCGACCGTATCGTCGACTCGTCGCCGGCGCCGGTGGTATAGTCGCTACAGGGTATAAGTTATGCCGGGTGCGGGGTTAGCGGTGCGGGGGCTTGGCAGGTAAGTGCCGTTGTACTTACCTGCTTACTTCACTCGCCTAATGTCCGAACGATATAACGTGAACTATCACGTTCGTTCGCCACATCCGCGAAAGAGGGTATAAGTTACATGAGCTAGCTGCTATGCAAAAGGCGATCAAGAAACCACCCGCTACAGGGTATCGATCGCGCTCGCGAAGTTTCTACTCGTAGACGAAGAGTCGTCCCGGGAACTCGTACTCGTACTCGTACTCGTACGTGTAGCCGTGTTCATCAAATAAGCACCATCGTCGTCATTCTACGCGAGGTGCTTGATGTGCCTATACGAGGAATTCCTACGAATTCAAGAAATAAGAATTCCTTAAGAAATTCCTGGGAATTCCGATCCATCTCAAATAACACGGATTTCCTGGAATTCCCGGGAATTCCCAAGGAATCCAGGATCCTACACGGTTGCACTCCAGGAATAACAAGCACGGGCAGCAAGAATAGGCAGCCAAGCATGCAGAATTGCAGCTTTCAAGGAGTGCGGTAGCAAGATAACGGCTACAGGGAATTACATTGCCTACAAGCGGCGGGCATGCGGCGGTGCGACGGCAGTATATATACGAGCAAGGGAGCGAGATGGCGGGTAGTGCTAACGGTGAGGACGGACGAGCGATGCCGCCTTTGTCTGTGGTCTGTTGGCTTCAACTTCAACTTCAATTTCAATTTATTCTAGCTTACCCATCCGCCTATCGCCAATATTGGGTAGCCCTCCCCTCCCCCCCCCCCCCCCCCCCTCCAACTTCGCACCAAGGTGATGCGAGATGTTGGATGGTGGTAGAGCTACATGGCAGCCCACCAACATCCGCCGTTCTAGGGCATTCGTGAGACGGTCGCGAGTACGGAAAACACGAAATTAATCGTTTTGACCGAAATAAAAAAATCATATACGTTGCTTTGTGCACGGAATATATTTTGTGATATGTATCGCCAAGATACACAACCGAAAACGCCATAGTTTCACTATTGTCGTATAACGTACCATCTGAGAAGTGCGCCGTGCGGGCGGCGAGACCCGCTCGTCTACACAGGGCGGCGTACCTGCGTGAGTGCCTTGGTGCCTCGTGCATATGCAACAGCGCGCATGTGCAACTACATGGGCCGGCAATTTGTTGCGCTGAAACCGCATGGGCGCGACAACGGCGATCGGCGATCGGCGATTGGCGAATGAGAAAATGTCGCGCACATGCGATACCGTATATTAATATTAGGGCATTGCCGGCGCAGCGCCGCAACGGGCGATGGCAGCCGGCGCAGGGGCATCTCGGATTTGCCGTACAACGGTGCATGAGCGCCACGTAGGTCGTTGTACCGGTTGCAATCATCAATATCGGGAATCCCTAAAACCGGGAAAAGTTTTAAGGAATTCCTGGGAAAAACCACCCTCGGTAGGCATTCCCGGGAAAGGCACACCTCTACTTGCCGTGTTGTAGCACGTACGACTACTACTACATATAACAATCATGCCTCGATGTCTGTCCGCTCGGTAGAGCAGTTGTCTCGGACTCATGAGGTTCCCGGACGATCGTTTCCCGGCTATGCCATTTCAGAGAAATATCGACCGGGCCCGTTTCTCGGGTTTACCATGTTGATGCATTAGCCCGTCGGGGTTCAAATGAGGCATCAGTCTAATTAATGGCTATGCCACACCTACGACTGCGGTTGGCGCACAAGGTCATCGAGTGTTGATGGGGCGGCTTATTCGGCCGATCGATGACCCAAGGCGAACTTTTACTTTTACTTTTACTACATACCATCGCAATACACTACTACTCTAGTACGTTCGTCGCCGGTGCGGCCGCAATCTTAGGGAAGAATACATATACATGTTGTGCATGTGTTGGGACAATACCTCGTACAATCCTGTGGTGGTGTCCTAAGCCCGGTTCCGACCGGTATGTACAACCTCATCTACAATATCCGATGGTGACATCCAACAAGTCCGATCGGTACTTTTTCGAGCTTAATATCTCAACATGGTTTCGGAGCTGAGGTGGCGAGCCTGTATGGCAAGAGACCGGGGTTCAATTCCCGCTTGAAGCATTTCAAGATTTCGTGGCTTCTCCGTCTTCCGCGCTATGTATCTGGCGTAAGTAAGTCCGATTCGTAGCTTCCGGTGATGCGATCATCAAATATCCCAAGAGTTTCCCACCTCAAGGCTCAAGTGCGGATGATTCCGGCTCTTAAGGCTCAGGTCTTTGGATCTCTACCCAGACGTTCCGGTCCTCCCTCTCCTCGGAACCAGAAGGGTGCTGGGACAGTACCTCGTACAGTCTTGTGGTGTGGTTCTCGGCCTGGTTCAGACCGGTATTGCAAGCTCTACAATATCGGATGATGACACTCAAGTCCGATTGTCACCTTTTTCGACCTCGATATCTCAACAACATGTATGACTTTCTTTGTGTTCCGTAATTTATCGTTACTGCAATTACACTCCAATACCATACTTTATGTCAGTACTTATGAAACGATGTATTTGCGATGACAATGCGTAGTCGCTACCTGAACGAGACTCTCCGGATATCTTGCGCGTTGTCAGGGGTAGCAAGCAATAAGCGGGTATATCTGTCGGATTCTGCTCTTAGTATCGATAGATTACGGTAGGTAGTAGTCCATATTGCACTGTCGGTCATCGTTTAATATTGGTTGCGTATCGGCACCATGAGCATACGATATTGCCCCACGGCGGTGTAATCCATGTTCTATGTAGGCCAGAAGGTTGTTGGAGATGTGAAGGTTGTGAGGTAGGTCGAAGGTTCATGTAGAAAATATTATCTCGCGAGGTTCGGGTTGAGGTGGCGAGCGGCTAATAGTAGCTAGGCCGCGGTTGAGACGGCCAGGGCTGCGGCCGTACACCGCAGGGTTGCGGTAGATGATCGGAACTTGTATGTCCCTTTCTATAGGTTTAGGGACATGATGTTAATACATCAGATAGTATTTGTTCAATTTCTCAACGATATCCAACAGGATATCAAAAGTATGAGGGTTGTGTAATAATGAGTTGGCAATTTGCAACATCTCGATAAACTTGCTTTGAGAGGCAAATTCTTTCTCCTTGTTATTAGCAACAACCACATCGAGATGGGCAGCCAACAACTAATGTAGGAGTGTTCTCTTTGGTGTTGTATTTCCATTGTGTACGTAACCAACGATACTACACTGTATTGAGATCTGGACAGTATTCGGCTTTGAGTTTTCGGTGTTGGTGGTGAAGCAGGTAGAGGGCGGTGACGGTGTCGCCAATGTGTCAGGTCGGGGTTCGGACGAGTGTCTCGGTCGATGTAAAAGAAGTCGGAGCAGCACAGGAAAGCCAAGCATAGGTTCCCGCCGGCCGTAATCGCGGATCACATGAAGGTATGTGATGGCAACGGTGGCCAGTAGCGATAGATCCCGACCACAACACGGTTGAGGGAGATGCAACAAGAAAGTGGTGGTCAGTCCAAGTTAGTTTAGGTGGAGGCAGCACAAAGCAGGGTTGAGACGATGTCGTGAGTGGTAGGGTTATTCAGACCGTAGTGTCAAAGTACCGGTACATGAAAGTCGGCAAACAAGTCGGTACAGGTACGTGTAGCTGTGTTGCACGAGTAGCTAGAGTGGCGATGGGTAATTATGTGAGAGAAGGTCCAAATATGTGGAGAGAAGGTGTGTGAGAGGCAACAAGGCTCATGAAACCATATATAGAGGTTCTCAAGGTTGGGTCGTGAGATGCTGAGGAGAGTTTGAGGAATTATTACAAGTGGTGCTGCGGGGGACATATCCGTGGGTTGGCCAGCATGTGGATGGACAGCGTCACCGTCCCGACATGCTAGTATTTATTGTACGGGGTCATTGATTAAAGGTTATTGATGAAAATGGTACTAGGTCTTGTAGGGTTTGGTCATCCTCTCACACGTCAGTGCGGATGTATCCCAACATATCCACTCCTAACTAAGGGATAGATATTACAGAGCACCCTAGGGACATGCCCAGACATTTCAGTCCATCCCGAGAACCCTAGCCTAGGGTAACACTGTCCCGCCAGGGGCGAGAAAACATTGTCACGGCCGGGGCACATTGATCGCGTGCAGCGCGCGCTCCGCCGCCGCTCAGCGCATATAATATCACCAGCAGCGCAGCGGTCGCTCGAAAGCCATGTAATGTACTTGTACTGTACAAGTAATCCTTACCTGTATCGGCCGCCAGCCCGCCACGCGCGCCCGCCGGGGCGGGAGCGCTCCGCCGGCCATCGCGCTGAGCCATCCCATCGTCGCCGCCGACACGGGCGGACTACCGCAGGCGGGCAAGCAGCACCGGGATCACCCGTAAAGACCCATAACGACCACACGCGAAGCTGTCAGCTAGGAGCGTACCGGACCATTTTTTCAGACAGCCTCTGCAGCATCTGCCTCAGGCGGGCGAGCCCAGCTCGGACGGGGCGGCGGTGTCCAGCGCGGCGCGCAGCCCTCACCACGCGGCGGCCCAGGTGCGGGCGGGGGTGGCCTCGGGCGGATGTCCCCCGGACCCGGCCCTTCTTACTCCAAGCTTTGCACCTGAACATCTTCCGGGCGAGAGTGGCCCGGCGGGGGCGCTGCACTGCTCCACATGGGGTCCGGTGGAACGGCGGGCGCGCCCACCCTAGATCCTTCTGCGCTGGCGCTACACCAGCAAGTACTTATTAGCATGGGCGGGATCGCAGCGCACGCAAGGCGCTGCACCTCCAGGTTGCTCAGGTTAAGGCTGGCATGGCGGTGAATCTTTGTGATATTCTGAGCCGGGCACGTGTATGGGGGGCGGCCTTGCGCAGGAACCCGTAGGAGTAAGCGGCGTTGCAGCTGAGTTGCCACGATGGCGACGGCCACGAGGTCCACAAAGATGATGCAGTACATCAACTACAGTAAGCTCCGGCCCAGCAGCCGCCTGGTCCCGGAGTGACCTGTCTTTTGAGCGGGCTGGTCGCGGCGAGCTGTTGCTGACGCTGCTGGTCCGGGCTGGGCTGGCAGGGATGCGCGTCACCCTGCTGGACTCCCGGCAGCTGGTGGGCCGCTTCATGGCGTTTGACAAGCACATGAATCTGGTGCTGGGCGACTGCGAGGAGTTTCGCTACCTGCCGCCAAAGAAGGGCAAGGATGAGGATGAGGTTCTTCCTCCCCTCCTCTCCCTCCATTCCCCCCTTCCCACCCACCAAAGCGCCCAGATATATCCCCACTGGACTGCCAGCTTTTTCGTGTTATTGTCGATCCTCGCTGTACGGCGCCCATCAGCTGGTCCCACATTCCAGTAGCTATCGCCCCCCGGTATCCCCCTCCTTGCGTGGTGCTGTGTTCTTAGCCCTGCATGCTTCCCCTGCCGCCACGATCATTGTGTGCCATTAGCGGGAGGAAAGGCGCGTGCTCGGGCTCGTGCTCCTGCGCGGCGAGGAGATCATCTCGCTGCAGGTGGAGGGACCGCCGCCCTCAGGCGACATGAAGCCCAGGAACCAAGTGGCGCCGGTAAGCCCCCCCCCCCCCCCCCCCCAAACGCCCCTTTCTCTTCAACCCACCGCTTGGGGTATAGTGGAAAATGGATGAAAACCTGGTGATTCCCTGCGATAACCTGCAATATTATTGACTGTATTGTTGCATCACCCTGAGGTACCCATCATCGTGCTCTATTCGGCCCAGTCCTGATTATTGCGATTGCCTTCTTTGGAGAAGTGGGTGGGGGTGGGTTTTGGGGGCGGGGGGGGGGGGGGGGGGGGTCGTCCAATACCATACATAGTAGCGGGTACAGGCAAATCAGCGAGTTTGCACGGTTTCCGTATTCCGGATATCCAGAGAATGCAGCGCATGTGGAGGAAACGGCTGTCAGGGCCAATCTCGCATATAACAACCCTAGGCCTTTGTGACCAAGGGATAGAGGCAAGCCCTAGTGTTCAACTCGGGGACATGGACCCCGTCAAGACAGCTGATGGGTAACCCCCCCCCCCCCCCCCCCCCTTCCTCCCGTTTTTTGCAACACGCAGGCTGGGCCCGGTGCTGGCAAGGCTGCAGGCCGCGGCCTTCCGGTCGCTGCCCCGGGCCAGGCGCCCGCTGGCCTCGCAGGCCCCGCGTTTGGCGTCGGCGGCCCCGCCCCCGGCATGATGCAGCCGCGCCCCCAGGTGAGCCCCCCAAATCCACCCTGTGCATATTTCAACATGTGTGCCCCCCCCCTCTCCCCCCAAATCAACAATCACCAACCCCATCTGCCCTTTTCGGTGTGCCAACATGTGCGATGTTTTACACCCAAACGTGAGTGCCCTTTGTTCATCCAGATGGGAATGACTGTGCTACACTCTTTTCCGTGTGTGTTGTGCTAGATTTCGGCCCCCGGTGTGGCCTACCCCTCTGGCCCCCGCCCCGGCATGCCCCCGCCCGGGATGCCCCCTCCTGGCATGCCCCCGCCGGGCATGCCGCCGCCCAGGCCGGGCATGATGCCCCCGGGGATGCCGCCCCCCGGGATGCCGCCGCCCAGGCCGGGCATGCCGCCATTTGGCGCCATGCCCCCCGGCATGCGCCCACCTCCGGGCATGCCTCCCCCAGGTACAACCCCCCCCCCCCCCCCCAACCCTTTTCAGTCACACACCAGGGGGTGCCAAGTCAGCTCCCTTTCAGTTTCACAGTGATTTATTCATTTTGTGCTTAATTACTACACGCCGTCAATTTGTACCAAAGGCTACTGGCTGTCTTCCACGAAAATATATGGCTGCTGACTCGAAACCTCCCCTATGCTTTACCTGCAGGCATGCCGCCGCCGGGCATGCCGCCGCCGCGCCCCCAGTAAAGCCACCCCTCCAGACGCCACCCACGCGGGACGAAGTGCCCATCATGCGACATCACTTGCGCTGCTGTGGCGGGGACGACCCGTGGCACGCGGCCGAGGTCGCGCGCGCCTGTGCCTCTTCATGGACCCGCAGTTCACTTTTTAATGACATCAATCCTGTGATTTGTGCGACCCTGGCCTGCGCCTGTGATTTGCTGGATCATATGCGTGCCTGTCCTCTGACTGCCGCCGCCGCCGCCGCTGCTTCATGGGGCTCACACGCCACAGCGGCTAACCAATTCTTGGCAGCTCAATGGCGACGGCACCGTCCCATATTAACTGCTGTGCGACATTTAAATCGGCGTAGATTTCAATGCGCTGACACCCTGCTTCACGCCAGCCAATCTGAGACTTGTCGCCTTGCTCTGTGCTGGCTCCGCTTGATGGCCTGGAGACCTGTCATCCTGTAAGGCTGCGTCAGCCTCCTCTGTAGGTGAAATCATTCAAATTGCTGCTTAGGCCACCGGCGCTCTGCTGTCGAATTGACTTGGTTTACAAGGGCGACTGCCAGCAGGGGTGTTGCCGTCCTGTCATTTTCAATCTACCCAGGACTAGCTTCCGAGTGCCCTCCAGGACGGGAAATGCGGCATCTGTTGATGATCAACTCGTCGAGCACGATAGTAAGAGGAGTTTTAGAGACCCCGAGTTACCGGTAGTTACCCTGTGCTGCCGGGAAACACGAATGATGACTTGAACACGAATATTCGCTCGCGGGGGTACGGCCGTACGAGTATACACCGGCGGCGGCGCGCGGCGGCGCCCAGCGCGTGTGATGCTCCGCAGACGGCATACAGGTATTCCGAAGCGCGCCATATGCAGACAGTGGCCGACATTCTATCGGCATTAGGCCGACCCGCTCTGCGCAGCCCATCAGCCACCCACACGTCGAGCCCGTCTAAAGCACATACCCAGCAGCTTCGCATAGACAGGACTGCGTCATCGACGCCCGGGTCCTGTCATCGGACCGATCCTCTCTGCCGCTGCGTGCCTGCGTCTGAGCCAGGCGTGCGCGATGGGCGGCCGCAAGCGCTCGGTGTCGGTGGCCGCGGCGGCGCAGGAGGAGCCGCCCTACCTGGCCTACTTCCCCAGCGGGTTTCGGCCCACAGAGCGCAGCGCCTCCTCTGCCGCTGACGCCACCACCTTCACTGTCTACGAGAACAGCGAGGGCCCCAAGCGGCGAAGGGAATTGGTGGGCCACCAGGTGGGAGACACAGCAACCCCCTGCTGAGCTGGGACGGCAGCAAATGTCGACAAGAGTCAATCCTCGAGCCTTTCCCCTCCAGAAGTTCTGAAACCGATCATGGATCATCCCACAGTACAGACTCATGCTTGGCAGTGCTGGCGTGTTAAAAATGCACTGGCTCCTCTTGCACAGTCCCTGTCTGCACTCCCATATGCAACACCTCATGCAACACCACAGTGTGAATGCATGTGGTGCCTCTCTGTCGCTGCAGAACGGCGTGAACTACGTTGGCAGGGCGGGCGCCAACGAGAGCGGTGCCCCGGCGCCTTGCAGCTACATGCTGGGCGTCTACAACAAGGAGAAGGGCGAGCTAAAGGTAAGCCGCGTAGTGCTGCCATGGTGACCGGCTGCCTAATGGACATTACAGTGACCGCATCTATGAGCACTCAGCAAGCCACTTGGTTACCCCCTCCCCCCCCCCCCCCCCCTCTCCAACATACACACACACACACACACACACCCACGCGCGCGCACGCGCTCGCACACCCCCTCTCTCCACACCTTTACCACCGATCTCCAACTGCATCCGGCCATGCTCCCCCGCTACTCGACCCTCCAGATTTCCAACATCGCCGACGGCAGCATCTGCCGCGTGGAGGTGCGCGCGCCCAAGGCAGACTACACCGCCTCGGGCATGTTCGGCTCCGCCACAGACGTGTCCCGCACCATCCAGAACAAGCGGCTGGTGGACGCGTTTGGCTCCACCCGGCGCCGCCGGCAGCTGGAGACGGCGGAGGGCGCGCGCGTGAGCTCGGAGCAAGTGGGCGCCTCGGAGGCGGTGCTGGGTATGGTGACGGCGATGGCGAAGGACGCGGTGGTGAGCGGGCAGTCGAAGGAGCAGGTGCGTCCCGTCCCGTCCCTCCCTCAGCGCTGGGGTGTTAGTTAGGGCGGATTCTTAAAGTGTTGCCAGGAAGTGGCACACCCCATACATGCACTCGGCACTCGGCACTCGGCGTGTCCACAAGCAATGCGCAGAGGCACACAAATACATTCACCTGTGCTCATGTCGGGCAATGACGAGCAGCATTTGGCTCCTGCAAAGTACATATGTTAATCCAAATATGCATATGCATACGTATGTGTAGGCTGAGGGAGAGAGGTGCAAAGTTTGATCATGTCAGGTTTGCAAAGGTCTAAACCACTGGCACCATGAGTCAATACCCCCCCCCCCCCCCCGTCACCCCCCACCAGGTGCTGGCCCGCGTGACCGGGACGCGTAACATCCCGAAGCACCACCTGTCAGCCACCTCCGGCGATGCAGCGTACAAGATGTCGGAGATAGTGCCGGAGGGCATGCGGCTGGAAGGCGGCCGCCTGCTGAGCGCCTCGGAGGACAGCCAAGTCATGGACGCCATGGCGGACAAGGGCTTTGTGCACCGCTACGTCGTCGGCCGGGTGCCGGCGCTGCTGACGCCCACGGAGGGCGCGAGCGATAAGGAGAAGAAGGTGCGGCCGCCGGTCCCATTAGTCAGAGCGGCCCTTGCTGCTCATCGCTGTCTGCAGGCCAAGCCTCTCAGCGCAATCCTCCCTGAGGACGCCGGTGAGGACTGAGGTTACACGTGCACAATTCAACAAAAAATCAGTTCCGTCCACTCTTTGCTGCTAGCAGGGATATACTCTACGGATATCACCCCGTCTGGCTGTTGTCTGGTGTATTGTGTGTCGGTGCCTGGAACGTGCGCGCCAGCCTAGAAGAGAGGAAGGCCAAATATTGTCTAGAAACGGTCTCAGGATGTTTAGCGATTTTTAGGGTTTTACGGATTTGGGCGGTCGAGATTAGGTTTTTGGGGCAAGACCCTAACTTTTTAGCCCTATTCATTGTGGTACCAGTGAGTCCCTATGATGCTATACATTGAACAGGTTTAGGGTATTAGGGTTTTTAGGTTTAGGGTGACTTGCAGGTGATCTGCCGTCTGGGCAATGCACGTCTAGAGATGGTGTTCTTTGGCCCTGCGCTGTGTGCCGCTGGGATCGTGCCGACCGCCTCTCACCCGCTCCTCGCGCCCCCAACGGCAGGCGCGCAAGCATTGCGCCAAGGCGCTGTCCTTCCTGTCCAGCCTGCTCAACCTTCACTCCGCCTCCAAGTTCCTCAAACCAAAGGCCGCGAAAGGTCAGCTCCCCCGGGGCCGTGACCCTCCCCACTGCCCAAATCGGTGCACGTGTGAGGCCTGCGGCTGACGCGCCGGTGCACCGCGCGCGGCTCATCAGGGGGGATTGGAGCGCTGGCCAAGACGGCGCGGATACCGCAGGACTCCATGGAGCCGCTCATGAAGGTGGGACCACCCTCCTTTCTTAGCCACTGCGCCGCCGCCTGCTGGTGTGCACTGGCAGATCACCCCCACTCCCCCGTCGACCTCTTTAGACTGTCAACTATCCCCCTGATGGGTGCCGCTCTGTTGGCGGTGATGGTGTGCGCAGGCCTTCTACGAGCGCAGCACCGGCGACAATGGCGAGGACGTCTACCTCCGCAGCGGCCCCAACAGTGAGCTGCTGCTGAGCCACATCTGCCTGGCGGCATTGCTGGCGGAAGGGTGGGACCCCCCCCCCCCCCCCCCCCCCCTCCACCCCCATAATATTGCACCCTTCGTGCATGCCTTCCTGTATTTGTCTTACACACCCGTTAGTTATTTAAACCTCACGCCAAAGTCGGTAAAAAAAGAAACATAATTAGCCTAATCGACAGTCGAGAGCTGTCAAAGCTGGTGCCGGTGTGCCGACTAAAAGCTGAATCTCATCTGCGTTGTGATCCGTCCGGCAGCTGCAAGATGTCCAAGGACCAGTTCGAGGAGCTTCGGCTCGTGCTCCAGATGACGCCAGCGGACCTGCTGTCGCGTTTCCGCGAGCTCGGCGCCAAGGGCACGCCGGTGTCGCTGCCGCGGGTGCCCGGCCGACCCCTCACCCGCACGTACCACGTTTCGCTGCTGCAGGACGGGTCGACGCTGAAGGACAGCCTGCCGGGCATCAAGCTCGGCCGCCGAGCTGGTAGCTGAGGACCGAGCGCGACAAGAGATGGCGGTCGCGGTGGCTCGTTACGAGCGAGCATGGTCGCCGGCCCGCTCCAATACCGGCAGACGACGACACTCACAGTGTAACAACAGATAGCTGGCTTTGACGGTGTCGTCGCGGGGTGCCTTTTGACGCGCCGCAAAGCGATAATGACGCATATGGCAATGTGTATTGGCATTAATGAATTGCTTCCAAGATTCGCGAGTTCTTGCCTCTGCTTTGTCTGCTGCCTATTATCACACTGTAGATTGGACATTATGCCGGCCGAGTTGCAATCAATGCGTGATGACGGTGCTGAGAAGACCGTGCGCAGGCGGTGCATCTGGGATTCATCGTGCAGCAATCCGACCTCCATAACAATATCCAGGCTCGCGCGGGCATACGCAATATAACCCGTAACAAGCATGCTGTAATTTTATTTGGCTGCACCTCTCAATAAAAAACAGCCTGTCTATTTGTATTTGGCTGCACCTCTCATTCCCCGGCAAACAAAAACACGCACACACGCACACAGACACGTGCGCGTCGCAAGAGGCTGTCGCAGACAGTGTTCGTCACTGCAGCAGCACGATGCCGGTAAGGTGATTTACTGTGTGCCGGCCGTCACATGCCTACGTGAACGCCGCCCTACATGAAGTGCCGAAACTCGTGCAGCGCATTTTATGTAGCTTCTTACGACCCATGCATGCAGCGTGATGAGTTGTATACCTCACCATTGTCGATAGCGTATTGATCGTCGGCACTTCACAATTTTCTTAAATAGCGGAAGGTCGTCTATCTGGCGCTGCCTGACGACAGAAAGAACAGCTAACAGCAAACCGAATGCTTGCGCTTTTTAAATACAGAACTTCGACATAATATAGACGCCTTTCAATGACGCGCTGTGCATTCTATTACACAGGATAACGCGCGCCCTCTCAGCATGGGCCTATGTACTCTTACAGCGTTTCCCAGATCGACATATATATAATAGAAATACTACAGAACAGCATTATATGACCACTTGAAGATATTGTATACTGCGATCTGTTCTGCGAAGGCTCTACATTATGAATTGCTGCGTGGTCGCCAGCAGGTAATACTACATAAATATGTTATAAAATTCATACGGCGACGAGCCCGCATGCTTTCATGATATTAGTGTCAAAGCTAAGCACACCGAGCGACTTCTTCGGATTTTCAGCACGAGCCGGACTTTTGGTACGCCGCGGACTTTTGGTACCAAATTAAACAACGTTCGAGGCATCACGACGCCGGAGTGTGTCCTGCGCTGAAGAGGCTACTCAAACTCGGACTGTTAGTTAAAATGCAAACCGATTGTTATCCCTTGACTTATTAGCAGAAAAGTCAAGACGACGTCCTCCGCGACAGCAGGCACGTCTGCACATTCAACGTTGCGGCATGCCGAGGGTAATATTCCTGGGAGGGCCACCACTTAAAAGACGTTTTTTTAATTATTGAACCGTCGGTCACGCACGCACGCCGCTGCGTCGGTCTGCATGAATGTAAAGAGCCGCCTAAGGCTCTGGCGGAGCAAGATGAGAGGCGACCAGCAGTGTATGGCAACAACGAGGCACATGATATAATATGACGACGGCTCGGGCAAACGCTGAGAAGTTATTGCTGTGAAGAAGGAGCCGGATAATGTTTTGAGCCAACTAGGCGAACTTGTTGGCTGTTGGGAAGGAGTGGAGCGGCGAATAGCCTGCTATCTCATCTCATAAAACCAGTGAGGAAGTCGCGGCCCTGATGCTGTGCTCCAGGGACATTCGCCAGCTGTAGTGCTACCAGCTATAGGCAGAGTGAGAGAAGGGCGCGGAGCTTATCTGCGCGTTCAACGGTCTTCTTCGCAACGACTACGCATTTACCGACGACAGCAGCCTACATATGCATGACAGCGACCTGAACTCCGACACTGAAGGATCAAATGACGCGTTCCAATGACAATAGCGACAATAGTCTCATCAGTCTCCAGAACCCCGACATTTTTAACAGCGACCCCGAGGGAAGCACCGACGACACCTCTACCTACTGCGACCAAAAAGCGTGCCACGGTGCTGACGGCGGGCTCGGCAGCGACGATCAATGAAGCCACAACCATGTAGCATAGGGGTTCGCGACTGCCACAGGCCAAATAACGTTGGTTGAGCCAGCGATTGGCGGTGACCTGCTGGGTGAACACAATGTGCATCGTCCGGCCTACCGGCGGCGTACAAGCGCTTCTGCTCCCTGGTGTGCGACCCTCAGGAGCACGTCAAGAACAGCAGGTTGGCCCTGGTGGATCTGGAGGACGGCTCCAAGAACCGCACGGGCTGGGAGTGGTGGTCCGACCGTCTCGAAGCTGATATTCATGAGAATCGCCAGGCACTGAGAGTGAACCTTGCTGTTAACTTGGCATTCATGCGCGTGGCTGCCGCAGACCTCAGCACCTATACCGGCCCTATCTCTACGGCGACGAGGTCTTCCTGGGGTGCGACGGGGGGTCGCCACCGTGGGGTAGCAACTTGCGGGACCACTTCGAGTTCCGGTAACCAAATTTCGGCGAGGTCCGCGACGACGGCTATACCCACATTTTGCAGAAGACAGCTCCCGGCGGATATGAATTTACGCCAGCCTCAAGTGCAAGCTCGGCTCGGACGGGTATCTGGGCGCCCTGTTGTCCAACGTTCTGGGAGAAGACGGTCTGAGCATAGACAGCTTAATGTTTGGGCCCAAGGTGGCGGAAAGCCAAGACATCCTGGGCTGGGCGCGCGACAACGCATGCTACCCGAAGGCGCTTCACCCCAGCCCCTATGCACAAGACACAGCGGGTTCGGCATGAAAGGATGATGGGCGCATACATATATCAGGCTTTTGAAACCCTCCGCACTTTGCTGTCACAATGAACCTGGCGCCTTGGATGGTACAGTATATGATCATTCACAATAAACAGTGAATGTAAATCCTGACGCAAATATACTCTGACTTCAGTATCACAAGTACAGTCTGAGTGTCAGATACAACTCGAGCTAACAGTAGTATACATACTGAGCTAACATACTGAGCCCAAGGAGTGCATACTACGATCCAAATGTGTCACGTTCCTGCTTGGCTGCGACGCAAGCAATAAATCATGATACTAGATATCATTCTATGCTATCGGCATCATCGTGGACCATTCGTAGTAGTAGTAGTCCCGTGCTGCTGACGATGAATATGTACAGCTAAAATTGATGTATGTGCTGACGTACCCGACGAGCGATGTTAACACTACACGATGACACTGATGCCACTACTATAGTACCAGTGCACTTGTATGTATATGTGCTCGTTTTCTCGTGTGCGGGCCGCCGCTACCATTACGGTTATGGAGCATGCGCTGCCTCATGACTACTTCTGATGCGGTGAATATAATGGTTTCGGAGCGCATTTTAAGCACAGTAGTAAATTCTTATTCAGATTGTACACTATGTGTATACGCCCCCGCCATAAATATAAGCATAGGAGGCTACATTTTTTAATTTACTCTGCTTCAATCTGCTCCTCGTTATTTGCTTTACGAGAGTACAAGGCAGCTCTTTTTGCATTGCCAATGGACCGTCCGTTTCCCACACTGATGTACTCATCCAGGCAAGCAACGTGGGCATACTGGGCAGTTCAGCAGTTAGTTGGCGCCCGCGAGACAGGCAATCGTATACGACTAGCAGGCGGCGCGCGCGGCGGTCGACGTGCTAGTAGCGCGCTGTGCGCTATAGTGTATACAGTGTACATCAGGCCATAAAAAGTCTCTGCATGTGTCATGGCGGGTGTGTTTTCGCTTGGGTCATTGCTTCTAGTCAGTAAACCCACGCAAAACCTATGCCGTTGCGCTCATTGTGGGGAAACTCATGAAAGGGCGCATGCACATGGTGTGCTAGGCGGGTCAATGCGACGGTGTGCGCTGTGCGGGCGCGGCACCTATCATGTGACAATAGCAGTGTAGCATGTGCTGAAAAACGGGGATGTGGCCGGCCGCTGTGAGCGTACGGCACGTCGGCATTTTAACATAATAACGAATCATGTTTTTGATCTCCTATGGTCATGGAGATACATGTGTAAGTCACCTACCCCATGCTGCTCGGCGCATGTCGCATGATTTAGCATATATGGTCAATGGTAGCGGGCTGCTGCATGCGACATTAGCATACTGAGTGTTTGTCCTGCAGAGCAGTATGTAGTACGCGTAATCCTGCAATCACGCGAAAATTCACCACAATTCGCCGTTTCATCAGAATGTAGATCGGAATAGCGGGCTAGAAAGCCTGCGAACAGCGCTGTCTACGTCCCTCTGGAAATGCCAAGCTGGAAATGCCTGTGCATTGCAACGGCAGCATGCATTGATCGGGCTCAGCCTTGCGCGTCAGACGCCCTATGTACGTGTCCACCCACCACTGGGAGCGCGCGTGCAAGTGCGACGGACTCTAGCTACACCGCCAACATGTTGCTCGCGCCCCTTTGTGTTGACTGTGTTTCGTCAATTGACTGTGTTTATGGTTTTCGTGCTTTTTGCTTAACAATGCAATTGTCGGGAATAAAACATTTTTTTGCAAGTGCGAAACAACAGGACCAAACGGCTGCTTCCTCGGCGTAGGAGGCTCGCATGCACTGAAACTAGAGGCTCCATGGCTTGGGCACCACGGCGAGAATACCCGCGGATACCAATGTGCAAAGACTTTTGTGGACTGGTGTACTACGATGGTGGTAGTGGTGGCACGTGCGCCTGGTCCGTGAAAAGGACAAGCCCGGAGCGACCCTGAGATGGCGGTGGGGGTATATTATGCAGGGCGACCACACATAAGGAGTCGCTGGGGGTAGCAACGCTGCGCTGGCACGCGTTGTCGGTGTCACTGCCTGCTGTGTCACACAGCTGCTTGTTACTACTTTGTCTTTTGTGCGTATGCTATTATCTCCCACATGCCTGTCAGCAGCATTGGCGCGGGGCAAGTCGCGAGCCAGGCTAGGCACGCTGCTGCCGAGCACGGATGTCGTGCCAGCCGCCGCCCCGCCAGGCATGGCATTAACACCGTAGAAGGGCGGGCGCCAAGAAACTTTCGGTCGTCGCGGGGTTGTTGTCCCATGCAAAGGCTCATCCGGCATACCGCCATGCTGGCCGTAATCACTCAAAGGGGCACACCACAGCGTGCGGCCATGGACAGCGCATTGTCCCAACTTGAGGACGTCACTGTCAAGACGTCCGATTCGCGTGACCTGGGCAGCTATATACCTAGAATATACCACTCCTTCGGAAATTTAATTTGGTCGGGGGGGCTTCGTCATCTCCGGGTTCACATCACACGATCGCCCGGCTCAGAGCTGCTTGATGAGCTGGCGGAGGAGGTCGGCGCAGCGCTCGCGCGACGACATCGGCGAGCCCATGAGGTACACCACGTTGCCGAGCGGCCGCGCGAAGACGCCCTCCGTGCGCAGCTTCTCCGTCACGCGGCGCGCCTGGCTGGAGAGGTAGCCGCCGCCGCCGCCGCGCTCGGGCGATAGCTCCGCCACAAAGACGGTGCCGAGCGCGACGACGCGCTCCACCTGCGTGGTCCATCATCCAGGCGGCCAACAGTCAGCTGCTGGACGGATCTGGGGGCCGCGTTTCACAATCCAAGAAAACGCTCGAAATCATTTAACAAAACCATTTTATGCGGGCTCTATATAGGCTATATACACATAGGCGATAGTGTACATGCATAGGTCGTATAAACATATTACATATACATATATACATATTTATGTGTACACATATATAATATATACACGGTAATATGTACACACACACACACACACACATATATATATATATACATATTTCGGAAATGAAAAAAAACTAACTAGAATGGGCGTGTTCCCATCAAAAAGTGCCATTCGTGGATGATGGCAATCACGCATGGCACATTTTAGGATTTGGATGGAAAAGTCACATATGAATAAGTCACTTTTCGAGTATAAATCTGGATAGCAGTCCCGGCACAGCACTGTTACATCTTCTACCTACCTAGCAGTCCGGGCACAGCGTGACATGAAACCAGGGATCCGATGATCGGTAACTGTATCACTGATGCAGCGTCGGCACGTGCGGCATCATACAGAGTCGGGGATACTGTACTAGAACACGGATCCGGCCGCACATCTACATGAGAGCTGACGCCGGTAGCGCGATCACAAGTCGCGTTTCTGTCCGTCCGTCACGTGTCCGTGTCTGTATGCTGTCACGCGTGTCCCGTGTCACGTCTGTCACATCGTATCCGTGTCCGTTTTTCACGGCTACCACATCACTCACGTGCCACGCCCAGCTTCGTGTAATGCGTCACGTCTATCACATCACGTCCGTTTTCACGTCTGCCACCCCAGTCACGTGCCACGTCCGTCTATGTGTCACGTGTCACGTTACGCCACATGCGCTTGTCAAGTATGTCATGTCAGTCACGTGCCACCTCGGTCTACGTGACTGTCACGTCACGTCATGTCATGTCATGTCATGTCATGTCATGTCATGTCATGTCATGTCATGTCATGTCATGTCATGTCATGTCATGTCATGTCATGTCATGTCATGTCATGTCATGTCATGTCAATGTCATGTTCATGTCATGTCATGTCATGTCCATGTCATGTCCATGTCATGTCAATGTCATTCATGATCATGTCATGTCATGTCATGTCATGTCATGTTCATGTCATGTCATGTCATGTTCATGTGCATGTCATGTCATGTCAATGTCATGTCATGTCATTCCAATGTCATGTCATGTCCATGTCATGTCCCATGTCATGTCATGTCATGTCATGTCATGTCATGTCATGTCATGGTCCATGTCATGTCATGTCATGTCATGTCATGTCATGTCATGTCATGTCATGTCATGTCATGTCATGTCATGTCATGTCATGTCATGTCATGTCATGTCATGTCATGTCATGTCATGTGTCAATGTCATGTCATGGTCCATGTCATTCATGTCATGTCACATGTCATGTCATGCATGTCCATGTCATGTCATGTCATGTCATGTCATGTCATGTCATGTCATGTCATGTCATGTCATGTCATGTCATGTCATGTCATGTCATGTCATGTCATGTCATGTCATGTCATGTCATGTCATGTCATGTCATGTCATGTCATGTCATGTCATGTCATGTCATGTCATGTCATGTCATGTCATGTCATGTCATGTCATGTCATGTCATGTCATGTCATGTCATGTCATGTCATGTCATGTCATGTCATGTCATGTCATGTCATGTCATGTCATGTCATGTCATGTCATGTCACATAATGCATGTGTGTTACGTCACATCCGTCATGTGTCAGTCAGTCTCGTGTCACGTGTCCAAGTCACATGTCATATCACATGCACACTCTCGCGTTTCTATGTCACGTGACACGCAGTGGCAGCTCCGCTTGAAGCCGGACTGCAAAGCCCGCGATTTGCACCTATAAACTCAGTGCCCCCCAGCGGACCATGTTTGCTTGCTTTCGAATGATATGCGGTCAAGCAGCAACGTTGGGCGATCATCTTTGCGGGCGCCGCCGACACGGACAATGGCAGCACTGTAAGTACGGACCTGCCCGGTCTGTCACAGGTATAACCCAAAGATACATCGTAGCGAGTGTTCCTATTATGGATTGTGTGCAAGCCCAATTATTCTAAGGCTCATGAAAGGCTTATCATTGGTGAATTGGCGCTCGTATTCGTCTCTCGGTGTATACGTGTACGCATATTGTGCTGGTGGTCGTGGCCGCAAGATGGGTGGGTGGGTGGAGGGTGGAAAGGGGGGGGGGGGGGGGGGGGGGGGCGGCTTTGTGGGCTGCGGAAGCACCTGCGGCAGGAAGGAGATCTCCTTCACCAGCGCCTCGTCCCACAGCGTGGCGCTGGCGCCCGAGTGCGCCGCCGCCGCGCACTCGCAGGTCGGCAGAGGGCAGCCGCTTGGGCCCGCCGCCTCCGCGGGCGGCGCTGGAAGAAAGTTGGGGTTCATGCCGGGGTCGGTGTACGCGGCGAGGGAGACGGTGGCGGTGTGGCAGCCGATGGGGTGCGCGGTGTAGGAGTGCCCGTGGAGGAGGCTCTCCACCTGAGCGGCAGCAGAAAGCAACGCGAAGGTCAGGAGGCTCAAACGGCACCCCCGGCCTCACTGGAGTCAAGCCCGGGGGGTCCTTCAGGTCTCAGGCGGTGCTGGGGTCTTTAGGTGTCAGGGTTCATAATGCTTTAGCCCTAGATCCCTCTTGAGAGCTTAAGTCCCATATAACCGCGGCCCAAGAATCAGCAGCTTCAACAACACCGCCAATTGATACCTCAGTTGATACAGGTGTCCGCAGTGATATGCCCTGTAGTTTCGCACAGTTTGTTACATGGACCCCAAAATGAGATTTCCACACTTCTTTTTCTAATGGGGATAAATGTTGCCGATGTGTACCGGAATTACGCTGCAGTTACCATGATAACAATGCTCAGCTGTTGCGTACGGGCATGGCAAAAAGGATGAGCACACTCATGTCATCGTCCTGGTGTACAGGGCATCAACAGGGGAGGGGCGCACACCGCTGGGTGCGCTGCACGCTGACTAATATGGACACGGGGGTTTGTTCGATATCCCGGCATCCATCCACCAAAGAGAGCACAGCCGAGCTCTCACTAAATTGGTGAGCATACGTACGCCTTGCTCCGAAACCATGCCATAATCTATCGAAACACTGCCCCCTGCAGTTTACAACGCGCCAGCTGCATGCCAAGAAGTAGCCCCATCCCCGTTGGCTTAGCAGGACTGCGCGATCCTGAGTGCTTACCAAATAATGAACCGCGGCGGTCTAGATGTCGCAAGTGCGCAAGACAAGGAGAGAGAGACTGTAATGGCAGGGTCCCGGTACTTGATCGGGAGTACCGATACTGATATCACCACGACTTGCGACGCATGGTTTCGGAGCTATTGGCGTAACTGTACTGCGGATGGGAGGATTATCCCTGCGGCTCGAATGAGGTATTGCTCCGCAGCCAAACCAGTCACAGCGCTACCGGCAGACGCCTTCCAAATGGTACACATTTCGACAGGAGACACGAGGTGGCGATTGAATCGGGGCGGCGCCACTCCGCCGTCGGCGGCGGCGCACCTTGGTGGGCCCGTCAAACGCCTGGAAGACCTCCTCCGTCGCCACGGTGGCTGCCAGCGGCACCATCCCGCCCGTCAGCAGCTTGGCGTAGCACGCCACGTCCGGCTTGGCGCCCATCATCTCGGCAGCTGAGATCCTGCGGTCGGCCGCCAGGGCGGGCGAGCAGGACAGCCATGGGGCGGTCAGCCACCAGGGAAGGGCGGAGCTGCGGGCGGATCAGTGGGTGCTGTGGCTGAGGCCGCAGCAACGCAGCCTGGCGGAAGTGCTATGTTTAATATTGCCATCGATACCAGTGGCACGGATTACTGTAACATTTAATTGGGTACGGGCGTCGAAGAAATATTGTGTTGTTTTGCAGGAACGAGTCGAGAGATCCGTCTTATATTCGTGGTATATTCTGATAGATTCTGATATATATAGTCTTTGCTCTCCGCTTGGGGGGGGGGGGGGGGGGGGGGGGGGGGTTCAACAACGATAACCCACTCACCCAATAAAGATACCTATGACACCACAAACCCAAAGCGTTGTTACGGTACTGGCTAATGTAAACGGTAAATCTGGAAAGCAATATGTAAAGTAAATCCGTGTTGCCGTCGATCATATAACGGCATGGAACTGTACGGGTCGCGCTGACGAGGACTCTCGCGCTCATTGAACTACCTCGCCAAGTTATATGATGCGAGATTAAGGCCTATAATCCCACCGTACTCACAACCCCGTACATAGATAGCAATTGAAGCAATATTGAACTACAGGCGTGGTGGCTCGGAGTTGGTGCGCACGCCGATAATCGACGGCAACGGTAGGCCAACGCACGCCGATAATATCATTGTCGCGGGAAGGGCGAGGAACGCTGCCACGGTCTGTATTCCGCGAGTGATCGTCCTCAAACGGGAAGAATGTCATCAGAGGACTCATTTTACAATCATCCCGCCACCAAGAATGATGCATGGCGTTCCGGCGTCGGCGAACCCGCGCGCTGTCCGAGTTACTGTGCGACTACCCGATGTATACTAGCGTAGGTACTACAGCACCCCAAATTACTTAATTTCGAATATTAAGACGAATATTAAAAAGCGAAACGGTATAGTTCCAGCCGGGAAAAATTGATATCAAATCCTCTTTTCAGATTTTTGATCTCATTTTTGACGGTCCTCCGGTTTCGCATGCAATACATACTGTGCAAAGTACTATCGTACTTACCGGAGGTTATACGCGGCGCTCGCCCCCGGGTTGTATTTGGTGTAAACCCTCATCCAATCACATGTTCTCTTCATCCTTTCGAATCGATGTTGGCGACACCCATGAGACGAGCGGCCGGATCGGGTTGTTTTGTGGGCTGGTGTATGGGCGGGGTGGCACAGCGCAGCAGTGGCCGCGCAGCGCGATGTTCGTGGTGTCGCTGGGTCGCACCTGCCGAGGCGCCAGAGCCCGGTGAACACCTCGTCCAGCACGACGGGGATGCCGCGCTCTCGGCACGCCTCCATCACGAGCAGCTGCCACAGCGGGTCCAGCATGCGCATGCCGCCGGCGCCCTGCGGGTCGGCAACAACCGGGAAATCGAGGCGAGTCAGCGGCCTCTCGCGTAGTGGGACACATGTTTGCCTCTTTTGTAGGTGCACCAACACAATATCGTCGCACCCTCGTGTGTATGTTTATTGGCGATGTATTAATATGTGCAATATCTACTGAGAACTACAGTTTCAATACTACACGGGCGCCGACTCAAAGATAATAGCCCTTTTCGATTTCAGGCATCCCGAAGTGGGCTTGCATGCACCCTATAAGAGCACCCGCGCTTGATTTCCAATTGAGTTTCGTCTGGATTTGACCCCTGGCAGGCAGGGCAGGTACGCTGTACTTTATTGGCTATAACCAGTGTACTGGGATGGAAGTTCGGCAATTGGAAATAGAAAATGTGTGAATAGTTGGAGTTATTTTGAAAGAAAACTGATAGATACGTCTTTCGGATTGCGAATTGATATCGAATAGCACTAAGTGCATTGTTTAGCTGGAATTGTCAATTTATTCAGGAAAAAGCAAAATGTGCATTGTTTGAAATCAGAAAGCGATGCGGACGCGCGGACCGACGCACAGCAACAATATGACGTTACGCGTTCTTATACGGCTTACGGCACCCAGCCCAGTGCAGATCCTAGGGGCTACTACCAGCGCTTACCGCGTGGAGGTGGGGATAGTGCCGTCAAGCATGCCGCTCTCATGATCCTCCGCACAAGGTGGGCCGCTGCGTACCGGTGGAAGGCGCCGAAGGCCCATGCTAGGTGGCGGCCCGTGCCAGGCTGAGAGACGGCTTCTAATCCGTCTACGGTGTCACTCAATGCGCATGCTGGTGAGGATTACACAGCGCATTTGGTAAGGATTACAAACGCCGTGAAGCACTGGGTAATCCTTACCGCGTCTAAGCAATTTATTACGAAGGAACTGAGCAATAATAAAAGATAATGTAGTAACAGCAGAATGGACTGAAATAGAAAAAAAACGCTAGAAGGGTGGCAAACCACCGCCGTTTAAAGTTGTTTGCCATCTACGCGCTAATAGTACTACATTTATACATCTATGGGATACAAGAGCCAGACCTCACAGCCATATGTAGGGATTCCGTCCCTATGGCCAGCGCAGGTGGGCAATTGGGACCCCCTCGCAAACCAAATGCCGTTTGGGGCAAATGCAACGCGCGGCATGCCGCCGCCCCTGGCGTATGGGGTTCATAGGCATGTACGCAAGCACGGCGGACCGGATGGAAATGTGTGTGTGTGTGTGTGTGTGTGTGTGTGTGTGTGTGTGTGTGTGTGTGTATGTGTGTGGCGGGGGGTTAGCATTGCAAGTCACCGTAAGGTCGACAGCCTGCGCCAGGCCTGCCGGTATAGCCGCCACTGACCATGCGTCAGAAGGTGACGATATCCTCAGTCGATAAACAGTAATCACACAATGATCCAAAAATCCGAGTCCATAAACTCACTCTCTCTCCCCCCAACACACACACACACACACACACACACACACGCACGCACGCACATACATGTGTATGTGTTCGACTTGTGCATGTGACATGTATGGCTAGTCTTTTCGGTCAGTCAGCCGGCGCAGACTGCCGCCACCCTCAGCCAACCACCCCCCCCCCCCCCCAGCTGGCGGCGGCGCATTCACCTGCAGCACCGGCTCCATCACGCACGCGCCCAGCTTCTTGTGGTGGCCGTCCAGCGCGGTGTTGATGTAGCGCCGGTACTCCGCCGCCAGACGGTCCCCGCGCCGGCGGGCGGCGCAGAACACCTCGCTCAGGTCCTCAAACTCGGTCTCCAGCTCGTCCGGGCACAGGCCGTACTGGTCCGGCGGGCTGATGTTCCACAGGCCGTTCCTCATGCCGACAGTGGCGGGGTAAAGGAAGAGGCCGCGGGGGCGGTACCTGCGCCAAGAGCGTGGCCTATCAGGCTCAGCAGGCAGCAGCGGCACGGGCGGCCTGACGGGCGGCACGGGTGGCATGGCTGCTCCGCAACAATGGCTGAATTGGAGGTGAATTTGTGGACTGGTGTAGGATCTGCCGGCGTATTGCACTACTGCTGCTACTGCTCTGGCCTCCAGAGGGCTGCACGCTACGCGCGTAAATTAGTGGACCGTATGCGGGCTCATGCAGCCGGAGCGAAAAACAGCTGGCCCGTATAGTTGGAAGACTGGCAGGAGCAAAGGTGCAAATTCCAAATTTAGTCTTCAAATCAGCTGCTGCTGCCAAAAGAGGAGTTCAAAGTCTTGAGAAATGGTTCATGCAGGCAGGTCACAGACATCGGATGACATCGACGATTAAGTATGATTAGCTGAGAACTGAATAAAGAGATATCAATCATTGATAATTATGATTGCTGCTCATTAAGGGTTTGAGGGTTCTCAAAACCCGTAGAGGGTTTGAAGATTTAGGCTCACTGCCGCCCCGCAGGCGAGAATGCAGCTCTAAGCGTTTAGATTTTACGATGGCGTTGCTGCGCGCTGCAAAGTGTGCAGGTATCTACTACGGTTGTCTACAGGGGTCCAGCAAAACCCAATGTCGAATTGGAATCCGACCTGCCGGATGGCACCACTGGCAGACCGCAAGGAAACCTACAGGCTCGGGTAGATAGCCTACACGCACCATGATAGCAGCTACGCCCTCGTGCCGAAATCAAGGCGCGCCAAGACAATTAGGGCATCACAAACCCTATGCTGTAGCCGTCGCAGCTCATGCCCCCTCCCCAAAACACAACATCCACACACACACACACACACACACACACACACACACAGCACTGGCAATGCTGGGTATTAATATCAGTTGGGCTCTGCGCATGCGATTCATTGCTCCTGTTGTTGGCATGGATGGGAGCTACAGCCAGATGAGGGTTGGCGGGTGATGTGTGTGAGGGGTGTTTGTTGTGCGTGGGGGGGGAGGGGGGGGGGGGGGGGCACCAGGGCATCTGCATGCGGCCATTGAAGGGCGAGGGGCCGCTGAGGTCCATGCAGCCGAGGGTGTCGCCGTGGTACGACTCGGTGAGGCCGACCACGTGCAGCTCCGGGCCCTCCACAGTGCCCTCCGCCACGCTCTCGTCGCTGGGCGTCTCGTGGTCCATGATGTACTTGCGCAGCGCCATCTTCACGGCCACCTCCAGGGCGGTGGAGCTGCGGGCCGAGGAGGGAAGCGGGGGGGGGGGGGGGGGGGGGTCAGCGCCAAACAGGACGCCACCAATACCAATGTTGGACTATGGACTGCACATGTATGTTGTTGTGTACGCGTGCTGGCGCCCCTATAAGAACCTTAAGGATATACCTCAAAATGGGCTTGTATGCAATATGTAAGAACAGTCGCTATAGTTCCGCTATGATTATGTCTATGTCTTGTCCCTAGCAGGCAGAGGAGGTTATGATTTGCAACCATCTCATAACCGCGCCGGCACCCACATATATTTATGTATGTACATATGTGTCTGTCTTTATATATGTGTGTGTGTATGTATATGTATGCATGTGTGTGCGCGAATGAAAGAGTGTTGAATTGCATGAACCCTTTCTAAGGACATTATTACATACACACGTAGGCACAGCAGAATAGCCCCGCTACCCTCTTCTAAGCCGTTGGATCGTAAAAGGCGAGCCTGCAACACCCCCCGGATGAATCGCGCGAGCAGAGCATGCTGCTACCCAGAGCATGCTGCCTGCAAGCCGTGGTTTCGGAGCACATCATCCGCAGCGCTGCAGTGGAATCTTCCGTGAAAAAGCTGGCAAAATCATTGGGTTAGTATTGACGTTGGCTGGCTGGGTGATACGGAGTTTGCTGGTATACGAACAACTCCTCCGTCTGCGCTTGCGGAGGATATCGCGCTGTACGGCAAAGCAACGCAGCCTGCCGTTGCAGGGAGTTCTTGGACAGGGGGCACGAGGGAGCCGGGCATAGCGCGCTCCGCCGCGCTGGCCGAGTGGCTCACCCGTTGTCCGAGTAGAAGACGCGCGCCGCCCAGCCGGCGCCGGGCCCCTCCAGCAGCTGCTCCGCCAGCCGCAGCGCCGGCTCGTGCGCGTTCTCGGGGTACATCACGTGGCCGTAGCGCCCCGCTGCGTACCCGATCTCGCGCGCCACCAGCGGCTGCAACTCCGCGCCCAGCCCCTGCCATGCCCCGGGGGACGCACACACACACACACACACACACACACACACACACACACACACACACACACGCACCGCCTCAGCCGCTGCCGCCAATGGTAAAGGTGGTGGCTGTGGCAGGGACACCAAAGACGGTCAAGTGTGCACCGGCCATTAAATGAATACAAATAGGTATAGTATATGTACATACGTGTGTGCACATCCACACATGGGCGACGGCGCGGTGATAAGCACACAGCAAATGTAGAGAACCCGCCCTGCCTGCCAGAGGTAAACAACTTGAGCAAAGTGCAGAACTATTTCTTACAGCAAATGTTACTATCCGTTGTGTACCCCCCTCCTGCAACGCGAGACTTATATTGCGCGGGTTCTTCTAGGTGCCTCGGCACCCTTACCTGTATGTATACATATGCATGCATGTGCAAGATCGAGATGCGAGCGTAAGAGAGAGAATTAGACACGAAGAAATCACATAACAGCAGAGGGAGAGGGAGAGAGAGAGAGAGAGAGAGACAGAGAGAGAGCGAGCTCTGTATACTCACTGGCTGTATCATTCTGTACTCTCCCCAAACGCGAGTTACCACTTGCAGATACACGCACACACATTTACAGCCACGCCAACGCAATCAGAACATCTGTGCAAAAGGAGCAAGGTGGCGGGTCACAGGAGCACGCTGGGCCGGGCGAGCCCCCGACCTGCGTCCACCAGCTGGCGCAGGCGTCAAACTGCGCCTGGATGGTGCCCGCCTGGGGCTGGAACACCGCAAAGTCGTCGCCGCAGCGCGAGTCGATGACGGTGACGAGGTCGTTGGAGATGTTGGCGTGCTGCGTGAAGGGCCACCACAGCAGGCGGCGCGCCTCGCCCGCCATGCTCTGCAGCCTGCACAACACGCAATAAGCACGGCTGAGGAACGCAGCGGACAACACCGTAGGCTATGGTGTTTTGACAACGGGTGTGAAGGGAGGGAGGGGGGCGCAAAGTATGTATTATCACTTCTTCACGCAGCGGCGCTCTTTCATCAGTTCATCATGTACATGCCGGCGCCAGCGTCTCCTCTGGCATTGCGCTGGAAGATGGTCGCATTCGCAGAGAACGTGGTGTGATCCGTTTCATAGATATTACGAATATTGAGATTGAAGTATAAATGGAGAGTTTTCTTCCATGGCAGAGTTTTGATGTATGGCTGGGGTATCCCCCTCCTCCCCCCCCCCCCCCCTTCCCCCCTCCACCAACACAGACACACACAGTGATGTACACGGCCATAAGAACCATTTTTGGGGCCCTCAGAATAGGGGTGCTAGCAACTGTTCTTGATTATCGTGATGATATCGTGCTGTATTTGTCTGAAAGTTGACCAATCAGGGCATGGAGAGTTCTTTAATTTTGTGTTCTTATAGTCTGGTCGGCACCCTTATACATACGCATTTACGGGTACACGCATCCAAATATGAACGTGATCCACTCAATGCATCCATAGGACACAAGGCAAGTGTACATGCCGACAGGGTGGGGGGGATTGCGGCGCAGCGGGCTCGGCGTCACCTCTCCACCCGCTTGCCATGGTACGCGAGCAGCGCCTGCAGCAGCGCGTCCATCTGCGGCGCCGACTGTGCCAGCCACGCCTCCAGCTGCGCGTCCACGCCGGCGCCGCTGGGGTCGCCCTGGGGCCGCTGGCAGTCGGGGAGGCTGATGACGGGGATGGCGCCGCGCAGGTGCTTGGAGATGGCGGCGCCGTTGGAGAGGTCGCCCTGCGCGGCACACATGCTTACTTAGGTCATTAGGGCACATAATTCTAGGGTTTCAATCCTAACCCCCAATGCAGACGGCTTCATGACGTGTGTCATCGCGGTGACGGCGCAGATGGTGGAGGGAGCAGTTGTGTTGCGAGAAATACATGAGCCCGTGTGCGCCAGCTTGTGGGGACACACTATAGGGTTTAGGGTTTCATGAACCTCCTACTTGCCCCCCCCCCCCCCCCCCCCCCCCCGGAGCCATGGATTTCAGTGCCTAAACCTGCATCAGCCCTCGACACATAGGGTTTATCGTCCCAAAACAGGTTGACTCAAAAAATCCTATACATTCCATGAACCCTAAAGCAGGCCGCGCGGCCAACTACAGTGACAGAATGCTCTGGTAAAGGCTGCTTGTTTGGATCGCAGCCAGTGCAGGTTGGGGCGAATGTTCACGATGCAGCTGCGATAGCAATCCGTAAGTGGCAAGATCCACAATGCCCCTGGAATGCGATATCGGGGAGCTGAGTGCCCCGCTACCACCCCCCAGGGAGGTGCGGGTGGGGACGTGACGGCATCGCGGGGTCCCCACCTCTGTCATGACCACCGCCGCGGTGTCCATGCCACGGACCTGCAGGCTCTCCAGCGCGGAGATGGTGGCGCTGATGCCGCCCAGGCGCGGGTCGCCCACCAGGACGCCCGGCAGGCGCAGCGGGCGCAGCAGCTCCGCCTGCAGGCTGCCGCTCGGCCCTGGGCTCGCCACGCCGCCCGCGCTCTCAAGCAGCGCCAGCCGCAGCGGCGCCGTGCTGGGCGCCCCGGCAAAGCGCGCCAGCTCCGCCAGGGTGGCTTCGCGGACCTCCGCGTCTGAGACTGGTCGGCCTACCGGGACGCCAATGCCACCCGCCTCAACGGGCGTCAGTGCCTGTCCAGCTGGCCGACCAATGCGGCCGGCATGGCATGGCATGAGTGTGAGTGTGGGAGAGAGAGACAGAGAGTTGGTGGTGGTTTGTTTTTGGATGGGGAAGGTGGGGGGGGGGGGGGGGGGGGCTGTGCCTTCGTTCTCCATTGCCAGGTGGGGGCTGACCGCCTGGCGCCACGCAAATAGGGTCTTGGCAGTGATAGACGAGGCGTCCCCGCCCGCGAGAGCGCCATCCAGCAGCTCCGCCGCGTGCGGTCCCACTGTCTCAAAGCCCCCCGTTGCGGCACACTGCGGGGCGGCCCAGAAGTGGGGGGGGGGGGGGGGGGGGGGGGGGGGGTCACACCACACCAGGTTGCTCTGCATGATATGGGAGGCGCTGATTTGAGGGGTGTACGGGGTGGTGGTGGGGGGTGGGGGGGGCACCACGAGGCGTGCGTCTGAGTCCCCGGGGTAGCCGGTCTGCACAGGTTTCAGATACAGCAGATCCCCCTGCAGACAGCAAGGATGTCACAAATAAGTCCTCGCCAAATGACAGTTTCAGCAGACCAGAGTGATTAGGCCAATTCTGCTGTTGGCTGTCGTCCGCAGTCAGACGATGCTTGGCTCATACAGCGTCTTTACATGCTGAGTGTTGAAATAAACACGGTCCCATAGCTCGCCACTTTGGTATGCTGCTTGGGCGCGCATAGGGACTGGATAAAGGACTCAGCGGCGCAGCTGCACGTCTATTTGAAGTCGAGGGGGACAGGGGCAGAGCTGGAGCGGGAGCCCGCCTACCTGCGCGCGCTCCACTGCGGCCGCGAGGCCCACGCTCACCAGCGTCTTGCCAACGTCGGTGTTGGCGCCCCAGATGGTGAAAGTGGGCACGTCCAGCGACACCGTCTGCGCACGAGAGAGCAAAGGACGGATGAGAAACCGATGGGTGGAGGGGTAGGTAAGCCTGGAAGGGGGGGGGGGGGGGGGGGAGGGGGGGGAGCAGGACGTCAGCCGGCCGTTGGGCCGGCCGAGAGGCTTGAGAGAGTTGGCAGATAATGTGGTGTCCGTGAATGAGTGTGGATGGTGTGGACGGGGCAGCCTGGCCGACAAGTCGATGCAAAGCGACGGAGAAGCCAGCAGGCAGGAAGATTGGGGTGGGATGTCAGCGGTGGGGCCGATGTTGGCTCGGGCGGTGGTTCAGGCGGAGGCGGAAAAGCAGGAAGCGTTATTGCGACACAGCGTTGGCGAGATTGTCGAGGTGATGTTGGGAGGGGGGCGGGGACCTGTGGCGGCGGAGCGGCATAGCCGCGCGAGCCTGCCGGCGTCGCGAAGCCAACTGCGTTAGGTGGGGAGGCAACGTGGTCTGTTGGCGTTGTCGTGATTGGTGTCGGGTAGCCCGCCGCCAAGGGAGTCAGCGTCAGCCAGGGCGCGGCCGGTGCCGATGCCCGGCGCATCAGGGCGGCGCCCCGCATGCTGCTACCCAGGCGGTTGGCGCCGGCAGGACGGCGAAACAGGCGGTGACCAGGAAGCTCGTATTATAACCACAGCCCGTCCAGTTTGCCGGTTTGGTGGGGGTGGCGATGTGGAGAGGGGAGTCGAGCAGCCGCAACGCGCAGTCCCATCAAGCTGAGCCATCCTCTGGATCGTCAACGCGGGCAGTAATCCTTGTAGCAGCCGCCGGGCAGCTACAGGTACCCGTACCTAGGCGGAGGCGATTCGGTGCGCCTGATGTACGGACGGATGACCGTTCGAATTCGAGCAGCGGATGCTTGATGCGCGACGGGCGGTGGAATAGCGACACAGCGACCATTCGTGACCGCGCAATGCGACAACTCCTCGGATACATACGCGATTCTTTATGATAGTCGCTACGGCTCGTTCCATTTCGTCGTCGTTGGCGACTAATTTCATTCCGAGCATGCGACTAATTATTCTTGGACGTTATGACTTATGAGACACCCGTTCATGGTAAAACATTTTACGACCGGGCATAACCATGCCGACTGATAACGATTAGTCGCTACACGATGCTGTTGCTACCTGAGTGCTATCTGCTACAATGATTTACCGGGAGTCCTTACCGTACGGTACCAGTACCATGTGCCATGTAGGGAACGGATCGTGTTCAACCAGCTCGACGCGGCGTCAGGCATGTGGACAGTGGCCATCCCCACCGCGCGGACAACCATGACTCCGCATGAGCCGCGGGAGGTCGCTGCCGGGTACTTCCTTCTGCCTAGCCCGTGCTTGGCCCCGGTGGTTGGGAGCCAGATCATTCTGCCCTCGACGGAGCACAACTTCGTCATTGTTGACCTATACGGCGACGCGCTCATGAACCTTCCGGCGCCTGGAGACGCTCACTGGCGTGTACAGCACGACGCTATCGCAGATGCCTTCCGCGATCACTGTGTTCACGACCTAGGTATCGCGGTACGGCGGGAGGTGGATGACTTGTTCCAGCAGGCAGTGCCTCTCGGCAACACCGTGCCCAAGGACGAACTCAAGGATCTAGTGCCGGACGCAGAGCTCTCCCTTCCGGCGTTTAACGTCGTGACCGGGAGTTGTGATCCCCGGAGCTTGAAGTCCACGCTGCTGGAGTTCAAGACTATGCGGTACGGGGTCAAGTACATACAGTGCCGTGCCCCGGGCCACGGCTGTGGATCGGTTTGAGCGCTCCCTGTTGGGCGACATACAACGGGGGTTGGCTGCGCGGGTTGCGGCGTGGCACAACACGGAGCCCGGACAGAAGGGTCCTCTTCGAGACATTCTGGATATGTCGGAGAACACGGGCATGGTCTTCGGCACAGTGGGTGAGGTGAGCAAGGGGGTGCGCCGCACAGTGCGTGGTATCGCATGCTTGGCGGCGGATCGGGGTGCCCTCTCATCGCGGGGCACTCGGTGCATCACCCGGGCCCACCAAGAGGCCTTGCTCGCAAGAGATTTCCTCGGGGTCCTGAGCTTGGTGGCCGCTCGAGAGCGCGCTCGCTGCCTCATCAGACGGCGCAGATTCGTCTGCCATCCCGTTGCTGAAGCTGCACAGCACGTCCGAGGATCACCCACACACACACGTGCACGTGTGGCCCGGACTCTGAACCGTGTGCGCATCACTCATCCATCCCTATCCTTATCCGCATCCTTATGCGGGATGCGGGCCGCTTTTAGGCGCCTTGCTGTATTGATTTTCTAATTATGGGGAACTGCCCTTTTTGTAATTCACATTCACACCAGTACCGGTGGTACCGGTACTCTGATGCGCACGTATGTGCGCGCGCCGCGCGTTTTTCCTGAGGAACCAGACTACGCCACACGCCCGTCCCAAACAGCAGGCCAGGGCCAGCCCCACGGGCCCCCTCCCGCCCCACACCACAGCGCCCGTCTTCTCGCTCGTCATCTCAAGCCAGACCCACCCCCAGCCAGACCCCACGGTCGGTGCTGCACCGCGTGTCCAGCCCCCGCAGGCTCATCGCCGCAACCACCGCGCCCTGAGTGGACAGGCAGCAGATCTGAACGGGCCGGCGCTGGGAGGGTAGCAGCAGCGCGCGCTCAGATCCGCCGGCCGCAGGTGCGCAGCAAGCAGAGCAGGGCGGCCCGGCACGGGCGCCAGGCGGACGCAATGGACTACTTCATGGGCATCAAGGGCCCGGACTTCGTGATGCTGTGCTCCGACACGAGCGCGGTGCAGCAGATCATCACGATCAAGGACGACGAGGACAAGATAATCCCGGTGGACAGCCATAAGCTGATGGCGCTCAGCGGCGACCCCGGCAGCCGCGTGCAGTTCAGCGACTACATCATCGCCAACACGCGCCTCTACGCGCTACGCAACAGCACCAAGCTCAGCACCAAGGCTGTGGCAAACTACACGCGCGGAGAGCTGGCCACCGCTCTGCGGAAGGTCCCCCCCCCCCCCCCCCCCCACCCCCCTCGTTCCCATCCCGTGCCACCCTGCGTATACGCAACACCCGGATAAAGCTGACCGTACGAACGCACGTGCAGCATATCACTGCCTGATGCTCTGTCACGTTTTGCTTGGGTTCGCGCTGTGCTGCCAGCTTCATATCCCTGCGTGAACCTCCCCCCCCACCCCCCCCCCCCCCCCACTTTCGCCCCATCTCGCCTTCCCATCAGAACCCGTACCAGTGCAACCTGCTGCTGGCGGGGTACGACGAGGGCACCGGCCCCTCCCTGTACTGGATGGACTACCTGGCCACGATGCACCAGATGAACATTGCGGGAACGGGTTACGGTAAGGCCCACCCTCGAATCTCTCTTGGTGTGCCAGCTGCGGCCCGGTTTAGGGAAGGGATTGCCCCCATCTGACACCCCCCGCTCTCCGATCCGCTGCGCCCCTCGCGCTCTGGCCCGCAGGGTCCTACTTTGTGCTGTCGCTGTTTGACAAGCTGTGGCACAAGGATCTGACCCAGGACGAGGCGCTGGTGATGATGGAGAAGGGCGTGGAGGAGGTGAAGCGGAGGCTGGTGGTCTCCAACCCGCACTACGAGATCAAGGTCGTCGACAAGGAGGGCACACGCCTCGTCAAGCGCGTCTAGGCTTTGGGGGGGGGGGGGGGGGGGGAGGCTGCCTCAGGGGGGCTCTCAGGCGAGCGATGCGGGGCGCCCGCGAGGGCTACACGCGGGCTGGTGTGCATGCGCTTGTAAGGCGGGACCCGCACTCATCTGCAGCACATATCAGCAGCTTGTCTGGCATGCGGAGCGGCTTTGCCCTGGGGCCTAAGGATGAGACGGGCTCAAAGGCTGACAGAGAGCGCCTCAGCGCATGGCGCGTCACATTGCTTGCTGATGTATGGATGCCGTGCCATGTGCTCTAATGGGTGTCAACTGCGCCTGCGGTAAAAGCGATGTGCTGACACTCTTGTAGGTGGGAGGGCGGGGAGTAATGATGTAGTGTTTCCAATATTGGCACTCACACCTACTAGTATATCTGCAATGCACTTGCATCAATATGCTGACATTGCATACGGAGAGAGTGAGATGCATACATGTAGCATGTGCAAGCACCGGCAACCGTAACAGCAACCTGACTGCAATGTGCTGCATGTCTCGATTATTGATTTTATAGAGAAGAAGATTCAATAATGGAATACATTGGATTCGTCGTGGTGGCATGTGAAAGTGTTCCCACTGCAAAACCCAATGCTCAGGTGGGTGCACGGTGTAAAGAGATGCCCATGGATGAGGGCAGCCGCTGGTATGTGGCATTCACCCATCCTCTGTGCATGCAAAGCTACCGCGCCAAGTGTATGCGAAGCTACCGCGCCATTGGTCATGAAGAACATCGACGGATAGTGGGTTGCTAGAGGTGGATCAAGAGGCATGCGATGGAAAGACGGTGGAAAACTACGCAGTCCAGAAGAACGGCATTGAAAGTGCGCGGCGGCAGGGCTCAATGATGTATGTATAACACGCTTCAAATGCGTAATCGCCTGCGGAGTTGCGGCGATCCTGTGGGCACACCCGCACCATTGGGCTTTGTTTCCAATAGGGGAGGGGGGGAGGTAATCCATCAATCCGAGCAGGCGCGCACAGTTTATATCCTGGCGTGGCCATCTTGTTGCCATTGCTGTCTGACAGAGCGATCAGCTGGGTTGGGCTGCCAGCATTGCGCCAAGGAAGGATCAAACCTAATGTAACCCAATCCGACCCAGCAACGAGCAATAAAGTGCCACTACCAGCACTGCCCAGAGGTTGCCCTCGCCATGAATACGGCGGCATTTATTCCACTCCGCCTACCGCGCCGCTCCCTCACCAGTAGGGCAGGAACGCGTGGTACCACAGCTTGCAGGTGCGGCGCGCAGGGTCCATGGTGACGAAGGCGAAGCTGTTCTGCGACGCCACCGGGAACAGCGACCAGCCACCCTCCGTGTCGAGGGAGGTCACCGCAAAGACCGGCGATGCGACTGCCACCTTGCCGGTGGTCGCGTCCTTCTGCACGCTGCCAGGCAATTACGGAGCAGCGTCTCCGTCAGCCTCCGGATGCCAGACACCCACAAAACAACGCCAATAACAGGCCGCACGGGGTAAGGCCAATAACAACCTGTGTAGCGGCGTGCCTCTCACCTCAGCATCTCCTTGTATATCCTCTTTGTGACATCCAGGTACGGATCAATCTCATCCTGCGAGGCAAATAGCAGGCCCGTTCTGCTTAGAGGACGAACTCAGAGGATGCTTGCGTATGCTCGACCCTCTCCGCGTCCGCTGTTCTCCATCCGCCACAGACCTCGTATTGATTCATCGAACCGCCGAGGCAGAGCGCCTTGAAGACGCGGAACAGGAACTCGGCCTTGTCCTGCTCGGAAAACAGTTCACAATTCTCCGAGTCGTCGCCCTTCACTAGCATCTCCCGCAAGGTATCGGATACCTGAGTGCAGCCAGGCCGGAGTAAGCTCCCGCTGTGACATATCCAATGGGCATGGCGTCTTTGTACGTCCGGCCTCGCCCAAGGACTCACCGTGAAGCCGTCCACAATCTCCTCCATGCACTTCATGATGGACGACGTGCCTCGCAGAATCGATGGCTCCGCGTCTCCCAGCTTGTCAAATAGATCCATCCGCGTAAGGGTCCCTGGCACGACGGAGCTTTTGACCGCCTTAAGTTTGCCCACTGCTGGCATCCAGCCCCCCTTCGGCTGCATCACCTGCACCGGAAGCCGTCAAGCACGCGTCACGACTTCCATCCGCCTATCCAACACACTGATGCCGAGTCTACTACGAGACGGCGCCGCCCACATCCCGGTCTGCCCTGCGGCAGACGCAGCCATGGCACGCTGCGCACACCTCCAGCGCCTGCTGCACGTTGGGGTCGTTGAAGAAGTCGATCAGAAACTCGTCCGACGCCATCTTGTGGTACGCTTTGGTGTACCGGAACTGCAGGAACTTCGTGTTCTTCAGCATGTCCCTGTGGGCAGAGGTGCAGATGTTGTTTCAGCAGCCACGCTGGCGTGTTACTTGCGGCAGCATCTGCCTCGTCCGTGAGATGGGGTGGGCAGGGCGCGCACCACTTGGCGAGGTATTGCTTCACGTACGCATCCTCGAACGCGCAGGTTTTGGCCTGGTCGGGTGGTTACAGCAACGACAGCAGTCTTGGCGCCGAGCGGAGCCTCCCACCCCCAGCCCCCAAAGCAAACGAGATGCCGGCTGGAATCAACACAAACCTGGCTGGGGGGCCTGGAATCGCCAACGAAGCGGGTATCAGTGCTAACTCACCGGCTTCAGCGGGTGGAAGATGGCTTCCGCCTGCGGTTCCGTCGTTTCCGTCATGGCATCCGACTGCGGCGCTCACTGGCGGCTGGTTATTGTGCACCAGCTGACGAAATGTGCACTCGTCTCTATTGAAAATGAACGGGGGTGTTTGACACCCACTCGTCGCCAGCCTGCAAAATCAGTATTGCCCTGGTCCCGGGCGTCATGCCGGCGGTTGGCACCGGTGGTTGATTGGCACCGCTCCGCGACCCGGGACCCGGGACCGCCCTGCCGCCGCGGCGCATGCCGCCGCGTCCCCGCCATGGCACGTCGTCGCGTCCCTCATTTTTTTTCCCGCCCCCGGGACAGGACTGGCACCAGTGAAACCCTTGCAGCGTCTCTACGACGGCCGTTTAGGATGCGTCCCTCATGCACGGAGGATGATTCGTTTCGAAGTGAGTCTGGTTTTGCCAAAACGTTTGCGCAGGCTTTTTTACACGGAAAGAGCCGAAATTTGCAGGAAGGTTTAGTGAAAGCGTGGAGGGAAAACGGAGTCAGGGGGAGCGCTGCGTGTAACGCAGCGAAACTGGAAGATGGCAGGCTCAGCTGTTATGGCTGCTTTTATGTCTACTCGTGCTGCACCCAAAAAGGGCGCAACGACACGTGCCTAGTATCCCGTACCACCGAGCAGCACGGCAGTCGAAAAGCGGTTAGGGAATGAGAGGAAACCCCATATGATCTGATCCACAAGTTTAGAACATTTCAAAGTTGAGTTTGGTTTTGCCAGTAGTGATGAGCGAACGGAGAGAGCGGTGGATCGACGGAGATCGCCGTCGAAGGGGTAGCGCCATGTCATGAAGGGGCACCGGGAAGGCCACCGCTGCGGAGTCTTGTTGGACTTGGAAGTGGCGGAGGGGCGCGATGTGACCGAACAAGAACCACGCGCCGGGCGAAGGAAGGATGCTGGGGTCGATGCAGTCAAGAACGACGTCGGAGTTAGTGCCCCAGCCGCCTTGGTAGCGAATGTGGGACAGTGGAGTTCCGATGGTGTTAGCGGCAGATGTTGCTCCCTTGCGAAGGCTGTTAGAGCTCCAGGAAGTGCCGGCGGGAGGGGCAGCACCGACAAGACGAACGGTTGTAGAGTGCCAGTCCGACATTGTAGCCTGCGGCAGTCCAAGACTTGGACTGCTCTCTCGGGGTGACCGCCCAGAAGTTTGTTTCGGCCAAGGCAACAAGAACCAGGGGGCAGACTGTGCGTAGACAGTCGATGAAGTGGTGCAGGAGACGCGCAATGCGGGGGTGCTCCGACACCGGACGGAGAAGCACGCGCATGTCGTCGGGACCCCGTCGACCAGCGCGGCCTTTCTCGCGGTACACCCGCAGGTTAATGTTGCAATCGTCGACATGCACGTCCCGCACTCGGCAGGACACGCCAGTAAGTCCCCCGGCAAAGAACATGAAGTTGACAACCGAGGCCACGAGGGCTCGGAAGTTGTACTGGTACTACTATGGGATGAGAGCATATACAAAATCAACCCCGCCTGCTCGACGAAGTTGTAAGCGACATCAGCAGGCAGAGGGACTCGCAAAGGGGCAGCCTCCAGGCGCGGCGTTGCCGTAGCATTCGGCCACGACGAGCCGCAGTTAGGTGCAGGGTGCACTTGGCGATCGGGTCGAGGTTGTGTAGCTCAAAGAACGTGTTGATTGCGGACAATCGGGTAGTAGGGTTGCAACGACTTAGCCCCAATGTGCCCCCGCTCACCAATCCAAACAACTACGTACCGGACGTCAGTAGCAGTGGTCGCGTCCAACGGGCTGATGTTCGCGGAGTCGTGGCAGAACTGAGACCATCTGCCGGCGTGGCTCTTGAGTGTCTGAGCGGTGAGGGAGCTGGAGAGTAGATCGAGGGTCCGCTGCCCCAACTCGTCTGAGCCGAACGCTTTCTGCAGTCGAGATCGCAGTGAAGCAGCCCAAGGGGCAACATCTTCGGGCTTGTCAATTACGTAAGTGCGGCGTTTGGCCGACAGAGTGACAGAGGGGCGGTTCATGTTAGCAAAGTACTCGGCGGCAGCGGTTAGATAGGTTTTCGGTTGTTGGCCGGTAGTTATTGGACGGATTTGCAACAGCACAAGTACGGGTTTGCGGGGCTAGGTTCTCTTTCTTGACGCTACACTGGCCAGTTGTCTTGCTTTCCGGCGGCCGCACGAACCCTGATAGTGCGTAGCGTGCTGCCTTAAGCCCTCTCAAGGCCAAGTATATAACGGAATCGAATGACATGTTTATGTCGTAACGAAACGTATTACGTAGTTACTTTACTTTACGTCTACCCAAATGTGAGTTTCGCCCAACTGTGGTCAATAAATCAGACCATGGTCTTTAGACTATATATAAATAATGCACGGAAATGCCGAGGAATCGAGTAGGAAAAAGCCGATGACACTGATTTATTATAGCCAAAGTTGTAGATCCCTCGCCCAAAGGTTTTTGACCTGCCACAGTGCCATTCACTACGGTCGAATCACTCCGCGGATGACATTCCGGCCATCTTATTCGGCGTAATATTCGCGCTATCGCGCATTTGCGCGCAGCCGACAATGCGCTACCAATTACCATTAGTAGTAAAACCGATGTATGCGGTGCTGCTCGTTGTACACCGCCATAGAATCGCTTCGCGGTCACCGCAAGTTCACCAATGAATCCTACATACCTGGATTATTTGGCCGGCTTGGGCGATATTTGGTCGCATGGACAATAATAATGTGCACGTTGGTTATTGGATTGGGGAAGCAATAACCCTTCACTGGGTTTTGTGTGATGGTTGATGGATAGTATTGCTTGGCGCGACTATTATATCCGCATCCTGAAGCGCAGGGCGGGACATTTACCGTTTGCGAGTCGTTTGGGGGCGTTTTCGAGCTCGTATTCGGTACCGGTAAATGGTACCGATTACGAGCCGGCATGGGCATTATTCAGCGACGACTACATGGTTAATAAGGACGGTGCACAAAAAGTGGTGATGTAGTATTGTGTGTGGTGGTCGGCGCCGCCACTACGGAACGCCAGCACGCGGGGACGGCCCAATAGTACTAACGTTTCTCTCAACCCATCTTCCGGTCCCCGGCCCCTTGCCGCCATGGTTGACTCCTATAGGAGCATGGTATCCGGCACGGTGAGCGAGGTGTTGAGCGAATTGGAGGAGCTCGACACCGTCTTCCAGGCGGCGGGGTCGTGCGGGGACAGGCACGGCCAACTCCATGGCGTTTGTGAGATCCGGCATCACATGCACATGATCATAAATAGTAATTTAGATAAAATCGACGCGAAGGAAAGTGTCCATAGCAGAATAACGGCGGGCCCCGCCACCCAAATCCCGCCTCCCCAAACCACCACGCAAGCCTTAGCGGAATCTTCACCCCTTTCAACCATACCCGGCAGTGCAGGTCAACAGGGGAGCGCCCAAAAAGCGTATGTATGCTCTCTCACCGGGGCCCCCGCATCAGCCTCAGAAACGCGTCTCATCAGAGGAAGCCGTGCGGTTTTGGCTCCCCGCTTCGACGAGCGAGCCGGACACGCTCTTAGAATCACATTACGAAATCGAAAGCACATAGGATGCGGCAGGTGTCTGGCTGGACCCTGTACAAGATGAAGCAGGCTTTGAGAGCTATCATCAAGACGTAATGTCACATTTCAACGTGGCGCCCGTTAAGTGGCGGTATTTATACCATGGGAAGGCATGCAAGGTAGGAGCTTGTAAGCTTGCCTTTGCACAGATTGCGAATCGTAGTGGCGTGTTGATTCCATGTAGCTGACACACCGGTTGTGGCAGGTGTTATGTTGCAACACGCATGTCGGATGCCCCGCCCATGCTCGCGTGCAACGCAACGACGAGTCACGGCTGTGGGAAATTCAGCAAAACGGCATCAAGCACTCCGGCGCCTCCGTGCCCCCCTTCACCCAATACAAGGGTGTACCACAGTGTCTCATGAAGGGGTCGACGCCACTTTAGGCCATGCAACATGTATCCGAGTGCGACTTGCGGGATGCAGGAGTCCCGCATGGCTCGAGAGAGGAAGTGAATTAGAGGGTTCATCGATTGAAGAAAAGAGTAATGTCAGAGCAACGGGGCGGGTTGTTGGAGCCGTCGAGCTTCCACGATTTGCAAGAGTGGGCGGACTCCCACATGATGCCAGAGGTTGACGTCGAGCCTACGTACGAGTCTGATTGTTCTCGTCCGTAGTGGTGTCCACACACAAGCTTGTGCGGTGGCGTTTTCAAGTCTTGAGCTTCTTCGGAACAATCGGAAGGCATTAGTATCGGACTTGCCGGTGCACTTGATGACGATGGCACCCACAAGTTAAGCTTGAGCAAGCTTGTTACTCGCCGTCGGAACAACAACAGTCAAGAAGTCCAATCACAACCCACACAACCTCGTGAATTCTTTCGCGCCCGTCGCATTTGTTTCGCTACGTCGGAGAATGCAGCAACTTTCGAGGCCGTATTCTCCGGCCGATTATACTTGCGCCGACTTGTTCGGACTATCCTTGGAGCCCCATGCGGTTATTAGCGACAGGGGGAGCGGCGTTAGGGCAGTTGTACCTACCGCATTCCCGAATGCAAAGGTACTGCCAGTTGTGCCCAAACTACTTCTTGATTGCCGATTATCATTTGTGGCTGGGCTGGGCCGGATAACAAGGCTGATTTTCTCTTGCTAAGTTTGTGCCCTTTCCAGTTGGTTAGCTGCTACGTCCACTTGAAACGGAAGTTCTTGTCGAGGGGATATACCGTGCAACGGAACGGGGTCGTTGAGAAGTTGCTAGATAACCACAAACGGAACTCTAGGTACTCCGCGGAAAGGATCGTCATTATTCACGCGTCCAGAACTCTCGAGCATGCGCAGGCCGTGACGATCGTGCTTATGGAGGAGTGGCGCCGCCGTAGAGAGGCGCGTGCAGCGGGCTTCATGGAAGACGAGTACATCGGTGACAAACTCGACCGGCACTGCACCGCTGAAGTTGGGGGGGTTACCCTTTCTCGACTTTGCATGTTGTCGGAAGGTGAATTGTTCGTTAACGCCGACAGTCGTTCGGAAGAGAACGTTACTGTCGCCCGCATCAGGACCTACACAGGCAGTTTAAATGGTCGTGTGCCTCCTTGAAGCCGTGCACTGAATAAAGTTGTGAAGGAGCATTACGCTTCCCTGAACCGAGTCTGAATTGAGGCGGTAGCGAGTCTACAATGTCATTGCAAGGCCTTCGCCGAGAAAAGACAGCGCGGGCACCTCTACCTTTGGCGGGCTCTTCACGACATAGAGGTGTTTCGCAGGTACAACGTGGCGACTGCACCCATCGCCGCGCCTCGCGCTACAGGCAGGCCCTCGCACGCGACTGTTGCTTTGATCCCGCAACCGGAGGAGGGGTGTGCCAGTCGCTCTCGAGGACATGGGCATCGAAACCGGCAGAATCGGTCCGATACTTCTAGTGACGATGGTCATCTGCCCACCTGCCTCCGAGAGGGCGCGCCTCACAGAGGCCGTGGCACTTCTTCCGGCCGTGGCAGCAGGGGCAGGGGCCGTGGCAAAAGCCGCAGCCGTGGTGGCCGTTCAGGTACGTTGTACTTGTGGACGACGGCGTCGAGATGAGGTTGTTCACGCTGACTGTACGTCCTAACCGGAGACGGCGACGTCGTGAGCACGACACGAGCGAGTCGCGTGGCATGCGCGGATCTTCTCCACGGTCAGAGGGGGACTTCTCGGCACCGGTGGCGGAAAGCCGTGAAGTTCCCGGCAATCTGAATCCTGAACCCGCCCCCCCCCCCCCCCCCCCCCCCCCCCCCCCCAACAACAAGCGTGCCCGCGCTCATGGTGACACTCTCGAAGGCGCACCTTTCCGTGGCCGTGGCCGTGGACGAGGACGCGCGACCCTCGAGCGCAATAATGCTTACCCTCGCTGCGTCGCGCCCATTGACGATCTTGCTACGCGGGCCGCGGCACTTAGGGATCAGGTGGCCAAACGTGGCCATGGTCGGCCACGAAAGCATCCTATTATTGTCCCTCTGCTTGCATAAACCGCGACAAGACTACAGGCAAGATCCTCCGCATTATCGGAAGACTCGTCGATGGGGGCGCGGGCACCCTAATCCCCAAGGTCCGCCGGGTACACCCGGAGGCGTTGTAGAGCACCCGGCAAGAGCCCTCCGAACCCCCAACGGCATTCGGACACCGAAGATGACGAAACATTGTCGACGGGTGTCAACGAGGCATCGTCATCCGACAAGATATGGCTCGAGCAAAGGTCACAGAACTGGCCCGAACGCTTGCGGGAGCGACCTTGCTGCACTTGCGTCAGGGGTAGACCCGGGTCGATTGTACTGACTTGAATGTCAGCGCACCTCGCTATTGTTTCTTAGCGACTGGTTATTTCAGGCACTTCATAACAATCATGCGGGCCACCACGAAGTAGGGGCGAGTTTCTTGGCTCCGAAATTGCGCTCGCGCGCTAATACTGAGTATTACTAGGCACAAAGTCTAAGGAGTGATTACCGGGGAACGGTGCGGGCTGATCACAACCGATTAAATTTCAAGTGTTGCGGGTATTGACTGGCTTAATCACATCCCATAGTGTCCTGCACCGCCGAGGTGAACGCTCCATGCGGACGGAGTTTGACAGCAGAAACCCGGATGGAGCGTCAAGCTTCCGCGAGGGGCCGCATGCCACCCGAGTTGTGGGCGCGCATCCGGAAAAAAGGCAGCCGACGGGAGCAAGTGATGTAAAGTTCCCCCCTCTCCCCTCCCGCCCCTCGCCCACCCCCTTGGTACGCGCGGGCAGTGCATGATGACTCTGAGCCGACAGCAGATACCATGTCACAATTGGGTCAACTCCCCCCGTTGCATGCGTGGTGAGACGCACGTGTGCACCTACACATGTGGGCGCACATTTGCCCTACTATGTCTAATGAAATACCATGTCCTTGCTGCAGTCTTATGGCTGGTGCCTCCCCCGAGTACGAGCTTGACGCCTTTTCGACACGTCCTCTCCTAAACACGCCTCTCCTCGGCGCACATTTCGTACGGTGCGGTGTAGCCCGTGCCGTGCATGGCGGGTACCCACGAAAGGTACGGGCGCAAGACGGTTTGTTTATCGGCCACCCCACGGAGCGGATCCAAGCGGTCATCCGGAGTGCGGCAGCATGATGTAACGTGTTTGCCTCGCCCGGCATATGCTAGCCCGCATGTGCGCCCCCATTGCGCGCTATGTCAGGCCCACGGTAAACTCATGCCGGGGTCTATCAGATTGGTTTCGGAGCTATTTGCATATTGACCCTAGTGCGCCGCCCCGCGGAACGCCTAGAAGTACTCATCCGGACGAGATGCGGCATGTTGCAGAGTGTTTGGCTCGTCCCATACATGCTAGCCGATATGCGCCCCTCAGTGGCGCGCATTGGTACGGCTCCGGCATCTCGCGCGCAGTGCTTGGGGCATTTTTACATACGTATATACTTGTGCGGCGCGTTACGGTTCGCAGATGCACACAACGCAACGGCCCCAAGCGGTCATCGAGAGTAGCCGCGGGCTGTCGCTTCGCGTGAGTCTCGCCCGACACATGCTTGCCTATGCCCGCGTCTCATCTGCGCGTGTTATGAAGGCTCCGGTAGTGTAGCGCGTGCCGTGCGTGGGCCAGGCCACATTGGTATGGCCGCTATACGATTTACGGCGCCGCGCCGTAAAACCGTAGCGCTACGAGTACTCCTCCGGACGAGGTGCCGCGTGTTTGGCTCGTCCCAAATATACTACCCGCTACGCGCGTCCAGCGGCGCGCATTGGTGGGGCTCATGAATCGCGCGCGCCGTGCTTTGGGCACATATACATCAATTACGCATTGCGTCGCGGTTCTACACCGCGCAAGCTATTCTACACCGCGCAACGGCGCCGGGCGGTCAGCACGAATAGTCGCGGCGTGTTGCGTCGCGTATGTCTCGCCCAACACGCGCTTTCCTAGAAAGTGTCTCCTCGGCGCGCATTTTGTACGATGCGGTGTAGCCCGTGCCGTGTTTGGGCACATACATGTACGGGCGCAAGATGGTTTATCGGCCACCCCGTGGAACGGCTCCAAGCGGTCATCCGGAGTGCGGCGGCGCGATGCAACGTGTTTGCCTCGCCCGGCATATGCTAGCCCGCATGTGCGCCCCCATTGCGCGCTATGTCAGACCCACGGCAAAACGCGTGCCGCGGTCTATCAGATTGGTTTCGGAGCTATTTGCATATTGACCCTAGTGCGCCGCCCCGCGGAACGCCTAGAAGTACTCATCCGGACGAGATGCGGCATGTTGCAGAGTGTTTGGCTCGTCCCATACATGCTACCCGATATATGCGCCCCTCAGTGGCGCGCATTGGTACGGCTCCGGCATCTCGCGCGCAGTGCTTGGGGCATTTTTACATACATATATACTTGTGCGGCGCGTTACGGTTCGCAGATGCACACAACGCAACGGCCCCAAGCGGTCATCGAGAGTAGCCGCGGGCTGTCGCTTCGCGTGTGTCTCCTCCGACACATGCTTGCCTATGCCCGCGTCTCCTCGGCGTGCGTTATAAACGCTCCGGTAGTATAGCGCGTGTCTTGCGTGGGCCAGCCCACATAGGTATACGGTTTACGGTGCCGCACACTTTGCCGCAAGGACGCTAATAGCTCATGGAGCCGCTCAACCACCTCCTCCAGGCGACGGCAATCCTGAATCGTTGCAGTAACACCCGTCCCCAACATGAAGGTCTCGAGGCTTTTCAAAAGACCGTCGTCTTCGTTGTCGGTGAGCGCCTCATGGTACGACTTCATGCCCTTGTTAGTCGCCTCGCCGCTCTGTCTTTGCCACGTACGCTTCGGCATGGACGAGAGCGCGAAGCCGCTTCAGGTTGTCGCGAGGCTCGGCAATCTCGTCCTTCAGAGTAGGCGCGTCATCCATATACGTTGCACATAGGGTGAAAAGGACAATCTACAATGCATACAAAATTGGTTACCGAGGAAGGGGCTAAACATGCCAGTGGGGCGTTGACACAAGTGCGACGACCGCGAAATGTGCGGGAGAAGGGGCCTCAGGAGAAGCTCCAAGGGGGGGATTTTGTCACAATCATGGCCTTCGGATATACGAAATCAGTCTCGCTTGGCATCTCGCCCATTCGGTTCACAATTTCCTTCAACGCGGAACTACATCATGCGCATGAGCCTCACCTTGGCACGAGGGGAGGTTGACCCAGATGCAAGGTCGGTCACTAAAACCGGCTCTGCGGCGAGCGGAGACTTATTTGCCGCCAGCGCGTTATTGCGAGTAGGAGCATGGGTGCCGGCAACAATTAGTTGTATTTGAAGAATTAGCAAAGGCAACAACTCGTGAGTACGATGCATGGGTGCGAGAACAAGGCAGGCGTCACCGGCTGCCGGGAGAGCACGGCGGTAAGCGGAACGGATGCCGGGTCCGCGGACTGTGGACTGGGTGCCTTGGGGGGTGGGGTGGAGGGCAAATTAGCCACAATCAAGGGCTCCGGATATGCTAATTAAACGGCTCGCCGGGCACGGCTATTTTGCAGGGTGAGAGCGACTTTACAATTGCTTCGGGGGCCGCCGATATAAATAATGCGACGGCGAGATATGCGACATAAAACACATGCATGAGATTTCAGGGGACAGCGCTCTCAAACGCAAGATCATTCCCCACTGCCCCCCACGATGCTTGCTTGGGGTTGACCTAGATGCGAATCCGGGCATTGAGACGGCAAGAGGCGCATGCGCGTGATTTCGAGTCGTACGGCAAGCCGTGCGAGCAACAATCAGCGGTACTGAAATCATTGAAATCAAACACCTCTTGATTAAGGTCGGTGCATATGAGGTGCAAATGGCCGAAACGTCAGGCCTCACATGAAGGTGCTTTTGCGTCTACATGCCGGATGCCGTTTCTGTTGATTGTATGCACGAGGAGCAATATTTCCCACAAACATGGCCTTCGGATATTCAAGGCTTCACAATCAAAAAGTACCTCTGTCGAATTTCATCAAGGCACGGAGAAAGGCCGAGGGGGGGGAGGGGGGGGGGGGGGGGCGGGGGGCACTCACTTGCCCGAACGGAGGGAATGACTGCATGGCGGTGTCGGGAACGGAACCCGCCTTCGGTGGCGGTTGATTCCCCGACTGCGCATATCGGGCATGGGCGTAGGGCGGCTGTTAGGCTCTAGCTTAAGCCTGTTCTTTAGGCCCTTTAGGATGCAGCGGAAGGATTTAGAAAGTATGGCCAGTCTCTTCTGGTTACAGGGGTTCCTGGGTTATAGTTCTGTCTCTGAATTCTCCTAGTAGACTTGTCCGAGGCGGTATTTATACCCGCCGAGGTCATAGTCATACCTGTGCTATGTTAGCCGGGTGTCATGGGATACCCGTGCTGTGTTAGCCACGTAAGGCTTGAGTCAGAGAACTCTAGAGAATTCCAGAACAGTCCTCGGCCTTATACTACTAATATTTACGCCCGCAATACTAATATGTACAGCGACTCCGCGGATGCGTAGTCGTACTACCTTTGCGGGGTTATACCTGCTAGTATAGCAGAACATTATGGCTATAGGGAAATGGAGTATAACACTCTCTCCCCCTTAAGCACAAGCGTCCTCGCTGTGCAGGTATCACAGAACTACAGGAAACTACAGTCTTGGTCTTGATTTTTTTTTTAAGTTCAGGCGGAAGGTACTCGGCTTGGGTAGCGATTCCGGAACCGAATGAAGTCTGGGCTCTCAGTAAACTGTCGGTATGGTTTAGACAGTAAGAACGACCGGAAAATGTCCAGGTGCTTGACTCCGCGTAGGGGCTCCCAGGTGTCTTCGCTTGGTACGTTGTACGGGAACGCCCATCGCACTCGAAACAGTAGTCCAGTGCCATTGTTGTTGAAGGCAACATCGAGTATGTCCTGAACATGGAATCGGTTTGCGTCGTGGACAATCGGTACTCGTTCAGACTTCGCCGGTTGGTCAGGGTCGTCATACCACTTTTCCAGCATACTCGCGTGCACCACGTCGTGGACTCGTACGCCCGCAGGTAGTTGCAATCGGAAAGCAACTGGCGAGATCTGCTCTGTAATGACGAAGGGGCCCACGTAGCGATCGCGTAGCTTAGCACAGGGTTGCTGAATAAACTTCAGATGAGACGCTTTCAGCTTAACTCTGTCGCCGGTCTTGAATGGTACGGGTAGTCGTTTACGATTAGCTGCAGTCTGCATACGAGTTTGAGCCTCCAGTACGCAATCATGCGCGAAGCGATGAAGCTCCTGTACATACTTGACGTGTTCCGGAAGAGCTCGAGTTGGCTCGGTTGCGAGTTGAGTAGTAGCAGGTGTAGTCGGCTCGAATCCCAAAGTCGCCTTGAAAGGGGACATAGTAGTCGAAGTCGACTGAGCAGCGTTGATCGCAAACTCCACGTTGGTGAGGTGGTTGACCCAATCATCGTGCAGGGGGTGCACGTAGCAGCGTAGCACTTGCTCCCAAGTTTGGTTAGTGCGTTCCGTCTGGCCATCGGTTGCTGGATGAAAAGCTGTAGAGATGTTCAGCTTAGTACCCATGGTCTTGAACATATCTTGCCAGAATTCCGACATAAATCTGGGGTCTCGGTCAGAGATGAGTTTAGCCGGTAGGCCGAAATGACGAAAAACTGAGCGATGCATAATCTCCGCCAAGCCTTCAGCAGTAACTGTCTTCGTAGTTGGCTCAACAATTACTCGCTTTGACAGTAGACATACGAAAACCACTACTGAGTCATACCCCTGGCACTCCGGAAGATCTGTGATTAAATCCAGGGATATTACCTCAAATGGTCGTGACGGTACGTCATGGGGCTGAAGTAAGCCGTATGGCTTATGCCGGGCCGCCTTAGTACGTTGACAGGTAGGGCAGCGTCGCACGTAGTTAGTGACAGTCTGTTTCATACGGGGCCACCAGTACAGTTCCACAGTACGCGCCAGTAGTCGTCGTCCTCCTGGGTGTCCAGCAGTAGGCGCGTCATGTAGTTCGTACAGTGCTCGTTGTCGCAGGTCCGCCACATTTGGTACGTAAAGTCGTGAGCCGTAGGCGTACAGTAGACCATTACTGTGACGTACTAGCCAGGATGGTAAAGCCTTCCGCGATTTCAGGTACTCGTCGGAGTCATATGCGGTCTTGATTTCGTCGTAAAATTTGTTGTCCGCCTGTAGTCGCGACTCCATAGCAAATAAAACTGAATTTATTTCGCAGTCAGCCTCGTCTTCTGACCAGTTGTTCAGCAGATCTAGCTTCTGTAGCGCATCCTTCAAGTCGGGTCGCCGAGAGAGGGCGTCCGCATGATTGGCAGCTCCTCGCTTGTAGACGATGTCCATATGTCGTTGGTAAGGCGCAAACACTTGCAGCCATCGTACTTGCCGCGTCGACAAATCGCGTTGGCGAAAGAAGTGCCGTAGCGTGTCATGGTCGGTGATGACCGTAAAGCCCGCCGCTCCATCAAGGTAGCATCGGAACTTGATGAGTGCATCACGAACCGCTAACAACTCTTGCTCATGTACCGGGTAGTGAACTTCGTGTTTGTTCATCTTGCGTGCATGGTACGCGACAGGTCGAAGTCCTGAGCCTTGATCTTGCAGCAGCACAGCTCCCACTGCAAATCCAGAAGCATCTGTGTACAATGTGTAACGGGCGTCCGCAGATGTGTCCGGTATACTCAGTACAGGTGCTCGTACCATTGCGTCCTTTAATGCACGAAACGCTGCATCAGCACGAGGCGTCCACACAAACTCCGGTTGATTCTTCGTCAGGTCATGTAGTGGCGCCGCAATAGCCGCGAAGTTATGGATGAACTTGCGGTAATAGCCAGCAAGGCCGAGAAAACCTCGTACGTCCTTTACTGTCTTCGGCACGGGCCACTGTTGAACTGCTTCCACCTTCCGGGGGTCCATCTTGATCTGTCCTGCCTCGACGATATGGCCCAAAAACTCCACGCTAGTACTGCCGAACGAACACTTCGACAGCTTGATATGCAAGTGATGTCGTTGCAACTCCCGTAGCACCAATCTGATGTGCTCGAGATGCTCTTCAGCTGTCTTGCTGTAGATCAGCACGTCGTCCAGGTATACCACGCAGAATTTGCCGAGATATGGGCTCAAAACACGGTTCATCATAGTCTGGAATCCAGCTGGGGCGTTTGTCAAGCCGAAAGGTAACACACAGTACTCGTAGAGTCCATAGTGTGTCCGGAACGCTGTTTTGTGGATGTCTTCCGGTTTAATTCGTACTTGATGGTAGCCTTTGTACAGGTCCAGAGTACTGAAAATAGTCGCACCATGCAATGAGTCCAATAATTCGTCGATACGAGGAAGCGGGGTCCGGTCTTTCTTCGTAAGGTCATTCAATTTACGGTAGTCCACACACATACGCAGAGTGCCGTCTTTCTTACGCACAAATAAAATTGGGGCGCCGTAGTTTGACTTGGACGGACGAATCCACCCTTTTGCCAACAATTCCTCCAGTTGTGACCGTACCTCCTGCAACTCCGCTGGTGACATACGGTACGTTCGTTCTTTGGGGGGTTCATCACTCTCCAGGTTGATCTCAAAGTCGAACTCGCGCTCCGGTGGCAGGTCAGTAGGCTCCGCGATGATGTCTGCAAACTCCATAAGGGACTCCTTGAGCTCCTCGGTCCACTCGGTCGACTGGTCCGTGCGCAGCTCAGCTACCGCATCGAACACCTCGCGTACCGCAACAGCAAACAGTTCCTCGCCGCGACTCTTCCTCAGCTCCTTCGCCATCTTAGCCGCGTCCAGGTGGTAAACCGTCGTAGGTACTGTATACTGTTCCGCTGTAGCAATGTGTTGTCCAGTCTTCCGGTGTTTAATAATTTTAGCAGTCCAGTCGATGTCAGGATTAACTGTTTCCAGCCAAGGTTGTCCGAGAATAATGTCGAATTTCTCCAGGTCTGTAACTATAGCGTCCAATTTATAGTCGAAAGCTCCTACGGTAAGTACTTCGCTCCTCAGCCGTTTGGTACTGGTACTCATACTGCCGTTCGCCAGTTTTATACGGTGTTTTCCTCCGGATACTGTAGGGCACTGATGCAATTGCACCCATTCGGTACTCGCAAAATTTTCGGTTGCACCAGAGTCCACCAGTATTTTACAGTGTCGTCCTCGCAATTCGCCAGTAATAGTCAGCAGTCGGGTACCACTCGGTGAAGATACGTTGCACAAACGCGATGTGGAGTCTTCGCCAGGTAGTCGGACGTTACGGTTGACATATTCATCAATTTGTTCGCCGAAGCTTTCGTACCGTAGTGGGTAGCGTACTGTCTCCGTCTCCAGATAACCCGTACTTCGTGCCTCCAATAATTTCTTCCAGGTTGTCCATAATGCACGGTTCAAAGGGGTCTTCGTAGGTACAGTATTACGACGAACGCGATACAGGTATACGGGACACCGGTTGTCTCCCGTCCGCTGAGTGCCGAGGTACCGTAGATTGCTCTCCTGTACCCGGTACCCAGTTTGCTCGAGTAATCGTCGTACTGCTGTTGTCTCCGGCGTCGCGTCCGTGTCGCCGCGCTTGCCTTCCGGAAACCAAATCAGTCCGCTGTCTTCTACAGTCAGAAGCACTCGTCTTCCATCGGTTACTAGAACCTTCGAGTGCGTCCACTCAGGCTTCGGTGGGGTTCTCAGGTGCTGCGGTAGAAACCGTACGCCGGCGCCATCGTCAGCGTAGATCTGTGTCGCCCATCGAGTGGGGCCAACATCTTGTCTCGCACCTTCTATGCCATCGTTCGTTGGGCACGTAAACACAGAAGTCTCCGCTGGCAACTCATCCACCAGACGAAAATTTCTAAGTAGTCGAAACCACGGCTTACGCGACCATTTTGGGACCACAATAATTGCTCGTAGATGCGGATGCAATAACTTCTGTCGAAGGTAGTGGCCCAAAAATTCTTCAATTCGGTCATACGGGGCATTTAGCCAAATACGCCGATATTCTCCGAGATCCTGTTCCTGAAATGGGCGCGTCGGACAGCAAAAACTACCAGAAACTTGAGAATTCAGGCCGTCATTATCGCAAGCTCCGTCCAGGTCGCAGGGTCCGTATTTCTTCGTGTACTCGTGAAATAATTCGCGATGTACCATCCAGTCGCTGAAATCCTTGTGGAGGAAATCAGGCCTCAATGTCGTTTGAGGATACGAGGGCTGTACTTCTGTAGTCTCGCGAGCCGTTTTAGGGGACAGTCCTTCACCCTGTCGCGCGCCGCGCGCGGCCGACTCACGTCTTAGTTTCCCGGCCGGGTCTTTCTGGGTCGATATTCAGAAATCTTCTTCTTCTTGCTCGGGCACGCGGACGCAACATGACCTTTCGCCCTGCAGATAAAGCAGCGACCTTCCTTCTTAAATCTCTCAAACTCCTCCTCGGTCAATCGCCGCGCCATCAACAGGTCGTCTTCTTGTTCTGTAGTCTCACCCTCAGCACTGCTGTAGTACTGCTCGTCGTCGTCGCCATCGTCGTCCATGATGTTTAGGCGCTCGCGACGGATCTCGCGGTGCACATCTGTCTCCCGCTCCGCAGCTTCAACAGCCAGGGCTGCCTGTACAGCTTCTGCCAGGGTCTTAGGGTTTTTCAGGGCAACTTCCTTTCGAATATGAGGTTTCAGTCCGCGCTGGAAGTCATGTACATTATCTTCCTCGTGACGATGGGGTAACTCCAGTAGTTGCTCGCGGAAATAATTCGCGTACTTCTGTACTGTAGTCCGCTGTGTCGCGCGATCCAGATTGATACGAGCTTGCTTCGCCGGTGTACGTCCACAGAATTCAGTGATTAGTGCCGCCTCCATGTGCGTAATACCGGTAAAACCGCCGCCAATTTCGTCGTGCGTACTCGCCACTTGCGCGTACCACCACTTGGATACGGGTCCGTGAAAATAGCCAGATGCCCAGTACACGCTACGAGGTTCCTCCGGGTTTACGTTGTGATATTTCAGGTAACCCCGTGCATGACGAAACCAGTTCCGTAGCTCGTCGATATTCGTAGTCGATAGCTTCTCGATCTTCGCTGGTTTCACATCGCTCGGCATGAGCCCAGGCATGTCGCTGGTCCGGGCAGAACGAAGCTGGTCTCGCATCTGCTGCTCTACAACTCGGCTCCGGTTCACTCGGTCGTCGAAATGACTGAAGCCTTGTCGCACGTACTCGTCCAAGCGGCGAATCTCCGCCGTTGCCGCCGTTGTAGCTTGCGCTACATCTTGCATCCTCGCTTGCTCCGTCGACATAGTCTCGACTCGGTCGGCTAGTCGTTGAAGCATGCTCATCATGGTTACGAGGGTCGGTTGCGTGCCCTCTTGACCTCCTTCAAGCGGAATCGGCTGTGCTTCGCCGGCAGTGGCCGCTACCGGAAAGCTTCCGCTATCCTCAGGTGGTGTCTCTCCTGGTGTAGCCATCTTTACGTCGCTTACCGCTGTCTAAGCTCCGAAACCAAGTGTTAGGCTCTAGCTTAAGCCTGTTCTTTAGGCCCTTTAGGATGCAGCGGAAGGATTTAGAAAGTATGGCCAGTCTCTTCTGGTTACAGGGGTTCCTGGGTTATAGTTCTGTCTCTGAATTCTCCTAGTAGACTTGTCCGAGGCGGTATTTATACCCGCCGAGGTCATAGTCATACCTGTGCTATGTTAGCCGGGTGTCATGGGATACCCGTGCTGTGTTAGCCACGTAAGGCTTGAGTCAGAGAACTCTAGAGAATTCCAGAACAGTCCTCGGCCTTATACTACTAATATTTACGCCCGCAATACTAATATGTACAGCGACTCCGCGGATGCGTAGTCGTACTACCTTTGCGGGGTTATACCTGCTAGTATAGCAGAACATTATGGCTATAGGGAAATGGAGTATAACAGCGGCGGCTTCATTCAACACTACACGAAGTACTTAAACAAGCTTGTGGACGCATGGCAGAAAAGCATTTTTGACGCGCGAGCACGACAGTGGATTGACGGGCACATGTGCGGACCATTACAGTGGCTCTGTGCCCGAACCCGTAACAACATGGGGTTCGCCGGGGTGGGGATATGTGGTTGTGGTGTCTTGAAAATCTTGGGCCCGGTGATTGAGGCAACAGTCGGTGTGTATGGACGGCGGTTCTCGGCAAATGGAGTGACTGTTGTGGAGAGGGGCGGCGTCTCCATATGTGGGTCCGGCTGTGGAACAAGTTGCGCTTGCGGTTCTACGGCTGCGTGATCAGGTGTCTCCGGATGAAGAGGGTCCGAAGAGGGCTCGGACGGCATGTCCGAAGAGGTCCGTGACATGGACTCGGAGGGGCTAGAGCCATCACGCTTTCCTCTACGATTTCGTTTGGGCGGATCTAGTGGGTGGGGTGCCTCGTGCATGGGGTCAAGCTTTGCATGCGGGTAGTGGGCGCGGCAGGTTTTGAGTTGGTGCGTTACAATGCAGACGGTGCGGGTGTAATAAACATAAGGTCGCGAGGAATCAAGGGGGTTATTAACAAAGAGGTGGGGAGCACCTGACGGAGCGACCTCCGAACCATCTCGTTAGGTCTTTTGGGAGGGGGCGGGGCGGGTCACCGGATTTACCGCTCATGGCGCATGTAACCGATGCGTGTTGGTGGGAGACCAACATGCGTGGGTCAGAGGGCTGTGAGAGAATGCCGCGCGGGAGGTGACTACCTGTACGCGCCTCTACGTTATATCGTAACATGAAAAACGTTGAAGATCATGGTTCTTTGTGTAGTAAACATAACCCTACTCGTATTCGGTGCCACTACTCGCAAAACGGTCCATTCTGGTGGGACCGAATACGAGCTCGCAAAACGCCCCAAAACGGCTCGCAAATATGGTACATTTCTCCGCGGGGGCTGCCAAAATAACTCGGCCATAACCGACGGAGCGGAGATGAACTGGACGATCCTTATTTACAATTATGTGGCGAAATAATGTACTAGTATGGCCAGTGTGCTCCTTATTACATGATGATGAAATGAGAAAGCAACATGGCAACTACCGTTGCCTCTATGTAAGGATTACATATACATTCATCAATCATGTCATCTCCATGCCATCAAGCGTTCAACAAAGCAACACATCACTCAGACCGCTAAAAGCAACAGAATGTACACTTAATTCCTTATTTGCAACGCTGCGGCGGGCGACGGCACGGAAAATAACTTCGAGTTAATAATTTCATATATACCCGCCGGCGGGTGTTTATTTGCTCAATAGCGCGACTGATGTCTACATACTAATATTCGCAGCTTCAAAGTCGCGGCTTTTAGCTGGTAGGTTGTTGCATTAGCTCTACTTCCGGGTTACATAGGATCATAAGGCAGTATAGTGGTATAAGGACTAAGGATTCTACCAGACCTACGGCTGCAGTTGGCGCAAGAGGTCGAGTGCTTGGACGGCTTCAGCCAATTTGAGCCCGGGGCAAACTTTACTTTTACTTTCGAAGAATCAGGCCCCCCGCCGGGGGGGGGGGGGGGGGGGGGGGGGGGGGGCGAGGGGGGGTTCAAGAAATTTCATATCAAATTTATTAATTATATGAAATTCATGCAATTGATTTCACGCGGCTGATATTGCAAGATTTTATGTTTTTTGTAAATGCCCGTGACCAACGACTTCACAGTGAATGGTCGTACTAGACACGCAGATATGGCGAAATTCCCGATAGAAGGACGACGAAGATGATGACGGCGGCATCGGCCTCCTGGTGTCGAGGGCAGGAGAGGACAAAGTAATCGTTATCCAACAGCAGCAGAGCGAGCAGGACTCGCTGCGTGTCTACCCAGAAGCTCCACCTCGCGCAAAGCGGCTACCAATCTTGCGAACACGGCAATGTCCGCATACGTCCTTTAATGACGAACCTCGGGTCTGCCGTCGGGTTAATGCTGTAGGAGTGCCGGAAGCGGCATGGAGGCGGCATGCCACAGGCAGGTAGGGGGCTTCTGCCGACAACAGCAGCACCAGCAGCACCGCGCCCGCACACTGCAAATGCCTTTCGTCGAATCCATACCCGGCTCTCATGTAGCATAACTTGCCGCCGTGCCCCGCAACGGCGCAGATAGAGTGCCTGGTCACAACAGCAGCGGGCGCCATCTCGTCCGTGGAGTCGGCGGAGGCGAGGGGGCAGGCGTATGTTCTGCGGATACAGCTGTGCTCGGAGGCTGTCACGTGGCAGGTCGGTGCTCAGCCTGAATCCATCGTGATGCAGCGGGCTAGATATCGTTCAGCAGGACATCTAGGCGGCATTGCTCTGCTCAGCCGCAGCGAACAGTTTCACGCACAGTGCTCCCACGCAGGTCTGCTTCAACAGCCGCGGGTTGCCAGACATCGTCTTTGATGACTCCGGCTTCCAGCCTTTGCTGGTGGATTATGGCAAAGTGAGCCTCCCATACGCCCAATAACCCTGGAAGCTAGCCTCATGGTGGCAAGCGGCGCAACTGACTTCCCGGCGGGGCAATGTAGGGCGCACCAGTAGAGAGCATCAAGGCATCGCTGCGGAGCTGGGATGTACACACCCCCACTTCCCTCACCAAGCTGACGCAGCAGTTGCTGGACGCGTACCAAGTTTATCAACTGCAGCGGTAGTTTATCAAAACCCTACGCCCAGCGCATGCATAGCGGCTGCCAGCTCATGTCGCGGTGACTCCAGATGGGCAGAGAGATGCGCTGAAGCCGTGCTTTTTGGGACGCTCAGAATACAGGAGCTGCGAGATGAGCGTCTGGTGTTTGAGGTGGATACGGTGGCTGCCTGCCCGGGCATGCACGTCCTGGTGGTGGGGAACAAGGTAAAGAGGGAACTCATACACTGTGGTGCTGCATGCTTACCTGCGGCTGCCACTTCACTAGCCGGGGCAGAGCGAGCCAGGGGGGGGGGGGGGGGGGGTAAGTGAGGCGGGAGGCGTTGCACCATAGTTATCTGTGCCGCTGATTTGGCTGCTCTGCGTGTGCCGGCAAGGTGCACCTCTCTATACCCTTGGATGTCAACGCTCTGCTGGAGCCACTGACGGCCAGCTTGCGGGACGAGGGCGTGCTGCCTTTGGACTGGGACCGCCAGATGCAGGTGCAGCGGGGCCATGTCCCGGATGCTTGCTGTGGATGTGTGGACAAACCGCAGCAAAGGGAAAAAGGCCACTAACAGCCTCGGTAATCTCGAATCCAGGGCCTCATCAGGCTGAACTTATCCTTCACAGCAAACGGTGGCGCGCCAAGTGCAAGCGTGGCGTTTCGCGAACCGCTGAAGCGCTGGATCGGCCCGGTTGTGCTTCCTGCGTGGAGCACCGAAATGTGCACGGTGGAATTTATGGAGGTGGGATGTGCTCACTCGTCTGCCAGCCTGCTCTTCATGCAGGCGGAGCTGTGCCATCAAGCAGTCTTCGGCTGCCCCTGATGTCCCTCTGTGCTGTTGTAGCGCACTGTTCCGGCGGTGAGCGCGGCGTGCGGAGCGGCAGCAAAGAGCCGAGCCGGTCGCATGAACCTGCTGCAGGCTCTGGCCGGTAATGCCCCGGCCGCATACCCTGCTGGCTCCAGCTACCACTCCCCAATGCGATCCTCACAGCTCACTTGACGCTTGCTGCTCCGTGCCTTCTTCAGCTAAGTTTGGAACACTGTTGGAGCTGGACACCTTTATGGCCAGCCACAGCTGCCACTTCATGGTGAGCCCCAGCGCGCCTCATCACGGTCAGCGGCAAGTACTGAATGCACGTGCTGTAAGCGCTAATCGTGGGAATCCCATTCCTGGAGCACCAATACTTGGCACAAACCAGTTTCCAAACCCGCCAATACGTGTTGGCATTACCATAACAGAATCATTAAAAAGCATGTGCTGTGATGATTTAATTATGTAGTTGCTGCTTTCCTCCTAACACTAGGTATCCCAGTTGAGCAAGGTCCTTTACTGACTCGCTGGCTGTGCCAAACCTTGCACTGCCGGCCCACAGCACTGCAGGGGCACACCGTACTTGCTGCACGTGCGGCTGTCTTCCAAGTTCCCGGAGGTCCCCCCCGCAGTGCAGCTGCAGAGGGTGGACGCCCAGATGGCAGGCTGCCACCGCTCCAACATTCCCCTCGCGGATGCAGCTGGCGGCAGCAAGTGGTCCTCATTCACGCAGGAGCACGGCGTTACAAGCATACTCCAGGCGATCCAGGATTTTCTTGCCGGATGACCCCTGGCTAACGTAGGAGTACTTGGATGACGTATGTCAGCACTGTATATCCATCAGGGCGGCATGTGCGCACATCATGCGCGGCACGGTATGCATTTGAAATGGAACCTCTGTGTGAACCGAATCCATCCAGATCTGCAAGACATCGCTTCCTGAGTGACGATTGTGGTGCCTGCCCGTGGATGCATCGCTGCCATGAGGCGGCATGAATAGTAGCTGGCGTATTGTCAGCGCCACCGGTGACCTCATATCTTGTTGCAAGTGCCATTACATGGCTGCGCTCTCCCAGCCTGCTAGCAATTGACTATCCAATTTGCCTATCCCAAGACACGCGGATGCCCGGCGCGCCAATTCCTGGTCCTGTGACATGCCCCCCCC
>VCJN01002920.1:0-227693 GCA_006384855.1 Tetraselmis striata | reverse complement strand
GGCCCCGCCCGCAAATGAACTACCTATCCACAGTCTGTTGAAAGCGGGTCGTGTGCTTCTCATCGCGTCCAAGCACCCAAGAAACCCCGACACCAACACACGCGCCTTGTGGTTGGTCGTCGGACGAGATTCGGCGACTTTAAGGGCGCATCTCTCGGAGCACCTCGGCAACCAACGTGGGTTCGTGTATGCGAGACGGCGAGAACCATGACGGCGGCGAAAGAGGACGCGGCACTGGAACCGGAGGCCCACATTGGGGACGACAGGTACGTCCTCCGGACGTCAAAGCAGCGGTGGCTGAGGCCACCGCTGGCACGACTGGCGAGCAAGAGATGCGGAGGGTGGAGGGATCGAATTGACCGCCGTAAAGGGTGGGATTACCCGCATCTCCGCAGTGGGGGCAGGTGAACGCCCGCATCTCTCGTGTACAAACCCGTGTACTGTCGCCACTAGCTCTTGTAACGCTGCCCTAGGCAAGGAGCCCTTTGTCGTTGCCATGTCGCCTTGGTTCACTCACCTGATTTGCTCCTATAGCTGCTGGCGGCCTCCAAGGCGGTAATCTATCGCGTGCAGATTCCGAGCACCTACATGACGCAAAGGCCCCTGCCGCGAATGACTACTTCGACAGCCTGTTGACAGCGGGTCGTGTACTTCTCATCGCGCCAAAGCACCCAGAAAACCCCCGACACCAACGGACGCGCCTTGTGGTTGGTCGTCGGAAGAGATTCGGCGACTTTAAGGGCGCATCTCTCGGAGCACCTCGGCAAGCAACGTGGGTTCGTGTCTGGTCCGTGACAAGGGATTCATGCAGCTTGAAATTCGCTGCCATAGCTCCCTGGACAATACCTCATTAATCATAATCAACTATCACAACAAATCATTCTCAACCGCAGATAAGAGTTTAATCGACTCCCGTCCGTCGATTTCACAAACCGCACTTCCTTTGCTAGCGCGGCCGGGGCAGCGGGGCGCCAACGCGCCGCGGCCGGGGCAGCGGGGCGCCAACGCGCCGCGGCCGGGGCAGCGGGGCGCCAACGCGCCGCGGCCGGCGCAGCGGGCGCCAACGCGCCGCGGCGGGGCAGCGGGGCGCCAACGCGCCGCGGCCGGCGCAGCGGGGCGCCAACGCGCCGCGGCCGGCGCAGCGGGGCGCCAACGCGCCGCGGCCGGCGCAGCGGGGCGCCAACGCGCCGCGGCCGGCGCAGCGGGGCGCCAACGCGCCGCGGCCGGCGCAGCGGGGCGCCAACGCGCCGCGGCCGGCGCAGCGGGGCGCCAACGCGCCGCGGCCGGCGCAGCGGGGCGCCAACGCGCCGCGGCCGGCGCAGCGGGGCGCAACGCGCCGCGGCCGGCGCAGCGGGGCGCCAACGCGCCAACGCGCGGCGACCGGCGCATGTTGGTGATTCATGCAGCCCCGCATACTAATAAATGATTTGCAGCCATCTAGGCCATCAAAGCATGCTTAAAGGCAGCATCTGCGGTGCAGCGCTGCAGCAATCTGCGGCGTGCCGCCAGCAAATAACGTATTATCCCTACTGCCCTGCAAACTGTATGGTATCGACAAGCAGGTGCGTATTCATATCCCTTCTATGCCATGCAGCCCCGCATACTAATAAATGGTTTGCAGCCATCCAGGCAATTGAAGCATGCCTTAACGGCAGCATCTGCGGTTGCAGCGCTTGCAGGCAATCTTGCGGCGTGCCGCCAAGCAAATATAACGTATTAGCCCTACTGCCTTGTAGTCCGTATAGTATCGTCAAGCCGGTGCGTGTTCATATCCCTTTCATGCCATGCAGCCCCGCATACTAATAAATGGTTTGCAGCCATCTAGACAATTGAAGCATGCCTTAAGGCAGCATCTGCCGGTGGCAGCGCGTGCAGCAATCTGCGGCGTGCCGCCAGCAAATATCAGGCATTAGCCCTACTGCCTTGCAGTCCGTATAGTATCGTCAAGCCGGTGCGTGTTCACATCCCTTTCATGCCATGGCAGCCCCGCATACTAATAAATGGTTTGCAGCCATCTAGGACAATTGAAGCATGCCTTAAGGCAGCATCTGCGGTGCAGCGCTGCAGCAATCTGCGGCGTGCCGCCAGCAAATATCAGGCATTAGCCCTACTGCCTTTGCAGTCCGTATAGTATCGTCAAGCCGGTGCGTGTTCATATCCCTTTCATGCCATGCAGCCCCGCATACTAATAAATGGTTTGCAGCCATCTAGACAATTGAAGCATGCCTTAAGGCAGCATCTGCGGTGCAGCGCGTGCAGCAATCTGCGGCGTGCCGCCAGCAAATATCAGGCATTAGCCCTACTGCCTGGCAATCTGCATAGTATCGTCAAGCCGGTGCGTGCTCATATCCCTTCTATGCCATACAGCCCCGCATACTAATAAATGATTTGCAGCCATCCAGTCAATTAAAACATGCCTTAAGGCAGCATCTGCGGTGCAGCGCTTCAGCAATCTGCGGCGTGCCGCCAGCAAATATCAGGCATTAGCCCTACTGCCTTGCAGTCCGTATAGTATCGTCAAGACCGGTGCGTGTTCATATCCCTTTCATGCCATGCAGCCCCGCATACTAATAATGGTTTGCAGCCATCTAGACAATTGAAGCATGCCTTAAGGCAGCATCTGCGGTGCAGCCTGCAGCAATCTGCGGCGTGCCGCCAGCAAATATAACGTATTAGCCCTACTGCCTTGCAGTCCCGTATAGTATCGTCAAGTAGGTGCGTGTTCATATCCCTTTCATGCCATACAGCCCCGCATACTAATAAATGGTTTGCAGCCATCCAGTCAATTAAAACATGCCTTAAGGCAGCATCTGCGGTGCAGCGCTGCAGCAATCTGCGGCGTGCCGCCAGCAAATATCAGGCATTAGCCCTACTGCCTTGCAATCTGCATAGTATCGTCAAGCCGGGCGTGCTCATATCCCCTTCTATGCCATACAGCCCCGCATACTAATAAATGGTTTGCAGCCATCTAGACAATTGAAGCATGCCTTAAGGCAGCATCTGCGGTGCAGCGCTGCAGCAATCTGCGGCGTGCCGCCAGCAAATATCAGGCATTAGCCCTTACTGCCTTGCAGTCCGTATAGTATCGTCAAGCCGGTGCGTGTTCATATCCCTTTCATGCCATGCAGCCCCGCATACGAAATGGTTTGCAGCCATGTAGGCAAATGGCTGCAGCAATCTGCGGCGTGCCGCCAGCAAATATCAGGTATTAGCCCTACTGCCTTGCAGAGTCCGTATAGTATCGTCAAGCCGGTGCGTGTTCACATCCCTTCTATGCCATGCAGCCCCGCATACTAATAAATGGTTTGCAGCCATCTAGACAATTGAAGCATGCCTTAAGGCAGCATCTGCGGTGCAGCGCTGCAGCAATCTGCGGCGTGCCGCCAGCAAATATCAGGCATTAGTGGTACTGCCTTGCAATCTGTATAGTATTGTAAAGCATATGGGCAATTAAATCCCCTTTTTGTCATAAAAATCCTCATACTGGAAGGTTGCCGAGCCGGCTCTTTACCCCCCACCGTCTTGGTCGACGACCGCTACTACCAGGTCAGTAGCGGCGCCGCGTCAGGCTGGCGGGTCCTCTAAGCCCGCATCTCAACCACCGCCACCGGGGTCCGGCGGAGATGGCTCCCAAACGGCGCTGCAGCAGGTCTCTTGATCGAGCTTCGAGCAGCTCCGTCCCTCCCCCCCGAGCAGGCTTGGTCCCTTGGAGACTGCCCAAGCCGCCGAGTGAGCCTCAGCCTTCGAGTGCGACGAAGCGCCCGCGACGGTGCGTTGAGCACGGCAGGCAAGACCAGCTTGTCGCCCATTAAGCTGCGCAAAAAGCATTCCAAGAAGCGCGGGCCGAGTCCTCCTTCAAGATGGCGAAAAGTTGGAGCACGACGACCCCTTCCAGGCGCCTAAGCCGAAAGCGAAGCCACGTCAAGCCGTCAGGCGCCTGCGGGTGCCGCTTGTGGGAGTAGCAGGGCCACATCTTCCCGTGCGCGGTGCCGCATCTCCGCCTCCCCGACCCGCATCTCCGCCTATTGAGGCAAGAGCAGCAGCTTGTCGCCCAATTAAGCTGCGCAACAAGCATTCCAAGAAGCGTGGGCCGACTCCTCCTTTAAGATGGCGAAAGAGTTGGAGGGACGACGACCCCTTCCAGGCGCCTAAGCCGAAACGCGAAGCCCCGTCAAGCCGTCAGGCGCCTTCGGGTGCCGCTGGTGGGAGTCGCAGGGGCCCACATCTTCACGTGGCGGGTGCCGCATCTCCGCCTCCCCGACCCGCACTCTCCGCCTAAGGAGCCCTCATTCGGGACGCGAAGCCCCGCACCGCCGCCCCTGCGCCGACATCTCGCCCAACGCCGCGTCGCGTCAGCAGGGTTCAGAGGTAGCATCTCGTTGCGACGAACACAATCTCTGAGGTCGGCGATAGACTCGTAGGCCGGGGCGTCTTCTCTGCGCGAGTGAGGCTCGATTTCCAGGCTTGAAAAGCTTGAAACTGCAGTCGCACATGCCCCTCGCGTCCGCAATCTTCCAAGGTGAGGCGGATAGTACTTACGCGACTGAGGGCGCGAAGAGGACACGGCCGGAATGTGCCATTTCTAATACTCTCGTATAGTATTGCAATTGCACCTGAATGTGACCGAAAACATGGGTTACATATCCCAGCCTAAGCGATCACGTGGGGGGGCACATTTTTGAGTCCAAGAATTGGACCGTTTTGACTCAAAAATGTGCCCTGTACCGTTGCGTCATTATCATGAGGTCTAGGGGGTCGTTGCCCCTGACCATACTGTCATTATAGTCAGACATGAGCTCATTGATTTGAGTCTGTATATCACGGCACTCAATAGTGTCCGTCTGCAATAGCATTATCCACCGTGGTTGTCGTCTTTGCTGATATAGTAGTAGTTTTCAGCTGGTTCGAGTTGCGGCGCTCTTGATGAGCTACCTTTTTGGCAGCAGTACGGTGTTTAGGATGTTTGCGCCTTCAGCGCTTGTGAGTATCCAAGATATGATGCACAACAGGGGGTTCCTGAGTGTCATCGACCCTACGTTTCGAACGCAGTGGTCCCATCATCCTCCACAACACTTACTTTTGGTATTGTTATCATGGTTATATCATAGTGGTGTTGTGAGACACAGTAGCCTTGAGCCAATATTCAGATATTGTCTTTATAGTTATATAATATTCTTGTTGTTATTGAAAGTTGGCTCAAAGCAATATGATGGGAGGATGTGTTCGTCGGCCGACTGTGATGAACTCTGATTGTTGGCGATCCTGCCGCAAACGACAGGGGCAGGCCCACGCTCAGGATCACTCCAGAGCGTCCCCTGGCACAGATCAACATGAGCGGCCACATCCAAATCACCTCAAATCAAAGCTGTTGCCAACACAATACATTACTACGTTCAGCTTATGCAATGTATGGCAACATTTAATCATATGTTAAGGAGTCTGGCATGTATCGACACAATGTATCAAGGATATTTACAAAGTGAATTCCTTCAGGTTACTATGTGTCAATACTATTTATATTGCGATTTGTTTGCAGATGTGCTGGGTTGATGCCTCAGCTTTTACATTTGTTTATGTTTCAGTGTGCTGCGGACGGACAGATTTTTCACACTCATGTGGCTTTTACAGTTTTATAGTATTCTATGATTATCTTCCACCTGCGCCACCTTGGCCACGGCCAGCGCTTCCGCCACCGCCACGTCCACCAGCGTGACGACCGCCACGACCGCGTCCGCGGTCCCCCGGACCACCACGACCACCGCCAGGATTACGGTGCGGGAGCATGTTCCGAGACACTGGCATGTTCAGCAAGTCTGGCGTGCCCGGCCTCACGCCGAGATTCACGCTCAGTTAATCGTAAGCTCTTTGGCATGCTCGCACCCAGTTTTCATTAGGATGGGCCTGCTTCCACGCTTTTTGGCGCTGGGGCATTTGAGTCATGAAATATCTTTTTGAGGGTTGGGCAGGATTTCCTGCCTCATCCTGCCTTCTTCGACAGGCCAGAAAGTTGTGACCATGGTCACTACAGTATGAGCAAACCGGCATGCCATCTGGGTGGATCCAGAGATACTCTGGGTTGTATGGTATTCCTGAAGGATCCGTCTGGCGCTGAGGGCGATCCCAGTTATTGTAACGACCACGACCAGCACCACGGCGACCTCGACCGCGGCTTGTATAGTTTTGCATCGGAGCTCTGTAGCCCCTTCCACCGCCACGGCCAGTTACTGGCGACCAAGCAGGTGGTCCATGCCGATATGGTTGTGGTTGCTTAGTATACTGTGGTTGGGTCTGGCCCAGCTTTATGATTTTCCAAGAGTCTATGATATCAATTGTCTGCTGAATGACCTTTATGGTTAGTACTTGCTGGCCTATGGTTTGAATTCCGAGCTGTCTCTGGAACTCAATTTTCAGAGATGTATTGTTCCGAAATTTGCCAATCAGATATTGTTTAAGGTACTGTGGGGTGCCAGCATGAGTGTCGCTGTATCCTAGCAGCTGCAGCACCCAACGGAGGAATGTGGTCAGCGTGTCACAGTGTTTATACGGTATAGTCCGCAGACAGTACTCCATGATTCCCGACGCGTCCTCAGGATCATAGGTACAATGTTTGTTTTGAACATAACCATATGATATTTTCAGCCAAGTGCTGAAAGTCAGCAAAGGCAGTCCCCTGGATTCCTCGCTTTTCAGCGAACATGGTTTCCAATGTGTTATAGTATTGCGACTGCTTATTGATTGAGTCAAGCACATATCGTTCCGACGTATAATCATAGACATGTGCTGTTACGGTAGGGCCCGCCACTATGTTCAAAAACTGCATGACTTCAGTAAGATACAGAGGATTATGGTGATTGGCATGCAACTTTTCCTGCCCCATCAATGGTGTCAGTTTGAGTTGCAGCACTGGCTGCTTAGCAGCTACGGTTGCATATAGTTGTTGCGGTGCCGGCTAGGCACTCACCGGCAGCGAGGCATCATGCCTAGGCGACTTGCGTCTGGTCATCCCCGCTGAAGGATATGATGGGCGTTTGTCTGCCCTACGGTCCGGCTGTCCAGCATATGGTTCATGTTGCATGTGTAGATCATGACCTGCAGGTTCTGCATCCATATCATTGACACTTGGATTGTGTCGCTGCTGCGGTGATCTGGTCATTATGGTTTTGATGGCTGAGTATATTGGCAGGCCCAGCGGTTGGCCTGCAAACTGTCTGCTGGGGTATGATATGTTTGGAAAGGTGTTGGCACAGTCCTTGAAGTGCCCACGTACTTCCTTATTGTACCGTTGGCGCCATGCCTCAAGCGGAGGGGCCAGCTGATTAACATACTCCAAGACCCATTCTGGTTTGGATCCAGTCTTGTGCGCCATCAGGAACATCTTGCAATATATTAGGACAGGTATCTGATAAACAAAAGCCGCTGGAAACAGTATCAGGGCTGAGCTGGCTGGCCTTGGTGTGGCCAGTACGAGCACAGTGTCAATATACTGTATTTGCAGCAAGAGTCGCTGCTGAGGATCCTCTGCACCAGCTGGTCTGTGCGTCATACGGTGATGCTCTATGATATTGTGAGACCATCTGCCGACAAAGTCAGCAAGATAGTCCATCAGGCTGGCATTCCAGCCTTGGTTATAGTAGATGTTCAATATCATGTCCTGATATGGTGTAAGGTCTGCATTCATGAAGGGAAGAATCAGACCGCCTGCTGGGCGAAGGCTGTTTATAGTAGTCCATGACTCACTGGATTGAAAACCCAGTATCATATTTTGAATACAGTCACCATCTTCGCGCAGCATATCGTAATAGGTCAGGAATCCAGATGGGAACATATCGTCAATCTATATAGTTGGGGTTTGTTGTTTTTTGGCATCAGAGCCAGAGCTGTGCTGACTCGGCTCCGAGGCAGCATGCATTGAAGTATCTTTGTGTGTCTGAGACTGCTGTCCAGCAGCCTCTGGATTATTGTTAGGAGCAGGAGGGTTGGAGATGATCTCCTCCTCCGCATCAGGCATATTGTTCTCACCTGCATTATCATAATTATCATACAATTGTCAAGGCAGGTCCTGGTCATCAACGACACCTCAGGCCAACATTGCTTCTGAGGACTATGGTAAGTTTGATTATGGTAATGTCTGCCTCTCTAGCAGGTGCCCTCAATAGGCTGTGAAAACAGTCCATAGAAAAGGCAAATAATTACAGTAGAAAAAGTGGTCGATATTGTGAAAATATGGTTGGCAACTCTCGACGAGCGGGTCGAGTTTCTCGTGCATGACGCCATTAAAGTAAATTTCATTATCGTAATAGTTGAATATGGTATGATACAGTTTTCGCCACGATATATGATAACGTGTGGTGGTCGTCAAGTCTGGCACGCGAGCCGACACTACAGTTGGATAATTTGTGTCGGCCCTTCTGGGTACCAACCTATAAAACAGGCTGGATGGTAAGTTCAAGGCATACACAGTATGATAAAATTTCTTGGGCCATGGACGAAGGTCCATGTTTCGTCGCAATATGTTTCGGTTCGTAGTGTCAATGAGGGCACTAGCAACAGGACGTAGGTGGCTTTCGACCACTCTGAGATTCAACTGTTGCAAACTTATATCATCGATTGTTGTCAACATTTCTATGCTCTGTGGGTTCATCCGAGCATATGGCAGCCAGTAAAAGCGACTAGCTTGTTGGGAATATGGTAAGATAAGCACATTCAGCTGCTTATCAATATTGTCGGCGGGTGTATCGTGCACAATTACGGTGACATATGTTGGCGGGTGGTCCTCCCTGCTTGCCGCAGGAATATCATCATCAGCCCCCCTCGGGCGGCCATTTATCGTTTCGTCCGCAGGTGCCATGCTTGGCAGATATCGTTCAGAATATAGTAATCACAAGCAAGGTTCAACCTGCTGGATATGGTTCAGTTGAGAGCCGCAGCGGGCTGAATATCGTTTGCTTTATGGTATTGCGACGCAACACTGTATGGTTGTACTGGTTTGCTATTGTATATCGTTGTCTGCTGTCAAAGGGTAATAGGGCGAGTGTCAGGGTGGGAGTTACCTGATAGGTGACTGATCTCGATTTGGCTCATACGATAATAACAAAGCGACGCCTAAGCGTCCACATGACGAGTAGCGTCGGGGTAATCTCCGAGTTTCGGTTGTCCGCAGGTGTCCAGCAGAAGCGCTCAGATGGCGCTGAAGCTGCAGGTATATAGTAATCGGCTGTCGGAGAAGAAGGTGAAGCTACAGTAAGGTGGAGTCCCCGACAAGGACATGGTATGGTATTCCGTGCTGCCTTCTAGAAGGGCAGTCGCGAATCGGCGGGGCAGTCGCCTATGACAGGTCTCGGCGGGGTAATTGCCGACCACGTTTGCGGCGGGGTAATCTTCGACGCCCGCAGATATGATACGATAGAAAGCTACAGTGTGACTATGAAAGGCTCGCGAGAGAGCGAAGGTGTAGGTAGAAGCACCAAATGTGAGGGAATGCGCTTATGGTGGCAAGAGTCTGTGCTACTCCGAGGTTGTGAGGGTGAGAGTATTATGATTACAGTCCGGCAGGGCGCCGCGCTGATATATCAGTGGGCGCAGTGCGGACGACAGGGCGCAGGCGCAGCCACTATAAGTGGTGCGCGCGCTACGCGCCTTAATGTGTGCTACGGTTTATTGGGGTTAGTGAGGGTATAGGCTATATCCTCACAGTCACGCTTTGACCCGTGGGGATTGTTACGCCACTTTTATCTTGATTTGGCAAGTGTTACAATGCACGTGCGTGCTTCATATCCTCAATATATGACCAAAAATATTAGATGACTGCAAAGTACGGCCGACAATGGATTACATCGGCTTCCCGCACCCGCGTCCCGGTATCAGGGTAGTGGTAGTGATATCTTTAAAAGAAAGCCGCCGGCGATATGGGACGCGAACGGTGTATTACTTAAAAAAAGACACAGATTCGTCCCATCACCATGGCGGATACAGGTACCCGCCACACCGCCCCGGCACGCACGCTACCGCGTCATGGGAAAAGCGGCGTCACTTATTTTATTCCATGCGTCATCGCCACGTACCGCGCAGGACATCATACGACGGCGACATGCATCCGACGCGAGACAAGTATGCCGCGGCAATCAATCGCGGTCCCCACATCTGGCGTTTTCTCATTCTCCTGATGGTTGGGCCCGTAGCCGTCACGAGCACGATTGTCGTCGGAGGCGGCTCTTCGGCCATCGGAGACCTGACTCGGGTGCAGTCCCCCCCCCCCCCCCCCCCCCCCCCCCTCTCCCCCACCCCACCTTATCCAGCATCTCTCCACCCTCCCCCGCCCCGCCCCTAAGAGAGCTAGAATCCAGGGCCTCGTCAATTCCAGGTAGCATGGCAATCTTCCTCATAATCTTCGTCAGCGTGCGCTGTAGTCAAGGACTCCACCGCTACACACAGTCGTCGACGTGATGCATGCCGCGGCCGCGCATACATGAGGAATATTATGCTGACAGATACTCACCGTATATTTTTATTCCCATACTGGCGGTACGCGTTACCGCGCCGTGCGCCGCGTTAAACTACCTGTAGTTCTACCGTACCTGTAGGCTACTCGTCGTACTACTGCGCAAGTAATACGGCAGGAGTAATAATCGTCAGTATGACTCGTACGAGTACTTCGTTCAGACGAGTACGTACCAGTGATACCTGGCGTACCACATTAGTACCGGTAGTCGTTGTTGCCCGTCGCATAGCGTGTCCGTGGATCGCCCTCGCATTAATCCTTATATTAGTAGTCGCTACAGGCATCACACATCCAGCACGTGTCCATGTGGCACGGACTCAACCGCGGGTGCGCGCAACATCCACCATCCATCCAGCCTTGCGTGCCATAAAGCGGCTAGTCGCTAATTCTTATACCTGTACGGTTATCTTTACTGCTGCGATGGTACGATGGCACGTGATGGTACTCCTGCGCCTGCGTCGCGTCGCTCGTCGGCATGTGTTGCTATGACCCGGGTCATTGGCTGCAAGCGTCCTCGCCGCGGCTGATAGCCTACCCCGGGGCGGGGGTCCCTTCGGTCCCTGTCTGCTAAGTGATTTCGTGGTTCCCTTGGCTCCTTCTTGGTTCTTGGCTCCCTGTCTTCCGGCTCGACCTTGGTTTCAGGCTTATGTCTCTCTTTTGCTGGCAACCTTTCACAGTTGAAGTTAGTTCTGTTTGTAGTGCGCTTTTGTGAAAGCCCTTATGTAAGAAAGTTATCTTTACTGCTGTACTGAGACCATATTTCACGAAGCTCATTGTCGAAAAGTCGAAAATCCCCCCCTAGGCTAGGTCGAAGATCCGACTTCGTATATTATTTCGCAGATCTACGCGAGACAGCACACGCGCGATCTACGGGAAAAGCCATAGTTAGGACTAAATACTCGAATAACAATCTCAAATCGTCATCTCGCTGCGGCCGCGGCGCCCGAGAGTAATCCTTACAGCTGCTTTGTGGCCACCAGCCCAGCAGCCGCCATGGACCCCACCACTTCTCGCTATCCCAACCTGTTCTACACTAGGCGTCTCTTGAGATCACTGGCTGGCACAGCTCCAACAATAAGCAAGTACTCGATGGGTCGCCAGTTCAGCGCTCGAAGGAGCGGTCGTCCTGGTGATCTTTCGCCGGCCGCGGTTGGCGCGGCCCCACCCTCGCCCCTCGGTCGCCATCAAGGTGTCACGTGAAGGTCGATCGACGCAGAATAGAGCGAGCCTTGCGGGACTGAGGAACATGCGTGGGGGATGCCACGGAATCGACGTCGACATGTCGACGCGCTGGGAGGCACTGAAATCCTGGAGCGGGTGGACATTGGTCTAGTTGACCGGATGGTCAAGCTATGATTCGCGGGGTGGGCCGGAGGGCCCAGGATACGTTCCGGATAGGCCCGAAATGCCCTCGGTGCAAATCTACGATGTCGCAGTAGATTTTGCTCATTTTGTCTTATATTTATTTCGCTTTTCTAGGATCTTCCAAGGTCGGATTTACGACGCCGCCCTAGATTGAATCTACGATCTCGCGGGTTTTCGACCGTCCTTAGCGGCTTTTCCAATAAGGCTTCATATGCCGCGTGTATTTTATTATTATCCCGCCTGTATTGAATCCTTCATATCGTTCGCCACATCCGCGAAACATTCCTTTTTGGTTAGCCTTTATATCGTACTTCGTGAGACCCCACTCAGTAGTCGCTGTATGTTCATCAGCGACGGCAGCAGCAGCGGGGCGGTTCTCGAGCGTATGAATTTATTTATTATACGGGTACTCCTACAAACGCCCTGTACATGGTAGTACCATAAGTAGCACTGGTAGGATAATCGATTTTACCCAGCACTCGGTAGGATGCCACACCGGTGCTTAAAAGCCTGTGGTGATCTTTCAGCAGTGCTAATGAGGTAACGTAGTCTGGCATTTCGTGAGGTCGAGGTATAGGGTTGTGACTGGCATGATCTCCTCACACCTCACAGAGAACTACTCGTGCCAGTACGATTACATCAGCGTATACAGGCCTCGTTTTAGTCGTCGGTCTGCCGCTCGTTGGAGCGGTGGTCTCCTACTGAGGAGGACCCCGGATCGATTCCCGACTCTCAATTATTCAGGGCAATATCGTCCCGGCCCGTGCAATATCCCAGTTTACCCGCTTGATGCATTACCCTTCGGGGTTCGAATGCGGCAATGGTCTAATAGCTATGCCAGACCTACGACTGGAGTTGGCAAACGAGGTCGAGTGCTGCTGGGGCGGCTTCGGCCGATGACCCGGGGCAAACTTTGCTTTAATACCTTTACATCATCAGCGTATTAACGGTGCATGCGGGTACGTAGATGTAGTACTCGTACATGAGTAGCGCGGAGTGCGAGTTCGTCATTATATTCGTTAGCGACTAATCCTTACCTGTAGAGACTAATGCTACCGTGCGCAGCGGAAGGTCCATCGCGGCAGAGCATTAGCGGCTGAACATGGTCAAAAATACGCTGATCACGTGGCACGTTGCTCTAGGGGCGTCTCCAATCACGCCGCACACGAGTGGGCCGCACATGGCCTTTCCGACATTTGCCACGACGTGAAGTCCGCGCTGGGTGTGGGTGTCCAGATCCTCACGGACCCGTCAGTGTTTGTTTCTCTCCCGAAAGGCAGCGACGGCCGGCCGGCCGATGTTGGGCTTTTCGGGTATGGCGGTATCCGCGGAAACACGGTTGCTATCGATACCACCATTGCCCCCATCCTCGGCGTGTCAAGCTCGGATCCAACGACCGCTTTGAGGGCTGCAGAGCGCCACAAAATCCAGAAGTATGACGAGGGTGTCCGAAACGCCGCCGGCATGCTTCGCTTTGTTCCTTTCGCCGTTTCCGAGTTTGGCTCGCTGGCCCCGCACGCCGAGGCTTTCTTGGTGGAGCTCGCGAAAGCTAGCCACACACACACTGGCCAAAAAATCGGCCAGCTCTTGTCTGCGTGGCGCCGCCGTTTCTCCTTGCTCATCAACATGGCCCATGCAGACAACGTTCTTGGCGGGGTCGCATCCGCGCGTGCGGCACGTGATGGTACTCCTGCGCCTGCGTCGCGTCGCTCGTCGGCATGTGTTGCTATGACCCGGGTCATTGGCTGCAAGCGTCCTCGCCGCGGCTGATAGCCTACCCCGGGGCGGGGGTCCCTTTGGTCCCTGGCAGCTAAGTGATTTCGTGGTTCCCTTGGCTCCTTCTTGGTTCTTGGCTCCCTGTCTTCCGGCTCGACCTTGGTTTCAGGCTTATGTCTCTCTTTTGCTGGCAACCTTTCACAGTTGACGTTAGTTCTGTTTGTAGTGCGCTTTTGTGAAAGCCCTTATGTAATTAAAACATGGTCAAAAGGGCCGAAGGAGTAGAGGAAACTACCCAGTAATGGTACAGTGACGTGACCGCACATGCATGCACTGGGACGACACGGGATGTACTCGCACATGCATGCACTGGGCGTAAAGTACACGGCTCGGCGTGTCACCAGTTTGATGTCGGCCACATGACTGATTGATGCTGCAAAATTAAATTATTTTATGTTTTATGTACAAAACATGGTCATGGCTTGCTCCTACCTACCTATAATCTGCACTTTGAGCGTCTCGTGAGGTCATCGCGCGATATGCTGGGGACAGTCGGTAAGTACTATTTCAGCCTCGCGCCATACCCCTGTTGAAAAAACCGCTACATACCCATGTTGAACCCCTTTGATCGCTGCTGCTCCATACTCGTGCCCGTGTCCCCCCCCCCCCTTTCCCTGCTTCACGCTCAAGAGACCGAGTCGGAGTTGCGCCTCTTGCGGGCCTGAATCTACCTTCATCACCTTTTGGGCGGCGTCCAGCGGGACCTCGAATACTAATATATATGTACCGACATGCCTCACGTCCATCTTGTCTGTATTTTGGAAGTTACCGTGTTGCTTGGCGATTGACTTACAGACCTAGCCGTAGACATACATCACACATCTTTTGACACATGGCATCATCATGCTACTACCGGCCGGGCCGCGAGGTCGTCGCGCGGCGTCATAATAGGTGCCGTCACTCGTTCCCTTGGAGTACCCGTGGCGAGTGACTATGGTATATATATCATTTACTCGGTAACGGATATTCGTTTGGGGGCACTTTCTACCAAATTATGCTGCCCATTGTGCATCATCTCCCTTTATGTATATAAAACCGCCAAATAGATATGGTAGTGTAATAACCCGATGGTAAAAGGAAAGTAAGGTCGCCCCCGGTCATTTTTAGCTATGGAGATCAAATAGTGGAGCTCTGCGCAGCAACCTACGTTATGACCTTTATTTCCTTGCGTTATGACCCTACGAACGCTCCAACTCGGACAGAACCGCACCGAGAGTATGCTACATCGTACCCGGAACTTAACGGCTCTCAGCACGGCTCATTGCTCATCGCACGTCCACAAGCACGTCGCCAGCTTGCACTTGTAACGAACCGCCCCCGATGGCCCGCCTCCCATCCACCCACTCCCATCCCACTGTTCTGCGAAGCCCTCCCCCGCCCAGACTGGGTCGCACGTGCCTGAGGTACCGTTTTTAACCGTAGTTGACCTGGCTAGTGCGGCTGGCCGTAGTCGGTGGCGCCGTGGCACCACCGAGTCCAGTCAAACCCGATGCATGCAACGCGACCGAAAGCCGGCGACCTTACGCAACCGCGCAACGCGGAGGCCGGGGACGGTGCTATGGGGGAGGGGGGAGCTAGCCACGGAGTAGGTGATGGCAGTACTGCGATCAGTGTGGGCGCTTGCCATCCACGCTTGCCGGTCCGTGGCTCATGGCTTGCCAGGGGCATGGTTTGTGTTGCAGCTGAGTATCCCACTTGGCCGGGTTTTTGGGTTAAAAAACCCGTACAGCGCGACATCGTGAGGTAAAGTCCCGTAAGCGGTAAAGGATCATAGCGATAGTGGTAAGCGATATATGACCTCTGTAAGGATAACAAATCCTTAATGGTCACCAATTTTGATTCTGCACGAACAAAGGATTATTCAGGTGTGTACTCGTACTGATGCTCAACTCACCATTCTACTAGGATACGGGTAGGGCAATTAAAATAGAGAAAGAAAAGAATGGACAATGTGTTGATAATTTGCCTTGTAAGAAAACTGACAGAGACATCTCAGTATGATGCGAATAGATTTCGGATGGCATCACTGACATTTTCCTATTGTGTACTGTAATACATTTTTTTTTCAGATTAGATAAAGTTACAGGAATGCGTACCGGCGGACAACAATAACAACGCATTTTTTCATAAGGCAAGTAATGATGACGATTGTCACATATTTTTATTCTAGGTCATATGTCCTAGTATCCGTATCAGTAGTATTTTTAGCAAATTACCGGAATTATTTTCAACTTACGGTCATACCAAGACTGCTCATCCTATGTCAATTGCTAGTTACATTGCATCTTATGCTACCTGTGTGGTGTACCGATATTATGATTCTGACAGTACAAGCTTTAATTACTATCCTCTGTTAACTGGTACCCGTTGGATATCTTGATGACTGATGCTGTTATACTCACTATCTATCCAGTCCCCCGTAAAAGTCATTGGCACGTTTTTCAAGTGGTGATTCTATATTGGCCAGTTATTATTAATCAATCCCCTCGTTCATATATCCGGCCACCCCTTCCATCGGCGATATGTAGAAATGATGCCCTGTGTGCGGTGAGCCCCCTAATTGCGGTGGTTGTAGTGCTATTATTGCCGAGCGGCGGGCGAGGTGCCGACCTTGCCACCTCGGCTTGCGTGGCACTTGCATACTTTTTTTCCCAGCGATCATACCCCTGATGATCACCGCTCCTATACCCGCCCAATGAGTAGATAGCGGGAGAGCAAGAGCTGTGGAATTTTGCCGCTGAAGGAATGGTTGTTTGCCCTCCAGGAGCTCATTCTCGCCTTCAGCTACACGAAGCCAGAGTCGACCTTTTCGTACACCAGGTGGGGTGCCTAGGCTGCCTCACACACCACAGCGGTGTATGCTTGGTCCTTTCAGACCCCTTCCTCCCCCCAACAATCTTCATATCTCATTCCAAATCTAATTCCTGCAATTGTGGCCATGCCAGTTTTGGCTCAACTCGAGGTCTGTGTCGACTCCCGGGCGAGCCGATGAGCTGTCCCATTGGGGACGACCTGCCACCTGAGGTCTGTCATGCAAACTCAACGCTGACACCTCCTGCAAAGCGCTGGCGTGCCCACTGTCATCAGTTAAAGATCCTCCCGTCCTAGTCTCCTCATTTTCTGGTCACACCTTTCATAATAACTCTAACTGCGCTAGGAACCTTTCGCTGGACTGCTGCAGTATGTTGATTTTGCAGGTGCAGACTACGCACTTACGGAGCAGCAACAGCAGCTCCATCCAGAACTGCTGGTCCGTGCTGCCTCTGCCAGTTCAACTTCACATGCTATTTGCGCGGTGCATTTATGCTAGTGTGGTGGGAGGCGCTGGGCCCCCAGGTGCCTCTCACATCTCCAGGTGTTGCCTATAGTTCTCACGGTCACTGTCTGTTGCCAGGCACTTCCGGTCACTGTGAGTTCCTTTGGGGTAGTTTATAACTTGCCAGGTGCGCTGTGAGCCCGCCCAGCAACCCAGCAGCAGTTTCCTGTTGCTTGCGGCGCTGCCGGCGGTTCCCAAAGGAAACGCACCCAGCGTACAGCCGCTACCTGCACTCGACTGCCAGCGCCATCCGCGACAGTATGTGACAGGAGCTACTGCAGCGAGCATTTCCCCAACCACTATCAAGCAGGCCTTCGGCGCTGATACTTGGCACTCTTGCTGCAGGGATACGCGATGGGCAGCTACATATGGACTTCATGACTCTGGCCAGGATTTTCCAGTGCAACATCACCAGCTGGCGAGACCCTGCCATATTGGCCGACAACCCTGACTTCCAGGTCATGCTTCCGGATGAGGACATACAGGCAAGTTGGCCACTGCTGTAGGCGCCGCAGGAGGGCCCGGTTGTGCGAGTACGTTCCAAGCGGAAACAATGATGGAGGAGGAAAGTTTGCGCTGCATCAAGCGGGTGGTAACAAGTGAGAGGTTGCAATAGGCGCCGCAAATACAGCAGGGGGTGCCATAGCGTTGGTTGCCTCTACGAGAGTAAGGTGGTCCAGTGGGGCTGTGATAAGCACAGAGAAATGCAGCCTCCAACCAAAAACCATTGTCGTCCAATCGTGCCCTGAGTGTCACGTATTCATGCTCCCACAGGTCGGGTATCGTCGACAGGGCTCGGGAGTGTATACTGTCTTCTTCAAGTAAGGCCTTGGTGTGTGTAGAAGTGCATGCATGCATGCTGCAGTTGATTGTAGCCACAATGTTCCTTGGACCTGGCTGGCATATTGCCAAGGGAAAGCCTCGTCGCACACAAACTATCCTCCACTACGGGAATGTGCTGAGGTGTGATTCTGCCATTGTCTTCACAGCAAACTTTCGGAAGCCGACTCCGAGTTTGCTGAAGAAATGGCTGGGGGTATGCATTCCCGGTGCTGAGCGTTGCAGAGATACGCAGCATTGCCGACTCCGCCTGTGATCTGTTCCTCCAGCCGTTGCCGCCCACGTCTACTGCCTCTACTGACAAGTTGATAATTTTTATGTACACAGGCCAACACTGCACCGGCGGCAATTACCATACCGAGCCAACAAATCAGCAGCTCGGCTTCTTTGTCTCGACGACCCAGTTTTCTCTGGGAGTCATCACCCTATCGTCTGCCAACGCGCTGGAGCTCCCGTCCATCCGCGTTGGCGCGGTACGCTTCAATGCCACTTCCATGGCTCACAGCTTTCCCTGACATCCCAATCAGGCTGAGCTGGCCCTGAGAATAGCTGTGCCTGCTTGGCAACACAGAAAGCTTTTGCCAGGAACATGGATGTGCAGTATGCTGTTGAAGCAGGAGCGGAACTGATGTCGTTGCCGCCTGAGTTCATGGAGGTAGGAGCTGTCAGGCTACCTGCTCCGATGGATTAGGCACTCATCCTTCCTTCAAGTGTTTGTTATTCGTGTTTGGTAGATACTTCGAATCGTGAGCTTGATACCCTGGTTGCGCTCGTTTCTTCAGCTGAAAAAACACTGAGGTATGTGCTAATTACGAGGCTATCCGTTTATACGCAGGAACAACCCGATACGCCCCACCAGCAGTTCTTGGAATCGATTGCCTGGCCATTTGTGGACTATGCATATATCGTCTTTCATCAGCAAGGTGCCCAAGGTGAAGGGGTAAGCACACTGGAACCGCTGCGAATCTTATGCGGCTGGCATCGGCAGAAACAATGCATGCCGTGTGCGGCGCGCGCAAACGAAGACCGCCCCAAGCAATACACTGAGACAGGCGATGCGATCCATGCAGGGACCAAACTGCCCCGCTGCGCAGGCAATGGCCAACTTTTTCATCTGGATTTATACTAGCAAGGAAGCGGACAATCTAATGAGTGCGTCTGCGTCGCTTTACAGGACTGATGCTCTTGTGCAATGCATGATAGCAATACACGTGCCCTGCATGCTGTCTATTGGGATACTTGTCTGGTAATTGGAATAGGAATGGAATACATAATGTCTTGATACTTTGCGTTTTCTTGAAAGAAAACTGACAGATACATTTAAGTTGTGTTGCAAATCGATTCCGGGTAGCACAAAGGCCAGTTTTATTGTGTACATTTTTAATAGGTATTAAGAAAATACACATGTTTGTTTTTTGAAATTAGATTGAAATACAGGAAATGCGTGCCGATGCACAACGATAAAATTACGGTTTTTATCATCATGCAATATATGATAACGATTATCCTAGGTAGTATCAGCTGTCTGGTGTCATCTGTACTCTTACTGTAAAAAGTGTGGCCATTTTTAATCTTTTTAATCTAACGGGCGTGATGGTGCATTGCTGGCATTCCCCGGCTGCAGGCAAATCCAGATTCGCGCCCCATTCGCGATGACGGAAAGGAAGTCTTGGTGACACGTCTTCTGGAGCTGGTGAGGCTGGTGCTGTTTAATTTCCGGAAATGGGCAGACATACATCTTGGCAGGACCCACTGTTGGTGCGGGAGTGAATGAAGAGCTTGTAGAGGCTCTGGCTAACCAACCAGCTGACGACCCTCTCTTACGTGTGCTGCCTGCACCCCATGTCATGGCAAGACATGTGGCGGGGAGCCCCTCGTCACTGATGAGGAATATCGCCAGTATGTGGGGCTGAACGCCCCCACGCTCACTGCCACCGCCCCTGCTGCAATGGTGGAGGAGGTTCAGAGGCACGCAGCGCCCTACAATCAGGCAAATGTAGGTGACAATGCAGCATCTGCATGGTGATGACACGATTGCATGACATGTACAAGGCAGTATGTGCGATGCCCCTGTTATGCAGATGCGGTATTTGTCCAGTTAGGACCTGCGCATGGTGCGGTGCTAATATTTGATGATGACATCGTGCACCGTCCAGGCCGAGTTTGATCCAATTGCGGAATCTAACTGCTCCAGTCCCTTGAGCGGAAAGGTGCGCTTTTGTACAGATGGTTGTGTACACGTTTGATGCGGTGTGAATGTATCCAACTACCCAGTTAGAGTAATGGCGGGCACTGTTTTCTTTCTTTCTATCTTTCTTACATGTTTTAGCCAGAGCCATTTGAACATGACAGCACACTCTTTTTGCTTGTCCAATGATGTTCATGCATTGAGAATGGGGACGTCAGTCCAGGGGGTTGACCTGCTGAACGGTAAGCTCTGTTAGATTGGATCAAATACTGCGTATGTTAGATTGGATTCCCGCAATTCATGCGAAGCTGCACAGGCGCGTTATCCCTGTGCCAGAGTTGCTCTGAGAGTACCTTGCCAGTGAGCTGCCGATTTGCATGACTTGTGAATCTGATTTGGTCTAAGGATTTGATGGGACGAGCGCACACGCTTTTGCAGCAGGTGTTCAGAATACATTCCCCGTGTGGATAGGCTGTCTCGCCGGCTTGTAGTGAAATGAACACCTCGCGGTCATTGCTTTTCTCTTCTCGTCTGTCCAGCAATCCGTGACTTCGAATTTGAGTTGATGTCCCGGCCAGCGGTGAGCACTTGCCACCTGTGTTATGCGAATGACCCCTTCATTGACGATCATCTGGCACTGCCTAGGAGCTGTTTCGAGTGGCAATCTGCGAGGAGCCTCTGCAGCATGATGATTCCGCGGTGCTGCCGTACGCACTGCATACAATTGTTGCCGCCGTCAACATCCCAGGATTCACCGAAATCAAGCTGGACTTTGAGGCAATTGTAGCCATCGTCCAAGGGTACGTTGCCAGGATCCAGCAGTTTTTATTCACCCCTCAACATGGGTCTAAAGTCATGGAAACCTCTGTACAGCATTACATGGGTCTGACACAAAAATGCTCCTGCGTTCCAGGGATGTAAAGCAATTCAATGATTCCTTACTGGTGGCGCTTAACCCGGGGCTGAAGCAAGTGGGGGAGCCCATTGTCCACGTTGGCTCCGAGCAGAACACCGATGTCATGAGGACAGTTCAGGTAGGTATTCCTGCATGGCACGCTAGCAATTGTAGCCGTCAAAGCACCGCCTAGTCTTAGACTCCCTGCCATCTGATCCATCTGCTCACCATTCTACGGACTTGCAAATGATTGCAACTCCAAGCCTAGCCGCAGCCATCCAGCTGATGCGTCGCCCCTCGCGGGCCCTGGCTTTGTGTTGCCCCATGCAGCGCACTACACTGGCAGATAACGTCTCAAGCGCTGCAAACGATGGCAACTTACTTTGGGGCGGCTGCTACATGGCGGACGTGTGCCTGGACAGCATCATCAAGCAGCGGCAGTACGTAATGTCCCGACCGTACACGCTGGCGTTTCTGACGGGATCCATCATCGAGCTACAAGCCTTGGGCATTGTGCTCGCTGACATTGTTGGCATGAGCAACAAGGCGGCAGTGAAGCCTGTCCCGGTATCCATTCTGGTAATGTCCACCACCACCCGGTCAGTGCGCGGAGAGAGACCAGTGCTCTTTGGCAGGCGCCACTTGAAGCGGCTGGCCAGCACATGAAGGTCTGACCTGCCTTCCTCTGCTGCAGGCGTGTGCAGACTTTGCCGCATCGAAAGCCCGCAGATCGGGCAGCGCATTGCGGCCGGAAGGATGCTACCCGCTAACCTTCCAGAGCTATGTCATGCTTCACCGGGATTATTCTGGTCCGCGCTCCGGGCTAGCCACCGAGGTGCGGATGGTGTGCCTTGCCGCCTTGTCCCACACTGTGAGCTGGAGTTGCCCTTTCTAGAGACGTTTTATGGCTTTGAGCAAAGAGGGGAAACCTAATCAAGCAGTGAATCTAACTAAATTAACGACACATGCAATACAAATTGTTGTTATCCCAATACAGCGCGGCAAACCAATCTGACGGTCTTTGCAGCCGCCACGGCAATGGTATTTCAAGTTGCGTCTTGTGAGAGTCTACTAGGCCGTTGACTGTGCACACTCTCCTTCTCCGTCCCGCCCACGGGTAGTCACTGACCCGCCTCTGCGCTGATACCAGGCCGTGAAGTTCTGGTACTGGATGCTGGTGGATGATGGGCGCGGCATGACTGACGGTGTCCAGCCATCGTCCACCGATAGTATCAGCCAGCTGACCCTGAACGTGCTGATGGTGGAGTTGTATCTGTACCTACCGGATCTAGTGCGCATGGAGCTGATGTCGCTCAAGGTCAACGGGGAGGTCGTACTGCTGAACGACTCGCGGCGCAGCAGTGTCCAAGCTGCGGTCATTGGCTCAATTGCTGTTGTGGCGGTTTTTCTGGCGGGCTGTGGGGTCTTCATGTTTCGGCGGAACCGTGTGCTGGCATCGAGAATTGCAGCCTTGGAGAAAAACGCAAGCAGAATCAACATCGACGCGGACTCTCCTCTTGTGAAGGCTTTAAAGTTCCTGGAGGTGAGCTGGAACGCTGCGCTGGCTTGTGGAAGCTGTGCCATGGAGTGTCTTCGCAGTACGATCGCCACGCCTGTCGAATCCAAAGCGTTTTTTTGTAATAGACATTTGACGTACTGGGCATGCAGCAAGCTCAGTAATCCACATTTCGTGATATGTACTGCTGTGCAGCGGATGAGCAAACAAAGCACCCACAGCAGAGAGGCCGAAGAAGCGGGGATCTTGTTCCAGCAGCTGCGCAGCGCTGACAGAAACGCGGTGCGTGCCCCTGACAATCACACAACAGTGTGCTCAGGAGTGTGTGTCTGGCATGTCGTGCCATGGGGCTGTCACGGGGCTATCACAGGCTGACATCGGAGCGGGATCGAATCGCACAGATCCCAACAGCGCTGCTCAGGGCGGCCACGGAGGAGGGAGATTCAACCAACAAGCCCGTGAGTAGCCCCAATCTCTTGTATACATGCAAGAAATTGTATACATGCAAGAAATTGGGGCAAGAAATGCATGCCACACAGATGTCTGTGCTTGCGTAGACAGGGGCGGGCGGCAGATGCCTTTAATACAGTCTGATATGAAGCTGTGTGTACCCTAGATCATGTCGTATCTGCTTGGCCTCACTAACGCCCAAGACGTCAACGGGCGCGACAGTCGGACAGACAGTTCGTTAGTCCGGGTCTCATCATCTTCGACTGCAGGTGACCCCAGATCGTTTCGTAGCCGGGTTGCAAGGTTTCATGGGAGCAACTCACAAGCCAGCGATGATGAATTCTCCTTCCTCCATTTCAGGCCGTCGTCGCTATCTCAGGTGCGTCTCGTGCCACCATACCATCTTCTAGCATTCCATACCAATTGTGAGTAGGATGCGTGGGGAGGATCAACCGTAATGTGGTGGAATTCACGCCCCTGAGCTTTCCATACCATTAGGTACTGCCGCCGCATTTGCTGAGCAGCCTCGGCACCAGCTACTTCTGCAACGTTTTGCATCTGAAGAAGCACGGAGTTCAATACCCGCTGTCGTTCGTAACCTACATGGTCCTGGAGATGACTGGCCTCACAGAGGTATGCTCGCCCCCTCGAGACGGGTGCCTGTCTCTACTACAATGCTGCTGCTCATGGGGCGACGCTTATGCATGGTTAACGTGCCGCACAGACCATGAAGCTAAACCGAGGCAAGCTGAAGGCATACTTGGAGCGGTTGGAGGCGGTCTACCGGACGGATAATCTTTACCACAATGCTTGGCATGCGGCGGACGTGGTGCAACGCGTGGCGGTCATTATGGCTGGCATGGACCTGCCGATGAGGTCTTTCAACAATCAGGTCATTTACCTGGCTGCCATCCTTGGCGCCGCCATCCATGACGCCGCCCATCCGGGACTGGACAATAAGTACATGATCCGGAACGACAGCGAGCTCGCTCGCCGCTTCAACGATCAGCATGTGCTGGAGAACCACAGCATCAATCTATGCCTGGAAATGATGCGGGAGGACGGTATTAACTTTGCGGAGGGCTCCAAGTTGCAGCCCCGCAGGTCTTGGCATAAGGTGTGCCCTCAACCAACCTCCCTCCCCCCCCCCCCTTCCTGTTTCAGGAGCACAATGGCTTGGATGGCCATAAGCATCCGCGACATGTGCTTCTCCGCGGTTAGTGCTGCCGATTTACTGACAATCAGAACTGCTGCATGCTTTGCAGTTCAAGACGCGGCTCATCAACGTGGTCTTGGCGACCGACATGGCCAATCACTTTGACATCTTATCGAAGTTCAAGTCTACGTTGATGGGCGTGACGCTGGATGTCTCAGACGAGAAGCAGATGGAGCCCCACATGGAACTCATTCTCCAGATGGTGATCAAGTGCGCCGACCTGGGCCACTGCACTATGATGCGCAAGACGCACATGTTCTGGAGCAAGAGCTTGGAGGAGGAATTTTTCCTGCAAGGCGACGCGGACAAAGCCGGTGGGGCAACCTCTTCTGAGCTGAGCCCGCTCACCGACAGGGACAAACCGGGTAAGCACTGTGCGCCTGTGTTTCGTTGGCATGTGGCAGAGGCCTGGTTGGAACCTGGGGTAGTGGACCTTTGTGAGCGTACCGGCCAAGATGCCCATTGCGTGGCGTTGCGAGAATGCGTAGGTGTTACTATGGACGTGCCATGAACACTCATGGCACCCATGGACAGCCATGAACACTCATGCTGTGCTCAATCCCCCGCCCACTGACTTGTAGGTGCCATGTCTCCGGGCAACCAAATTGGATTCTTCAACTATATCATCCTCCCCATGTACCACGCGTTGGCAACGGCCTTCCCCGCCACGTCGCCCCTCGAAGAACAGGCGGAGGGAAATTGGATGTTCTGGAAGGCGGAACAAGCCAAGGAGGTGCATGAGGGGCCATTCCGCGCGCAGAACGTTGAGTGGTATCAGAAGGACATGCTGGACACCACGGAGGTGGACTCCATGCTGGACAATCCGGATGAGCAGGGAGGGGTCGGTGATAGCTGCTCGCTTCTGGTGTCGCGCCTCATGGTGCCACCACGGGCTGGTGGCTGTGAAGACGACGACCCATGGCAAGAATAGTGTGACTTCTGATGGGGCTGGGAGAAAGTGTGTGTCTGCATGCATCGCAATTTGGCGCAGTGAGACGGAATCTGCGAAAACATGGATAGCTAGATGTAAATTAGTAGTTGTCGGTAGATGTATAGAACAGATAATTAACCTATTATGCCCCGCCGAATTCATTTTGCACCGTAGGGCTTGTGGTAACCGAATGCCCTGAAACACTCTCAGTACTTACGACCTAGACGTGTTGTTGCGTGGGTTTGTAGAACTAGGGCTTGGGACGTCATGCACACCAGCCGCGACGCATATCCAACACGCCATTGATGGTTTTGGAGCCTTTTTGGTTTAAAGGGGGACAAAGTGGAGGGGTCAATAACCATTATTACATCCATTGCCTAGCCAAAAAAAGTTGTTGCTATCAATTAGTCGTTGAGCATCCTCAACTGAAGCAAGTAGTCTTTTTTCATGGCGGCACTAAGCTTGATGACGCTGCCGGGTTTGCATTGCGCTGGGATAGTTCACATAACGTGGACGCACTTGTTTCGAGGCTGATTGATTTGCCACCCCGTTTGCGGGCATGTCTTCACAAGTCGAACGCCTCTACCGTACCACTTCTTTCTGACCATGGTGCTGTCTGTGTTGAACACCTCGCGACTTCCCGACGCGTCATGGATGGCCCTCACATGCGGGAGAGGGATAGCTTCAACAAGCTTCCAAGGAAGCGTCAGGCACTTCTCCAAGCTTGTGTCAACCGGCTTCTTCCCTCCTTTTGTCCGCGCTTAGAGCCACAAGGGCATCATAGGCGTGCCCTTTGCATCGGCACGAAACGGCTCGTCAACGGACACGGTCCGTGTCTCTTCGGTAGTCTCGCGCGACTTCACAAGCCCGAAGACGAATATGGACTCCCAATCACCAAGAGTTTCAGGGCACTTGTCTTCCTCGTGCACCTTATGATGTCTAAGACCGGGAGCAATGTCAATCCATAGTGAGACACACATACACCATGGTTTGTCCCAGCTAGGACAAAATGACAAGCAAGCCAACCATGCACAACTATTTTGACTGTCCCGTAGAGGACAGAATGACAAACAATGGGACTCGCATCCGAGACGCCGATGACAACGAGGTTTGTGCCCTACGCTTCGACGGGGGATGTGTTGTCATAAAGTCTCTCCTTGTCGCCGGCGTGAGCTCCCTGGAAGGCGCTATCGTTTGCGAACGCGGGCGCACGATAGCAAGGCGCACTCGCTACAACGCTCATCGCCGCTCCAACGCTAGCACTAGTTGCTATACGCTGCCCCCAGCTCGCGGTGGCGCGAGTCCACTAATGTGGTGCTGAGTATATCCAGTGGTGCCACTAGTTAAATCGTAAGTAGCATTTTCTTTTTCATCATGCATTAGAGTAATGCGCTCATTAGCGGTAGTCGCTCGTATGTATTGGCGACTTCCGGTAGTGATCCGGAAATAACACAGCTACTGATCACGTGATGAAAAGATGCGGGGTTTGGAAACGAAAGAGGACGGCCGGAAACTTGAGTTGTAATTACATTGTATGTGATGCTCCCGACTATGGATACATATGGCATGCTTTAAGAACAACTCGCCCTGAGCGGTGGAAAGCATCATCTAGCACAGTGTAAGCCATTTAAATAGGGTAATACCGGTAGCAGTGACCGCCGTGATATGCCATGGTGTATTTTGAAATGCACCGCTGCGGCGGCATTTCAAAATATTTGAAAGTATCCCCTTCATGGGGGGGGGGGGTAAAGTATGTGTTTTTCGTGCTATTATTATCGCTGACCGTGTCATCGTCTCTGGCCTTATCGCGCCAGGAAGGTGTATCTGGGAGGCAGCAAAAATTCTCGCCCGTTTATTTATTTATCATAATAGCTACATGATGAACTTCGCCCATCCGACAAAAAGAGGCGCGGGGCACTTCTACATGTATACGACGGTTCTTCGATTCCGCATATAATATAATTTACATGAGCTAGCAGCACAAGGCGATCCGCATATATCGTTATCCAGGGAAGCGTCGATTTTTCGGCGGTGAACTTTATTGCCGTACGGGTACCCGAATAGTGCAGCGGATCGGGCCTATAGGTGCATGACTAAAGCGCTTCTCAACTGGCATGTACTACTAAGTACAATAATCCACCCGCCCGCCCGCCCGCCCACCCCCGGTCCTTAATTACACAGCCGTCCGATTACGATCTCACGGTTGGAGGCTGTGAGTATTGGTGTGAATTACAAAAAGGGCAGTTCTACAGAATTAGGAAATCAACACAGCAAGCTGCCTAAAAGCGGCCCGCATCCCGGAGGCGGGATAGATGAGTGATACTGGTACTCGCTACTCGCTGCTGGTGTAAATGGGGAAAAAAAATGTACTTCAAAGCGCTGGCAATGCGCAAACGCTCGCTGCTGGTAAGGATTTATTACTGGTACTCGCTACTACTCGCTGCTGGTACTGCTGGTACTGGTACTGCTGATGTGAATTACAAAAAGGACAGTAACATACAAATCCACCTACTGCTAAAAGTAGTACTAGAAAATCAACACATCAAGCCGCCTAAAAGCGGCCCGCATCCCGCATGATGAGGCGGGATGGATGAGTGATGCGCACACGGTTCAGAGTCCGGGCCACGCGTGCACGTGTGTGTGTGGGTGATCCTCGGACGTGCTGTGCAGCTTCAGCAACGGGATGGTAGACGAATCTGCGCAGTCTGATGAGGCAGCGAGCGCGCTCTCGAGCGGCCATTAAGCTCAAGACCCCGAGGAAATATCTTGCGAGCAAGGCCTCCTGGTGAGCCCGGGTGGTACAAGTACAAGTACTGGTACTCGCTACTCGCTGCAAGTAATGGAAAAAAACTATGGTACTTCAAAGCGTTGGCAATGCAAACGCTCGCTGCTGGTAGTTCAAAGCGCTGGCAATGCAATTGAAGGAACTGTAGGCCAGCGATATAGAACCCGTTCTTTTAAAATTTTCTGAAAAATCGACGCATCGCTTATTGAACTGTCAATTTACTTCATATGTACTAATATTCCTTACTAGTCGTATATATAGATTCATAATACGTAAGTTTCGTAGACACGAATCTTTATAGTACCTGGTGATACTTATCGACATAACATAAAGGGATAAGGGAACTCGTACGCGAAAAAGTACAAGTGCCCGTACTGCAGGTAGTGCCCCGATGTTTGTCGTTGTACGAGTACTAGTACCGTGGTACTCATACTACCAACATGCAGCCCCCCCCTCATGCACCCGACCTGCGTCCAGCACCCGATTTTGGCCGGCCAGGAGTGCTACCTAACCCCCAAACCACAAGTGACGGCGGTCAAACCACACGCGTATCACAAGCATGCGCCATGACCGTTGGCGGCGCGTGATCATCCCCACGCACATGTCGGCTTCGCTCCGCATGGGTGAATAGCCGAAGGATGCCTCGTTTCCTCCAAGCAAGGACCCGTATAAGAGTTACAGAACGGCCAACGACGTCGCCAAAAGGCACGAGTGTTCGGTCGTGTGGTCTAGTCGGTCGCGCCGTGCACGTATCTTGTCTAGTGGGACAGCGGCGCGACCATAACTGCGACTACATGGCAACTCAGGGTGGAGAGAAGCCGCGGCATCGGCGCCGAACCGACCGCCACCGCAAGAAACCCCAATCCCGGCGGCCCTTGGGCTCAGCCTGAGCCGCCAGCTCGTGGCGAGGTGAGTTTCTTGACGTTCCTGTCGTCATGTGCGTCTTGCGATATCCCAGCGCGTCACGGCGCATCCGGTCGAGTAATTATCGAATTACACGCAGCCGGCCGGCCCCTACCGCAACCCGATGCCGCGACAAAAAGAAGCACCGACCGAGACAACCGCACTACCTGACTACAGCCAAGCCCTTAGCCAGCTCCTCCTCCAGGTAGGCTTCCCCTTGTCTGCCACGTCACGCTTCTGCCTCGCTATTGACCGAGTCCTTGGCTATTCCCACGTTGCTCGTGCGATCCGTGCATATGTGAATTCGAACCTGCCGCACGCAGCCCCCCCCCTCCCCCCGCCCAACAAAATGCCGCCCTGCCGGCCGAGACATTCGCGCTATACCTAACTAGACCGAAGTCCTTAGCGAACTCCTCCTCCAGGTAGGCTCCCCTTCTTCCTCTTTTTGTACCAAGTCGTAGGCTATTCTCACGCACGTGTGCTCTGGACATATATATACTATGCTATGGACATATAATCACTATACACATATTTGAATTTCGAATCTGCCGCACACAGGCCGCTCCCCAGCTACAACGGGCCGCTCTGCCGCTCGAGGCGATGCCGCGCCCCAGCACCACCAGCACATTCAGACCTAGCGGAGTGCTAGAGTCGGTGTGCATAAGTGCGGTGAGTTCAGACACGCTGCGTGGCCGAGCCCCTACCGTTGCAGTTGCTGGTGCTTACTCGTAACTATGCCGCCCAGGTCCACTCCGTTGCGCCCTCCAACCATCCTCTCCACGCTTAACTCAGTCGGCGCCGCGCAACCCCCCAACGACGCAAGACCTCTCTGGCGGTACTGTACCCGACAGCACGCAGTCTGCCGATCTCCATGGCGTGTACCTGCAATGCAACGACGGCCGAGACGACGATCATGTCAACGATAGGCACAACGATGATCCCGGCGCTGGCAGCGACGACGATGATAACTGTCCCGAGTTGATCACCCACGCCGAAATCGAAGCGATGGACTTGGCATCCTTGCGTCGATCGGAGCGCCAACGCGAGCATGTAAAGTCACGTCGGGACGGTCAGTACCCGCCAATTCGGGCCCCCGAAGCTCAACGTGGACTGGACCGTTGTGGAGTCCGTCGTGGACTGCAACAATAAGGCCAAGGTGTATGAGATGTACGCACAGGAGCACGGCCCTCCCGGTCTAATCGGCGGGCTACCCACTCAGCGCGACGGCGATGTGGACATGTTGGAGTTGTGGCTAAAGCTATACCCGGGCATCCTAGAGGACGACCTGAACAATCTCAACGAGGAGATAGCACGCAAGAACAAAAGCTAAACAAACGTGACCAAACGGGAGTGGACTACTTTCTGGGGCATCATGCTGGCATCTACACATTATCAGGATGGGGGGCTCGGCATGTGGTCCCGCACCTCACATGGCATTACCTCGGCGCCCAACTTTGGCCGATTCATGTCCTTTGTGCGCTTCCACGGCATCCGCTTCATGTTACCCTGTGCAAAGACCGACCTGCCGAGCGTGCATAAGGACGGCTGGGCGTGGTTCCGTCAGGCGGTGGCTGAGTTTAGTACTAATCGCGAGGCGGTGCTGGGTGTGCTACGGGATGCTACTCTAGATGAGTACATGTCGGCATGGCTGCCGTGGACATCAAAAACGGGCGGGCTACCCAATCTGAGCTTCATCACGCAAGCCGTTAGGTATCATGACACAACATGCCCGAGCAATTGTAACATTGACATGAGAGTACACGTCCTCCCATAATACGACATGAGAGATAAGGTACAGATAATACACATGAGAGTATACATGCTCACCGAATTCGATACTACGCCCACCGCCGCATGTGCTATAGGAACCGAGTTCAAGACGGTAGCCTGTAGTACTACGGGCGTGATGCGCTACCTTGAGATCATGGAGGGGAAGGAGGCCATGCGTCATGGAGGGAGCTAGAGAGCTGGGAGTTACAGCCGCGTGTGTGTCTCGTCTGGCTTGTACCCGGGAGCTACTCGCTATGGGGACAGCTGATTCACCTCCGTCTGCTGTGGACGCTGGCAGTGCCGGCCGGCAATACGTGGGAGTCTTAAAGACAGCCAATGGCGGCTACCCCAAAAACTACATCACCTCCATCATGGACCCCATGTGTGATGGTGACCGCCTAGCCCTCACGGGTGTTGTGGACGGCGTGGACCTCATGACCGTGGGTTACAAGTACAACAAGAAGGAGGTCATCAACTTCTTTGCTACGAAGGGTGCGGCACCTAAACTGGACGGCGACGATCCATACAAGCAACGATGGCTAGGTGAGCATGGCAACCGGCCTACCGTGACATCTCCCGCCCAAAGCTGTGCTCTAACTACTTCGCCGCCGCTCTTGAGGGGGGAAAACCACAACTAGAGTCGCCAGTTCGACTTACAGTTGGAGAAGAGGTGGGGGACCCGCGGCTGCTGGTTCATGCTCAGGACCATGGTCATGGGGATGTGTGCGGTAGATAGACATGTGGAAGCTGGCAAAGTTTTATGTTACTGCCACCCATCCCTACGCTGAGATGCGCATCGTACCTTTCGTCAACCGCGTGTCGGCCGCCTTGATCTACAACCAACCAACCGACCAACCGACCTTGACGGCGGGCTAGGCGCGCGGAGCCGTCCTGCGAGGCCGCTCCGAGGCATCGCGCGCCTCGTCGCCGAGTTGGACGGCGCTCTACCTGCGCCAGCAGCGCAGGTGCCAATAAGTGGCAAGGTGCACGAGATGTGCGTCTATCCCCGCCGCAACAGCAAGATCAGGCAGGCCCGTTGCCGGATCTGCTTGGACAAGCACGAGGAATGATGGACGACACTGCGCTATTGCGCGACGTGCAACCTTGACCTCTGTGTACCTTCCAATGCAAGCGCTAGCCGCGACAGCGGGGGTGAGCATCGCCACCTCCCTCCCTCCGAAATTCTCCGTTTGGCGCCCTGAAAGCGATGGGTACCGGTCAACGCTCCCTCAGCCACCCGCCGCTCGCGGTCCTCGCGCTGAGCAAAGACCCATGGCAGCCTTTTCGCGCCGGTGGTGCTGCCTGCGCGGCTACTTGCTACCACTTCTTGGCTGACGAAGTGACATATGTGGTGCCGAAACGCGAAAGCGCTCATAAGAGTCAGATGCTTAAGAACACCCCCCCCTTCCCAACAACAACGTCACGTGGACTAACGTCGCGTGGTCGCGAGCGGTGGACTTCGTAATTATGGCCGAGTATGACGGCGTCGACGGAATCTCGCGCCACACAAGGCACAGTATCCGCATGTTCCGGGACTTGCACTTGGTGCCTCCGCGTGCTGGGCGTTGGTCGCCCGCGCAGCTTATGCCGGGCCGTACACCTCGCTGCGCGACATGCATGGGCAACGCCGCCCCCCACACCCAGCCATCCTGCGGGCCATGCGAGTCCCTCACTTGCCTGGGGCGGCGGGGGCGCACTTATGACAGCCCGTCTTGCATCCACTGCAACCACCACGACCATCGCCGCCTCCACGAGTGGAACATGCGTGTGCATTAGTATGTTCATGTCGTTTTGCGTGCCGGAAAAAAACATCACAATAGCCCTAGAAACGAATTGGGTGTGCTCAACTTGACTCGCCAGCGTTCAGCATTCTGCTCCGCAGAGCGCTCAAGGGCAGCATGAAGTCGGCAACATTCCACAAGCCAATGCAGCAAGGGAACCGGAAGCGCCATCGGAAAATGTGCAGGTACCCCCACATGTGGGTTGCCTTGCTGCGATATAATGCTTGCATGCGCTAAGGGCTTTACAACTTCACGGCTCTCGAAACTATTTTATTCATCCCGCGTTATACCCATAGCCCCCGAGCGCAAACGCTGGCACGATCCACGAGCCACGCACTCACTCCACGAGCCACGCACCCACTCGCACCGTTGCTGACCGGTCGCAGCCTGCATCTAACGAGGCGCCGCCCGTAGTCGCGAAGGTCGGTGGCCCTGCTGCACCATATTGCTACTTTGCATATATATGTATGTTAACTATACTCGTACCGATACTCGGCTGCCCGGTATCGATACTAGCATAGCGCGGTATACCAGTACTCGGCTGCCCGTGTACCGGATGTATGGCTATATATGCGGTTGCCCGCGTGTATATGACATGCTCGGATATATATGCGGTTGCCCGCGTGTATATGACATGCTCGGATCTTTCGAATTGCTTTCATGTAAGTTTTGTGGCTTGCTAATTCAGTCGCCATCGCACATCAGCCCCCTCGGACCCCGACCGCAAAGGCTGACCCGAGCGACGGACCCCCACGCGCCGTTGCTCCCGAGTCGCACATGGCTTCGAAAGAGCTGCCGCATGTCGCCAAGGTGGGTTGGCCCCGCTGCACCGTACGTGTTGCTACTTCGCACTTACAACTTCTACGGCTTGCTAATTAAGTCGCCATCGCACGTTCGCCCCCGCAGCCCCCGCGCGTAGAACCCGGCATGAGCGACGCATCCCCTCGCGCCGTTGCTGCAGAGTCGCAGCCGGCCTCGAAAGAGGTGCCGCCTATCGCCAAGGTTATCGGGTTGGCCCCGCTGCACCGTGTTGCCACTACACACTTGTAACTTTGACGGCTTGCTAATGAAGTCGCCATCTCACGTTCGCCCCCGCAGACCCCGAGCGTAGAACCTGGCATGAGCGACGCACCCCCTCGCGCCGCTGCTGCCGAGTCGCAGCCGGCCTTGAAAGAGGTGCCGCATGTCGCCAAGATGGGTGGCCACGCTGCCCCGTGTTGCTACCCCCCCCCCCCCCCCCCCCCAACCACCACCATTCTACGGCTTGCTAATTCAGTCGCCATCGCACTTTAGCCCCCTCAGCCCCCCGAGCGCAGAAGATGGCATGAGCGACGCACCCCCTCGCGCCGATGCTGCCGAGTCGCAGCCTGCCTCGACAGAGCGCCGCTTGTCGCCAAGGTGGGTTGGCCACGCTGCACAGTGTTGCCACTACGCACCTATAACTTTTACGGCTTGCTAATTAAGTCGCCGTCGCACGTTCGCCGCCGCAGCCCCCGAGCATAGAAGCTGGCAGCATGAGCGAAGCACCCCCTCGCGCCGTACGTGCTGCGGAGTCGCAGCCGGCCTCGAAAGAGGCGTCGCCTGTCGACGAGGTGGGTGGCCACGCTGCATCGTGTTGCCATTGCGCACCTAAACCTTTACGGCTTGCTAATGAAGTCGCTATCGCACGTTAGCCCCCGCAGCCCCCGAGCACAGAAGCTGGCGCGAGCGACGGTCCTCCTCGCCCTCAACAAGAAAGACTGCAAAGCTGCTCGCCAAAATTACAAAGCAAAGATGCGTACTTGCTCTATGCCATCGCCCTATACTCTTTATTTACAGCCGTATCTAAGACTTTCGCGCTTTGTCAAGGCAAGAAGGGTGGCGAAAAGCAGCGATGCAAGCATAACCCGGCATGGGTGAGTGCTCGGACAATAGCCCGTCGTCTCACGATTGCAACCATTGGGGACTGCCTTTCAGCCTCGGCCGAAGCGTAAGGCGAGTCAAGCCTGCAGGACCCGCATGCGTGGAGCCTTCGCGCGCGAGGGTCCCGCATGGCGGGTGAAACGTCGGCGGCGCCCACTTTTGCGCATGCCTCCCAGCCGCCTGGTGGATCATCCAATCTTCAAAGAAGCTTGCCGGCTCCTCCGCATTGGGGGCAGAAAGTAGCACGCAATCGTCCCCAGGCTGAGCGTCTCCATACTGAGGTTCCGGCTACGGCGGGTACCCCCAGGACCGCGCGAGAGCCGGCTGCAAGTGAAGCGGCTCAAATCGGCACACAAGGCATTGCGAGTGCGTCGACTACGCATGCGCCGACGCTGTCAGGGGCCGCGCACTCGCATTTTCCCTTCAGGGCTGTCAGCCTCGTCGTGCAACATAAGACTTCACCTAAGATGTAGTCTACGGCAACTCTTTTCCCGCGAGACCTCGGCAACCCCAGCTCTCGTGTTTGATCGGCTACTGGGGGTGCCGCGGCTGAGCCGCCAAGGCAAGAGTGTTATGTACTCTACACTGCTGTACTTTGTACTGCGGGAGCCGACGAAGGAGCGAAGAACTGGCGACTGAGGCGGACGAGAACGAGTACAAGCCAAGCGAAGTACGAGTATGAGCATTGCGAGTGCGAGTACAAGTGAAGGCGAAGTACTGGTACGAGGACGACGAGGCGACAGTACGCGCGACTACAAGGCGACTAGTAGTGCAGGACAGTATTACGAGTACCCACATGGGGTGCGAGTAACATGTACTTACGCCTGCGTACCAGCAGGAGCGCGATTGTCGTACGCTATGGTGTCACCTACTAGAGGATGATGATACCAAGCGTGAGATGGAGCGCTGCCTTAGTGGAGTGTTAGTAGTAGGTACTAGAGCCTACTAGAACCATCGAGAACGCTATAGCATTTGCTATAGCAATAGTAGTAGAATATTATATCACTGTGCTGCGGACAGACGAAGGTGCTAGGAACCGTGTCTGTACTTAGTAGTATATGACTAAAATAGCGACGGGCCGCGGGTTAGGACCGCACACGTCGATTTTAGAATTAGTCTAGTAGTTACACGCAGCACAGGTGGCGGAAATTGGATCGGTACACAACGCACGGAATGACGGAAACCAGCGACTATAAATAGGCCGGCAAAACCACCGCCGGGGAAGTCACCCAGGTTACCGGCATTCCGGTACTGTAAGAATCCCTTTTCCCAAATCTCCGCTCATTATTCCTGGCCGTGTGGAATAACGATCCAATGGGCCCTCGACACAGCTCCTGCTTTAGGACTATCTATGGCTAGACGACCATTCGGCCTAAGTCCTGAGGGGGCTGTAACACTTGGTTTCGGAGCGGTGACCGGAGCACATGGTTCCGGATTCCACAAGAGAAGCGGCATAGCGACGAGAGCGAGAGGCGAGATGGGGACAGAAGAAGACTTCAGATGTCAAGGATCCTATGGCGGGGACGCCCACCGAGGATGCGCACCGGCTTTGATAGATGGAGTCAAGTTCGACGTGGCGAGAACGATGTAGCGACGATGAGGAGGATGCGACAACGAGCGAGCGAAATTATGAACTAGCAAAGGGATGAAGATTGCGAGTACCAAGGAGCAGCCGAACGTTCGATTTGAGATGTGTAACGATGACGCTGCAAGCTGCGAAGCCATGAGGGCGGAGCAACGTGCGACTCGCGACCCCAGCTACAGTTCCGACGACGCGAGTTGGCGATGGCGCGACATCAACCAGAACCGACCTATATCAGCCGTTATCGGCACAGTAGCGACTACGAGCTGGTATAGCGAACAAGAAGAACCGCAGATTTTTTTTTCTGCGATGAAGTATGAACCTGCCACATGAAAATCGAACTCAGAAGACGAAGAAGACAGAACAGCTGTGGTCACCGGTACAACCATGAGGTGCTGGTACGATTAATTTCGTACGCGAGTACAAAACAGCTGTTGTGAGGATATATCCTATACCCTCACTAACCCTAATCAACCATAGCACACATTAAGGCGCGTAGCGCGCGCGCCACTTGTAGTGGCTGCGCCTGCGCCCTGTCGTCCGCACTGCGCCCGCTGATATATCAGCGCGGCGCCCTGCTGGACTGTAACAATAACATTCTCACCCTCACAACCTTGGAGTAGCACAGACTCTTGCCACCATAAGCGCATTCCCTCACAGCTGTAGACTCAGATTCGAGGGGAGCGCTGCGAGATTTATGACATGAGCCGTCAGGTGAAAATCCTGGGTGACCACGGCTCAATGTCCGGACGCGCGCATTTCTCTCGACATGATGCGGTATGGCGGAGGAGACCCTGCTGCCTGCTGCCAAGACAGAAGACTCGACGACGGCCAACGCGAAGATGGCGCGATGGGAGCTGCGGACAGGCGACAGAGACTCGGCGCGTTACCTGCCTGTACATGCTGTATGCTGTACGGTACCGAACGAAGCGCGTCGTACCACAGTAGGAGATACCGAAGCAGCGACTACGAATCTACTATTGTGGAGGCCAAGAGTGCAAAATACAGGAACAGGAGGATATTTGCACAAGTATGTCTACGACTCAATGCATCAGAACCGAAAACAGTACCACCGGTATGGGACGGAGATATTGTACTGCTGCGATGAGTAATCGACTACGAGTACAAATGGCGAGGAGGTATCCGGTATGGGACGGTTATCTACTTGCGGAAGCACTGTAAGGTACTGGCCGATGATTCCCTCTACCAGCCCTGCTACGAGCTTTGACCGAAATCGAGAGTAGAAAAATCCGTGGACGACATGCGACTACGGTTCAGCGAGTGAGCGACTGCGAGCACGAGTGCTGTGTATCGGGCGCGACACGTGACGCAACGACGACATCGCGAGCAGCGACGACTTACTGCTAAGCGATGAGCGACACCGAAGCGCTGCGTGCCGATGCCGACACCGCTGAGAAGATGCGAGCCTGCTAACTCGGCGAACTGCGACGCAAGAGCCTATGGTATATGATCTTAGACCACGACTACGCGAGTGTGCGTTCCGATGGCGGGAGCGATGGCGCACACGCTACGAGTCAATGGGGACTTGCGACAGTTCGACGCGACGAGGCTGAGCTCGAAGAATGCTGCATTTCTGTGGCTACCCACCGAACGACACCTATCGGTGCCATTGGTGCCAATTGGCTGCAACTTGCTGCACCACCAGATGATGCTCGACTATGAGGATTTTTTTTCTGAAGCGACTGCCTCCACGACGAGTGTCATCACCTGTACATATCTGAACATATTCTGGCTACGCGACTCTACAACGACGACCGAGTTCTGCTGAACGTACTGGCGAACAGCGCGGCCGCTGTTCATTAACAGGGTGAGAGTGTTATGTACTCTACACTGCTGTACTTTGTACTGCGGGAGCCGACGATGGAGCGAAGAACTGGCGACTGAGGCGGACGAGAACGAGTACAAGCCAAGCGAAGTACGAGTATGAGCATTGCGAGTGCGGGTACAAGTGAAGGCGAAGTACTGGTACGAGGACGACGAGGCGACAGTACGCGCGACTACAAGGCGACTAGTAGTGCAGGACAGTATTACGAGTACCCACATGGGGTGCGAGTAACCCGTACTTACGCCTGCGTACCAGCAGGAGCGCGATTGTCGTACGCTATGGTGTCACCTACTATAGAGGATGATGATACCAAGCGTGAGATGGAGCGCTGCCTTAGTGGAGTGTTAGTAGTAGGTACCAGAGCCTACTAGAACCATCGAGAACGCTATAGCATTTGCTATAGCAATAGTAGTAAAATATTATATCACTGTGCTGCGTACAGGCGAAGGTGCTAGGAACCGTGTCTGTACTTAGTAGTATATGACTAAAATAGCGACGGGCCGCGGGTTAGGACCGCACACGTAAACCAAGTGTTACAGCCCCCTTAGGACTTAGGCCGAATAGTCGTCTAGCCATAGATAGTCCTAAAGCAGGAGCTGGGTCTAGGGCCCACTGGATCGTTATTCCACACGGCCAGGAATAATGAGCGGAGATTTGGGAAAAGGGATTCTTACAGTACCGGGACTCGGTAACCTGGGTGACTTCCCCGGCGGTGGTTTTGCCGGCCTATTTATAGTCGCTGGTTTCCGTCATTCCGTGCGCTGTGTACCGATCCAATTTCCGCCACCTGTGCTGCGTGTAACTACTAGACTAATTCTAAAATCGACGTGTGCGGTCCTAACCCGCGGCCCGTCGCTATTTTAGTCATATACTACTAAGTACAGACACGGTTCCTAGCACCTTCGTCTGTCCGCAGCACAGTGATATAATATTCTACTACTATTGCTATAGCAAATGCTATAGCGTTCTCGATGGTTCTAGTAGGCTCTAGTACCTACTACTAACACTCCACTAAGGCAGCGCTCCATCTCACGCTTGGTATCATCATCCTCTAGTAGGTGACACCATAGCGTACGACAATCGCGCTCCTGCTGGTACGCAGGCGTAAGTACAGGTTACTCGCACCCCATGTGGGTACTCGTAATACTGTCCTGCACTACTAGTCGCCTTGTAGTCGCGCGTACTGTCGCCTCGTCGTCCTCGTACCAGTACTTCGCCTTCACTTGTACTCGCACTCGCAATGCTCATACTCGTACTTCGCTTGGCTTGTACTCGTTCTCGTCCGCCTCAGTCGCCAGTTCTTCGCTCCTTCGTCGGCTCCCGCAGTACAAAGTACAGCAGTGTAGAGTACATAACAAAGAGCCTTTTTGCAGCGGCCGTAGAGAATGCCGAGTTTTTAGCTAGGAAGCAACTCAGCTTCGTAGTCGACGAAGAACTCGGCACGAAGATGGCGACGTTGCAGACTAACTTGTTGTTCACATGCCCTGACTTCTTCTCCCCCGGCGAGAGGAATCCTCTCATTCGCATAGGATACCGCATCAAGATGCTCATGCACCTTTCAGGCGAGCCCCCCCCGCCCCCCGGCGTGCTCCCAGACCAATAGTTGTTGCATGGTCGCTTCTAAGTAGAATGGTGCAACTGTTTCGCAGGCCCTGAGGACCCCCGCTGCCAAGTGCCCGATTCCCTGGAGTAGTCGTTGCGCATAGTTTTGCTGGATACTGATGGTGGCCTACATCTCTACAGGGAGCTCCAACACGTCTTCAATGAGGTCGTACATAAGGCCCGTTCGTTCCTCCAACTCGGAGAGTCGACGATGCCCGCGACGCAGTCGATTTTCGCGCCCTCCGGCGCGAACATCGGTTTGCCCGCTATCGGAGCCCACCAAGGCACAATCGTTTTGCTCGTCTACTGGGGATGTTGTAGCCCTTTGCATCTCGTGCGTCACGGAGCAAACACCAGTCTCGACGATGCGATGGCGTGGGTGTCTCCAACGTTGGTGAGAACCCTCCCCCCTTCAGCTCCGAAATGAACCTTATCCAACCTGATGTACGTTGCTTGGAAAGATTTCTATGGCGCAGGTTGCGAAAGCCGCGGCATCGGGCCGGGGTCTGCAAGAGTTCATGCGTATGTCTTAGCATCGCGTGCTCGGAAACACGAGGGTAGGTGGAAATCTTTGCGAGGATCGCCCGGCTGCTGCGAGGGCCATGGCCCCGTGGATAGCGCTCGACGCGGACTACCCCATGCGTGTGGTGGCAGCCACCTGCGAGCTTCGCATTCGATGCCCGGTCTGGTTGTCGCGCTTGCGGGAGAACGCCTGGTTCGGGAACCAGCCTTCAAGTCGGTGCCAATTATTGGTTACGAGTCTTGCCGCCGAGGCAACAAAGCTGCCGGGTACCTTTACAGCTACGTTTGTCTCACACCTGGAACGGGAGTGCATGCACCGCATGTGGATGGCAGCTTACCCCGCCGACGATCATGATAGTCAATCCTGGCCTCTTCCCTGACACGGACAGCAGCTGCACATACAAGAGGCATCAGTTGCAGATTCCTCGTTTGATCGAAGTCTGCAGAAAATTCGGGCGCCTTGAACCTGCCGCGTTGTGCGTTGACAACCCGCTCATCGCTGCGGATATTAGGCAATATCTTGACGACGAGTACGGCTCCCTCCCGCCAGAGAAGTTCCCAACAACCGAAGAGGATTTCGCTCACCTCTCCCCCTCTTGCCTCCCCCCCCCCCCCCCCCCCAATCCCCGGCCTTAGGTGATATCCGCCGCCCACTTGGCCCTCGATTCCTGTGTCGTGGGGCGTAGACTCCCGCCACCCCCCCCTCCCCCCCACCATCCTCATGTATCCGCGCAGTACAACCTTGTCCACCATATAATGTCCATATGTAAACACAACTGTTCTGATGTGAAGCCAGCCACCACTGCGCCATGGTGCAGGTTCTTGTGTGTCGCAGCACCTTGCCTTGGCAGCACTCGGCAACAATATTTCTCGCAACTCGCGTGGGGAATGCCATGGGAGTGGACCCAAGGCCATATTACTCGTGCGTTTTTCGTATTCACGTCGCTACGCACGCAACAAAAACCACCCATTATACCGACTGCGCCATGGGAGTATGACGCGGTCAAGACGAGTGTCGTAAGTTTTCAAGGCGCCGTGATTTGGAACTCACCCCTGCGCCGGGACGGGCCCAACATGAATTGCGTTTCGAAGCATTGCCAAACAAATATGGATGAGTGATGTGTTCGACTAGGAGCGGTAGCGGTCGCCTTCGCGCTCGAAGACCCGACACTTGTACTCCTTCATTGTGTCCCGCAAAATCGCAGACCCCAAAAGACAGCGCGCAGAACGTCCAACACACCTTGGTCACCATGCACGCGCTTGATCTCGTTGAGCCTCCGCAGGAAGGCTAGATGAAAGTGAATCGCTTTGTCGATGGCCTCGGCATGATTTCGGGCGCGCGCGAGGTAGGGGGTGAAGTCTTGATTAGGAGCAAGGAAGTAGGGGAACAACTTGTCGGGAGCATCCAAAAGCAGCCTTGTAGGCTCCAAAACACGTAATCCAGCACCGGTACTCCTCCTAGGCCAAGAGTCCCCGGTAATCCCGCTTATTGAGGTAGTTGTTCTTCAGGTCGGTACGCAAGGGGGGAAAACCCAGGCACTCGGCTGCCCGATCGAACGTCCTCGTAACCATACTCTGCTTGTTGCTGTAGCTCTGGCACCGCGAGATAGTCATCTTCGTCTTTCGCGGAGTTTGCTCCGACACATCTGGCATGACGCGACACCCCCATCTCTGTATATAGGTTCTAGGACAACCTCTAGCAAGTCGGGGTGGCGCACTGCGGGTTCCCCGTTGCATGTCGGTTGTCTTGCGACGCGCTGCCGAGAACCGGAGCCACGTGCTCCGTCTCCACTAACAAAACACGTTGACGAGCCGTCAATTGGGCCAACGTCGATGCCAGCTCGCGCAACAACGTAGATTGGGCATGCATGTCTGCTTCTAGCGACTCGAGCGTCAGCTCGGCGACGGGTTCTTTTCCATCTGGCATGATGACGCACGGACGTATGGATGAGAATTACATATACACGGATGATGAGCCGGGTGTGGTATTGAAACAACATGTGACCTTGCTCGCAACGGGTTACGGGGCATTTTATCGTTGTGTGCAACACAACGAAACTGGAAGATGACAGGGTCAGCTGTTACGGCTGCTTTTATGTCTACACGTGCTGCCCGCAAAAAGGGCGCAACGACTGGCGAATTAGTGTCAGCAATTGTACTACAGTACCCGGAAAAGCGGTTCAGGAAGGAGGAAAGCCCATAAACTAGTTTAGATCATAACTAGTCGGCCGCTAAGGATTAATCGCTACTCATGTCTATAGCCAGAATCCTCCCGCGCAGCGTACCAGCAGTACCTGTCTTTTTTGTAATTCACACCAGTACATGTAACGGTACCTAAGCGCTACATAGACAATATACGAGTAGTCGCGACCTACTGGTACTATCCCCCATGTCGGCCATGTATAATCGCGGGGTTAGACAGAGTCCGAGTCACGTTGCCAGGAGCGAGTGTCTTGTCTTACAAGCCCTTCGCCACACCAAACAAGATGGGTGGGACGGGTGGGTGCGTGAAGCGCAACGGCAAAAGGGATGAGCACTATGGTCTAGACCGTTGGCTATGTAGTAGCTGCAGGTAGGCAGGGAAACCGGTCGGGAGCAGGTGCGGTCGCGAGTCCGCTGCTCACTGTCCCATCCTGGAAGATTCTAGATAGAGCCGATGACTGGCTACTGTGCTATATTTTCCAAGTGGTAGTCGTTCGACCGCTGAACTCGGTCCGTCGTCTGACTATTCTCAGTTAAGTGCTTAACAACGATTAGACAGAGTGCGAGTCACGTTGCCAGGCAAAACCGGAAGGCCACAGTTACCGGTGAAAACCAGTCACTGTGAAAGATTGGCAGCGGAACGCTGCGGTGCCAGGAAGCCGAAGAAGTAGCGGGCCCCGGCCGGAGTCCAGGATGCCTGGCACGATGTAATTGAGGACCACGCCGCTGCCCACTTTCCAGCCGCCAAGCCAGTGAATCGTAGGCATAGGGACGCCCGTGGCCGAGGCCGCGGACGCCCCGCCACTGCGAAGGCTGTGCGACGACCAGCAGAAACCAACAGGCGGGGTAGCGTTAACCGCCAAGGCAGCGGCAGTAACCCATTCGGAGATAGTAGCCGCGGTCCACGTGCCGGGATCATCATCAGGGAGCTGCCAAAACCGAGTAGCACAGGGCATCACGTGATCCCGGCAGGTAACGACGAACTCCAAAAGCTCCGCGATTTCGGGGTGCGCCTCGCGGGAAATTTGCAGCACCGAACGAGGCGCAACGGAGGGCTTGCCCATAAGTACTCGACGGTACAGCGTAATGCTATGGGAATCAACCGCCAAATCGCGCACGGCGCACCCTATACTAGTACCCGCGCGGTGACAAAAAAGGAAATTGACCGCGGTAACGACCAGGGCACGAAATGTGGGCAGGTCGCACGCGGTGGACCTGTGAGAAACCAGCCGCTGCGCACGTTGAACACATGCGAGGGCGACGTCCGCAGGCAAAGGCACCCGGTAGTCCGGGGTGTCCAGCACCTGCTGAGCCAGCTCCCAACCGCGCATCGCCTGGTTGACGAAAGGCCCAAGCGCCGGCGGCTCCTTGAAGTTATCGGTGAAAAAGGCGTTAATCACTGAAAGGTAGGGTCCAAAGGCACCAGCCTTGTTGCGGCCACGTGCCGCAACCCAAGAGATGTACCGAACGATGAGCGGCGGACCCGCCGTGTCCGGCAGCCTCCCATTCTGCGCGCAGAACTCGCAGAATAGGTTGAATTCAGACCCGTAAGACTGCACGGTACGTTCCGCGCGCGAAGACATCAAGAAATTTGCGGCACGGCGGCCCAACTTCGTCGTCGCCGAGTAACCTCAGTAGCCCAGGTCGCATAATTGCTGTCCATGGTGCAGACGGTACGTTCGATGTCAACCCGTGCCGCACAATCGGGTGTCGTCTGCTGTGAGCATCCGTACGGGAGACTTGAAAAGCGTCCGTGGAAACGTCCAAGGTAGCAGAAACAGTAATTAACGCCCGGTAACCGGCGCGTCGCGACCGGTAGAAGAAGGACGGAAGGGAAGGCGGAAGAGCATCACGCTCCAAGCTGGCGGCCCGACACCGGCGCGGCGCCCGAGCGAGCAGCCCGGGAAAGAACAGATCGCGGGAAGGAGGGTAATGCAGTACCTCGGTAGCCATCTCGTGTAGCTGCTGGAGCCAAGGGCGGCCGTGCCAAGCCGGGGCGACCACGGTCGCCGCTGCGCCCGATTGCTGCAGCGCTTTAGCACCAGATCGTCGAGCAGCTGCCACGGGCGATTGCACCAGTTCACTTCGGCGCGCCACGTGGCGTCCGACTGGGCCAAGGAGTCCACCGCCTCGGTGCCAGGGACCGTCCACCACGAGTTGTACCGAGGTGCCAAAGCGTTCTCCATAGTCGCGAATCGGTCGACCGTATGAGGTCCCCATATGCGATCGACGTACCGGAATATACGAGGATTGATCATCCAGTCGGAAAAATCCTTCTTGCGCGAAATCTTGTCCGCCCATGCGTTCGCTGCAGACCGAATGTACCGTACTCGTAAACGAATATCGTGTACATCCAGCAAATATCACAGCTTGCGAAGTTCCGCCATAAGTACCGGTGACCGAGTAGTCAAATTGGACAGGATATGCACCACCGCCTGATTGTCCTCGTACAAAAGTACGCGGCGCCCCATCAGCCGTGGCAAAAATGAATGTATGGCGAGACGTACCGCTTTGAGCTCCTTGTACGTGATATGACGTCGACGATCCTCCTCGTACCAATATCCGCGTGCCTCCATAGTTTCGCACAGTACCGCACCCCAGCCGTACTGGCTGGAGTCCGTGTGCAGTTAGGCTGTCTCCACCGGGCGCAGAATCGGTGCGCCGTTGTGGCGCGTGGGAACATCGCGCCACCACTCCAAATCGCGAATCAGCTTACGCGTCAGAACGACCTTGCCACTGGGAGAGGAGCATCGGCCCAAGACGGTGTGTGCCCTGCCCAGCGAGAGACGCAAGCATTTTGGCCGGCGCGTGGCGGCGGCGGCGCGCAGCGATGCACAGGAGGTCGCGGGCCAGGTTTGCGAGCCGACGCAGTTTCGCCGCTGGGGCGCGGAACTGCATATATAGTGACCAGGTCCAAGTCCGGGCCTAAGTGTTGCAGCTGCTGGGTCGGCTCGGGGTGCGCCTTGGTGGGGTGCTTGGCCAGGCCCAGGCGCCCCCAGACTCGCTCGACCTCGGCCCATAGGCGTAGAGCCAGCTGGCGCGAACGTGCCAGAAACAGGAAGTCGTCGATGAACGGTAGGAGGCAAACGCTGCGCGCCTTGCCGCGACGCAAGCGTCGACGGAAGGGCCGGCCGTAGCTGCTGTTGGTCGCGAAGTCTGGTTGACGCAGGTTGCGCACCATGACCGCCATCAGAGTGCAGAAGTAGTAAGGGCTTAGCGACCAACCCATGGGGAGGGCCGCGAAGCGCCACAGGGTGCCACGTACGTTGATTGTGAAGTAGTCGTGGACGTCCTTCCACAAGCCCAGGGCGTAGTAGCCGTCCTGCAGGTCGAAGGAAAACGCCTAGTCGCCGCGTTTCGCCAGGTACCGTAGGCGACGCAGAGTTTCAAATCGCATGGAATAGACCGCGCAGTAAGAGTTCAGATGGCGCATGTCTATCACAAGGCGCCACTGGTTGCATCCCGGCTTTGGTACTAGGAAGACTCGCGACACGTAGTGCTCGCGCACGCCAGGTTATAGCGCGCCGACTGTGACTAGTCGCTGGCTCTCCCGCTCCCACCACTCGAGCTGCGGAGGCGTAGCGTCCTGTAGAGAGACGCCCCGGTGGAAAGGCGTGGGCGCCGCGCCAGAGAAAGGCAGCAACACTCCCTCGCGAACCCACCGGAGCACGCGCCCGCTCGCTCCGATTCGCCGCCACTCCCGCCAGTTCGTCTGCCGCACGCGATGGCACAGAAACGTGGAGGGGCGTGGTAACGAAGCGGAACGGCGGGCCGCACCGTCAGGCCTTGCCCTTGCCCTTGCCCTTGTCGGCGTCGTCGGCTGTGGGGCGGAAGTCTGAGCGTGGGCGGCGTCCGGAGGGCCGGCGCCGTCGCGCTCTGCTGGATGGTGGCTCGTCCTCCTCCTCCTCCTCCTCGTTGGGGTCTGGTCCCACGCCGGAGCGCTGTTGTACGGCTACCTTTGCCGCCGCCGTGACGCCGTACTCGGCCTCGCGGCGCAAAAGCTCGTCGCTCAGCTGCGCCACTGCTTCCGAACCGTAGTCCCGCGAAACCGGGCTTGAGGAGGCTGCGGCGAACCACGTGTGCGACTGTCTTGGTCCGCGCATCCGCATCGTTCGACGCGTTGAGGCGGATAAACGCCAGGAAGTCGCGCCGGTGTTTTTTTGAGACGTCGTAGGCCGCCACGCCCGCTTCAAGGAGGCGAAGGTCCTCCTCACCAGGGGGCTGCGCCGCGCTTGCCGCTCTCTTAATCGACGCGAACGCCTCGCAGAGCCGCGTGGGCCACCGCATCGTAGCAGCCAAAGCAGTATAGAGAGCGGTACTGATCCAAAGTGGCCCAGTGCCGACGCGCGATTAGTGGCGGTGCGTCTCGTCAGATGAGATGTTGTACAGCTGGGGAATCGGAGAGAGGCCGCGCTGGGCTGGACGGAAAAGCCGGGGCCAATTAAATGAGCCCACTCCTCCCAGACTAGGGAAGGGGCAGCGGCACTAGGGCCACCGCGGTGGGGCTGGGGCACGAAAACCTGCTCTGCGCGAGCCGGTGCGTCGTGCTGGGAGCTCGCCGTGGCAGCGCTACTAGCGGGCGCGCGGGGGTCGGCAGGAGTAGAGCCACTAGGCCGCTGAAGGTCACTTCGTAGGGCTTCCAGAAGCTCCGTAAGCCCGCCGCGAAACCGGCCTCCAGCGCGCCCATGCGGTCTTCGGCTAGGCCACTAGGGGCGTCACCGGAGTTGTCAGGCATACTGAGCCCTGACAATGCCGTGCGCAGGGCGTCGTGCTAGCGCAGGCGGAAAATATCGACAAGGATCGCTTCCCCTCGCGGCACAGGTGCCGCGCGATTGCTGGGGCGTGAAGCGCAATAGCAAAAGGGATGAGCGCAATATATGGTCTAGACAGTTGGTTATGTAGTAGCTGCAGGTAGGCAGGGAAACAGGTCGGGAGCTGGTGCGGTCGCGAGTCCGCTGCTCACTGTCCCATCCTGGAAGATTCTAGACAGAGCCGATGACTGGCTACTGTGCTATATTTTCCAGGTGTTAGTCGTTTGACCGCACAACTCGGTCCGTCGTCTGACTATTCTCAGTTAAGTGCTTGACAACGACTAATCTCGTCGCTGTATTATCGTCGGGTTCACTTTTTCGGTCCATGTATTATCGCAGGTCTATGTATTATCGTCGGCTCGCTTTTCTGTCCTTGTATTATCGCGGCAGGTCCATATATTACTGTGGCCCTGGCCGTTTATTATCGCCGCCAACAGGTGCGCGGATGCGATTTGTGGTCCGACCACTGCGGTTGTCGCGAAGGTCAGCTGCGGCGTCCTTCGAGAAGCCAGCTGCCACAGGCGCCCATGGTGCTGAAGGTGCGGTTGGCCGACTTGGCGGCCGCGCGTGTGAGGATGCTGCGGCAACGGCGGGCGGCGCGCAGCGCATCGGGCCCGGCGAGGTACGCCGTGACCAGCAGGCGGTTTATGATGCGTCGCACGCTGAGGGTGATGAACACGTGGCGGCTGTGCTTGGCGGCGTCCAGTCAACCGTGGAAGGCCGCCGCCAGCTGCCCGTTTTGCCAGCGCCGAAACACACGGCGTCCGAGAGCCTCCATGCAACGCGCAACTGTACTCGGGCTCATGGAAACATTATATTTTCTTGGCGGACACCGGTTCCTGCTCAAAAGGTTGTGCATCATATGAAAACCAGCAACCGACTCGAAACACACACACACACACACGTATGTACACGTGAGCACGGCGTCGCCGTGCAAAACCCCTTGGCCCCAGGCCCATCAAATCAATATATATTTCTGAAGACACGGGGTGCTGGGCTCTGGGTGCTAGGCGCTGGGTGCAGAGGACTGTCAGCTGGCGGCGGCTGGGGCCGGGCCGCCGGGTGCATGGGGCTGGCCGCCGGGTGCCGGGTCCTGGGGGTTGGCCGCCGGGTGCCAGTGGCTGGCCGCCTGGTGCCGGGGGCTGGCCGCTGGGGGCTGGCCGCTGGCCACTGGATGCAGGGCGTTGGGTGCCGGGGGCTCACCGCCCGATGCTTGTAATTCATCTATGTTGCCTCTGGCCGCGCCATCAGCACGATGCCCTGTCCCCCTCGCACTGCATGCACCACCACTAGCGCCAGCTTCACTCCATGTGTTGCCCCTGGTTCCGACATGCCCTCCACGTAGGTGAACATCGGAGCTGCTCGACCCTTGCGAGAGGTCACCCACCATGCCTTGCTGCATCCTCTCCGCCTCTGATGCAACCTCTTCTTCTGCCTTGGCTTCTATCTCCTTGTGCTTGAGGTTATTCAGAGTGGCCTTTAGGGGCTTCAGGAGAGGGGCGAAATTGTAGCATGGCGCGTCGGCCAGTTGCTTTGTCCTGTTGATGAGGTCTTGCCTCCGGAGCTCGCCAAGCGCAACCCTTGTAGTGTCGCCAGTACGGCTGGCGAGGAAATCCTGCTTTTGTGGGGAGTATGCGTTGGCCTATTGAGGCCGCGCCTTTTGTGGCGATTGTAAATTATAGCACTATTGCCACTTGAAGCGGCTATAGCAACTATAAGATGTGTTAGGTGGGACATAGCAACAGCACGCACCCTGAATATGTTTACACCCGTTACACTTTGCAAGGCTTTGGAGATGTCCTGAGGGTGCTCCCGCCTTGCAAGCATGATTTGGTTGCCTGCTGCGAGGCGTTCCTCTACGCGCTTGGCCTGTACTTCCAGTTTCTTGGTAGCGGTCTTGATTTCTACCTCCATCATCCTTGCCTTGTGGGCTTTGGCCTGCGTCCGCGCCAGAGTTGAGCGCAAGTCGATTCTGAGCTGACGTGAATAAAATGATAGATGCCGAGTTCAGTTCCATTTAATAAGTAGGCTTTTAAAACGTCAAGTCAAGTCCCCAAAAAGTCCACCCTTAATACGCGGATAAGTTAACTTCTTACGCATAATCGACTTCACTCAGCAATTAATAGATAAAAATGAGTGCTCGTCAAGCGTTTGTTTCATGTGGTATGTGACAATGCAAAAAACTTAGGCCGCACCTTTCAGGCAGCCTTTGCATCTTTCAGAGCTGCCTTGGCATGCTCGAGCCCTCCTTCAAGCTCCTTGAGCTTGGTTATTCCCTGGACATTGGGCGTTGGAGAGGGCATTCTGTCACATTCATATAGAAATTTCACCAAGGCCGCTTGGCAAAGGCATGCGCACGCAACCATACCTGAAGAAAGCTCAAGTACAAGGCGCTGGTTAACATCATGCCTTGAGCGTTGAGGCTACGGCCTCCAGAGCGCCTGCCTGTTGATGACCTGCTGGGCAGGTTGGACTTATACATCGACCTGCAAACTTCCAGGGCCACCTCTGACTCTCGCCTGTTGTTCCAAAAACAATTCTGAAGGCGTTCCTCGCGGTCTGCTCTGTTCTGCTGGAACGGAATCACTGCCCCGATTGGGACTTGTGCGTCTATAGTACGTTGTTGGGTGTATCGTCGACTGGCGACATATGTCCCTGACGATGCCCGCATTTGCGCAGTGTCAACTGGGCAGTGTCCCCGTAAAACGCGAGCCAAGTGGTCTTCGCGATATCCGATCCCAACTACTACATGCGGCACCTCAAGCCCCAACTCTTCCGCAACCCCAACCCGCTCAATTATCAGCCAAACCTGCTCGGCGGCAGCAACAAGTTGCCGCCGCCGCTGCCCTTCATCCGCGCCCAGCACGCCGTCGCTTGTGTGTTTGCTAGGCGGTTGGCGAATGGTTGTTTTCTGCGCTAGGCTGAGGTAACGATAAGGCCAACTGTGGCCACTTACTGTCTGGTTGTCCCCTTGCAAGTGCAGACGGCGCGTCTTTCGCGTCGGCCACACATGCACTTCTCTCCATCGCGATTGACTCGGACGCCACAGAGGCACAGCAAAACCAAAGACCGTTGTTGCAAGCGCCGAAGCCCGCCCGTGGCGCGAAGCTCACCGCCCTCAAGTTCGTCGAGAAGACTCTGCCGCAGCAAGCAAGGAAGGTCGATCAACTGGACGAGGAAATGACAAGGTCCCCCCCCCCCCCTTTAATCCTGCACATCCTCTCTTCGCCAGTGTTTCACGTGACACTGGGAGTGTGTTGCAGTGCTTTGCGCTCACTATATGCATTGGTGTCTCTGCCCCCTCCCCCCACTACAGAGCATGCATGCTAAAGACCATAGATGCTGCGCGAGAGGGTGTAGCGCCAGCACACACCATTCCATCACTACAATTCTCGCGCTCGGATGGCCATGGAGCTGAAGTTGCCCCAACAGCGTTTCTCATGACGTCCGGACCTACTCCCATCAACTTGTACATTGCAGACTTCTCATTGTTGAAAGGCAATGCCATGCTATGTACTTGATTAGTCTGGTGTGCATCATGAAGGTCAAACCTTACCCACAGTCATATGCATTGCTAACAAACTTTGTCCACATGGGATTTGCAGGTATATCGGAAGCAAATGCCCTGGGATGGTGCAAGGCTTGCTCCGATAGCCAACACGGCCAACATGTGCACAGTATGCAACGCATGCAGTGTTCATCACTCGACATGGTAAGGATCTCACTGGGATGTCTTTTGTAAAATAGCCATGCGTTATTCGTATGCTGATTGGAAACACTTACACACGCAAATTGTGTCGCCTCTACGCTGTGTGGATATGCAGGATTTATACAGCAATATGTTGACAGAACGCCGTGGCTTATACCAGATTGTCCGGCCCGGACGGCCGGATAGATTACGCGGTATCACTAATGTTGAAATGCATGCACTGCAACTCAACGCGCCCCATGTTATGTGCCGAGACACTCGGGGTGCTAGACTACCACCAGCAGTTGGCAGCATACCCTTGCAGGTGAGCGTTGCTTTTCCGATGTCTATCAATTGCACCCGTGCCATCTTTGTCCAAGTTGCCATATCTAGCAGGAGATTTGGGATTTAATCCCCCCCCCCCCCCCCGCCTCTCCGGAACATCGTGCAGACCCCATCAACTCACTGCCCACATACACATCTCAAGCGCTTTGGAGGACTTCGTTGAGTCGATTATGAGGAACACTAGCGCTGGTGCTGCAAATGTGGTTGCTGCCCATCTCAATGCAAGCTCCACATGGTACAAGGAGACAGTCCGCGCATACTACTCAGAGTACAAGACAGAGGTATATGCAAAAGAGGTATGCTCCCTCCTATACCCTCGCGGCCACTGAAACTCACGCCCTCGCATTATGTAAGCTATGATGCGCATGATTGCTGTGTGTTTCTAAGAGGTTTTGTTATTATGCGTTGTGCGCCTTGAGATATATATGGGTGTCAAGCAAATGGTAGAGACTTCAGGTAGCGCATCTTACCTGGAGATGTTGTATGAACTGGCAGGGCACCCAGGCTGCAATTGGCGTCAAGCCGTTTCCGCTTGATGACAATATCCTCAAGTCTACATTTATTTGTGCGGTAAGCATACAACACTGTAGAATCGTCACATATTAGCATGTAATCTCTATGCTAATGCTAACACCCTTCATTCATTCTGGATTGTGTGCATAGTCCCTTTTCCGCAGATACCTTGCTCAGCCGGTGGGAGCAAGGTCTCAATGTGAAGAAGCGCCACCTCATTGCCGAGCTTGTCATGGCTCACAGGACAAGCGCTGACAAGCCACGGCAAGAAGAGATGGTATTTTGCAGCGATTGGTCCCTTTCTCGAGGCTCAGTATGTAAGCTCAACCATGGCAAGAAGGGGATTGGCGTGGTCATTACCAATGGCCTAGGGGTGATTCTGTGGGAAGGAGTTGTACCCACACAAGCCATCGAGTGAGCTCCCACTTCTCCCATGTTTACTGTGTGCCATATACTGTGCGTGCTATATGTGCAGCATGTGTATGTGTTTTCATGCATGGTCTCCTGCTACCTGATATCTGCTGGGACAACATGTGCTATATGTTTGTATTATCATTGACTATCATCCCCCTTGCCCCTCGCCCTAGTGCCATTGCAACGGCATTGACGAAGTTCGTCAGCCGGGATGGCGCTGCGTTTCTGGTTGGCTACATTGACAATATGCCGAAGGGTGCTGAATAACTCAAGAAAGCCGGACAAGTTGACTTAATGGGACAGGTATCCAAAGAGCTTGGCCACTACTTATGAACCCGACCGCTGCTCGTGCGCATAAAATATGCTTTTATTCTGTTGATAAAGAGCATTAACTGCTCATCTCGACCTGTTTTTTGCAGGACCAAGGCCACTTTGACCGCAGAATATCATCAACAACAAACAGTTTCTGCGACCAGTATGGGAGCTTTTGCGTGGAGCTAACTGAATGCTTCTTGGAGTATAATGCCATCTTTCATAAGTTGGTAGAAGTGCGCTTGCTTTGGCCTGGGGGACTGCCGCCTAAAGCAAATTTAAACTTGCTAATGGCTCTACGGTGGGTTTGCCTCCGAGCGGTACTGAACACCTCATAGGCAACACTTGTCCTCACCGCTGTGTCCTTTAGTATGTTTTCTTTGTGCCACATTATTCTCCTCACTAATGATGCTTGCCATGCCCCTTGCTGCTTACCCATGCGACAAGAAATGTTTTGGCAAGAACGACTGCATCACAAAGCAAGAGCTGGCTGATCTGAAGGACCCCAGCAAAGGCCGGAAGTTTTACACAATCTTCAAGGACAGCCTTCCAAGGGATTACCGCCACCCTGAGGTGATGGCAGCGAGGCTTGTGGAGCTCTACCGCAAGTACGAAAATGTAGTGGACACCACAGGGAGGAAGCTTTTTGGAAAGGTGCGTTGTTCCCTCATGCGCATTTTAGATCCCAATTGGTGGATTGCAACAGATAGTATGTAACACCGAATCCTTACTCCATATAGATACATTTATTATAATAAGTAATGATTGCATACGGTACACGAAACTGACTATTGGTTTGCTCACCCTACCACATGTAGGATACAAAGGACGCATTTGACCGCGCAATTGCAGGAGTCAAATACCTTGTCACTCATCCTCGACTTCAGCGTTGGGAACAAATCGGCCTTGATAAAATGACAAAACTTCCGGTAAGACTTCGCGCAATATGCACTGGAATGCTGCATGTTATCACCCCAAGATGATGCACCCCACCAACCTCCATCCGTACCTTCTCACACCCTCCCTTGCTCTCTGTCATTGGACCCTTTCCTCGCCGTAGATTTTTGCCGAGATTGGCAACACCAACACCTGCGAGACTGCCTTTATGGGGCTGGAGACTGCGTGTTCGAATGCGATGACTTGGGAAAGGTTGGACTTGTTGGCTCTTGACAAGGCAGTCAGTTGCAATGGCAGAAAAGTTGTGAAGCTTGGGATCAAGGGAATACAACAGTGGGAAGACACTAACGTGTAAGTGCCGCCGTGATTAACGTTAACTATGCAATCAATATATTTTAAAAAAGGCGATTGGGGGAGGGTGCCATCGCATGGGAAGTAATCAGTGATTGCATTGTTTCAGGCACATCATTGATGACGCAAATGATCTGTGCGCCGAGATGGGACTGCCATTGGTCAACCCCCATCGGTATCCGCGCCACGAGGAGCGTGCCGCTGCGCAATGTACAACGGAGGCATTTGGTGCGGAGTACTCGCCGCCGATGAAGAGGCCCAAGATTGCGGCTTCCTCTCAGCAAGCGAAAAGGCATGGGGAAGGTGCGTGCTGGATCTGCGACAGATAATTGCATGTTGTATGATCACCTTTGTCGGCAAAGTAAATAAAGTACACACACCTGCTGCTCAGGGGCTGCATACAGTGCATTGTCAACTCTAGGCGCTTTGCCCACACAGAGCGTGGCTGCCGTACAAGCCGTCAACACCACTACCGCCAGCTGTGTCGATCATGAACCAGAACACCGTTGAGCTCCTCCGCCCTGCCCAACGGGTGATGGCTCTTGTTTCCACTGGTGACGCCCTCCCCATTGACACATCTTTACAGATGATTATGCGCCTGCTGCGTGTCAACCGGACATGGCGTAATATTTAAATCATTCAGTCTGGCATGGTTAAACTAAACTCACGCGTACCCTTAATTCCTACTCAGGTGCTTCCTCACAAGTCCATCCAAGCTCACTACCAGCCCAACTTGCCGAGAGCACCGCCATGCAGGCACCGCCACGTGCCGCTACACTGGTTGGTGCTGGTGAGTGCCAGTACCGTTCCTCTTCTGAACACGGTACCAAGCAAGTAGTGATTCTGGGTAGTGGCACAATAATGTATGTCTAACCCTGCACTCACGACCTCCATACTCGTACAGAATTATCCACATTGCAGTATATGTATACCATAGTAGCGCATGACGACCGTTTGTGTATTAACTACACTATAGGGGTATGCTTAGCGTCCCGTTGCCATATATAGCTCTCTCCGGCCGGCCCACCAACCCTTGCCCCCGCACCTCCCAAACATACCAGCTCTCCCCGTGGCCATTGAGTTTGCTGGTCATTACATGCACCCACTACGCCTACTTGTCAGGAACGCCGCCCTACAATTGCCACTATCCCCGCCGCTTTCCGCCTCCGCCCTAGTACAGTAATTCAGATCGCCTCTCACGTGCACAATGTACTATCACCCCCGCCCGCCCTCGACAACGCTGCCTGCGACCAATCGACACGTGTGGGTGCGAGCGCGGTTAGTCCTCATCGTCAGCCGATTACTTGAACCCATCGCAAGCGGGGGGGGGGGGCGGGCGGGGGGGGGCTCTGTATGACCTGTACCCGAGACTGACGTGCGCTGACGGCCTCGAACTACCATGCCCTCGCTCTGCGGACACCACTGTTGGCCTCGCCGTTGGGCCCGAGCTGTTGCATACGTGGCAGCGGCAGTATCCTGACTGGTTCAAGAGAAGCACCAAGCTCGACACACCCGAGGAGCTGACTAAACACATCCACGGGCTCGCGAGGAAACCGGCACTGAACAACACGAAACTTCCGTGCGTCTGCCTAAAACCTCCCGGAATAAAGCTCAGGAGACACGAGGAGGGGTGCCTTCACGGTTCTGATCAAGTGCCACAAGTCCGAGCATGGAAATAAAGCGGGCGAACCGAGACCTCGTCGCCTCAGAGGGCAGGCCGAATCCAGCTACAGGTGAGGCGCCACGATCCCGTACCTTACGGTTGCCACAGTGGACGATGATCGCCCACTCCCCCTAGGCCCGTACCAACTATTGATTGGTTTGTCTTTGGCAGTTTCTGGAGGTAGTTGGTGACTCGCATGGCAGGCGGCTGGACGCGTCGGGACCAGTGACGCGGGAGTATGACGATGACGGGCCGACGGCTGGCGGGTACCTGTCCCTAGCCACCCGCCTACTCAGCGCGCTGACCGGTACCAATACTGGTACTCGTAGCGCGTGCAGTACAATACCATACTAGAGTAGCCGCGCAGACGGATGAGCAGCATTAGATAATGTACTCGTAGAAGTACATCCGATGTAATTAATGTCCCCCCCCCCTTCCCGCCCCCTTTCGCCCCCCTTCGCCCTCCCTTCGCCCCTTCTGATTATTTTTGCCGAGGCCCTGGCGTACACCCGTACGAGACTGTAGGGTGGCGCGCAAAGTACCGGGATCATCCGGCGCGTAGTAGTACAGGTCGCTAGGGCGATCGTACAACATCTCGAAAAAAGGGATCAGGCCATGTAGCCGCGGGTGCTGAAGTAAGCCGTAAAGTATCGCACCCCGGGATACCTCATTGAAGGCATTCCGAATATCCAATAGTAGTAGTCCTTTCCCACCAGTACCACGCCCGCCGAAAAGCTGCAGCGCCACCCGCATGCTCATATACGCCGTCTCACAGCCAGCTCCCGACTGAAAGCTGCGTTGCACCGGGCCCATGACCTCCCGCGCATCCGCACCCACTTGCCCCAGAGCGTGGGCGGAGGCCAGGCGCACCAGCACGGAGCCGACGCCGAGCGGGCGTACTCGCAACGGCTCGCCGCTCTTTCCCCGCTCCTCGCGCGCGGCGGGGTCGTCCTTGTGGAGCGCAAAGACGGTGCCACTCGCCAAGAAAGCCGCAGTACGCGTGGTGGAGTTACATCCTGCCACGGCTACTCCTATTGTTTGCTAGAGAGTACATAGGGCAGAGACAGGAAGAACGGTATGGCTGTGAATGCGTTATATGCTCTTTCCCCGCTCCTCGCGCGCGGCGGGGTCGTCCTTGTGGAGCGCAAAGACGGTGCCACTAGCCAAGCAAGAAAGCCGCAGTACGCGAGTGGCACCGCCCGGCCATGCAGCGGTCCACCCACAGGCGCCATGAAGGTACGTCTAGGTCCCTGATGTGCTCCCAATAAGGCCACCAATCCACATGCCTTGCGGAAAGGCGGGGTGCACGGCGCAGAACCCGCCGCTGGTTCTCCCCCCACCGCCTAACCTCATCCGCATTGTCGCCGCACGACGGCGGCGCCCGTTGCAGGTCCGGCGGTTCTTCGGGGGGAGAGTACTCCGGGCCGGTGGCATCAGGAGGCGGATGGAGGGCAGAGAGCGCCGCAGCGGCGTCAGATACCATGCCGAGGTCGGCAGTGTCCAGCGCCTGGCGAGCGCGGCGCAGCTCCTGCACAACGGTGAGTTTCGCCGCCCGGCGATGAGCATCCACCACCGCCGGCGGCACCCCATCCGCCGCAGCATCGGCGCCCCCTTCGTTCCGCAGCCTCACCAGAAGCCGCCCGCGCCCTCGCAGATCGCCGGCGCTTCCGTCGGCGGGCACTCCGAGATGTGGTCGTCGGCAGCTCACCCGCCTCCATCTGGTAATTATGTAACTCGCTGCCATCTCGCGATTCGCGCCACAATTGCTGCATTCCGCACACCGAGAAGCCGGCGCGCACATCATCCCTTGCCTCCCACAGCCGCAAGCGCCGCTCCGCCAATTTTCGCACAACTGCGGGGCTGCTGGATGGGTAGGGTCGCAGTAGTAGCCCCGAAAATACGCAGACAGCGCCTTCGGCCCCGTACGACCGGTTGTCAGTAGGAGGGAAGCGGTCAGCATAGGCAAGCGTATGGTCTAGCAGGGGGAAGAGGGCATGCCGAGCCGCGGGATATACGCCGACAGCCGTGCCCCGCAGTGGCGTACGGGGCTTCTTGCGGTAGACGTCGCTGGTAGCGCACCACCGAGCGAGCGGTGGCCGCGAGAGCGGCCTCTTGGGCGGCTGAGGCAGCAGCCATCGCGTGCTTGCGCTGCAGCGCCCGCACGCCAGCTGCTGACGCCGGGAGAGCCACACAGGGGGGCGGAGCCGTGGGAAGAGGGGGGCTTCAGAACTCGCAGGTGGCGGCACGGGCCGATGCTCGCGCGCCATGGAACACGTGGTGGCCTGAGCGCGGGCAGCCGGCTCGTGGGACGCACCGCAGATACACCGAGGGGTCGAAAGTCGCAGCGTAGGCGAGGTGCATGGCAGCTACCGCCGGGTCGTCGGACTCCATCCCGTGGTTCACGTGCGTGCACATGGGGGTTGGCGGCCGGTAGGTGCGTCCGCAGCCGCCATCGCAACACCGGAACTGCCAATCAACGCCCACGCCGGGCATCGACGACTGCACCCGCGCCATCGCGCCCACCACCACCGCCGCCCCCGCCGGGACCGCGACCCCACGGGAGACGCCCTAGCAGAGGGGCCTGGAGGGGCCAGAGGACGCCCTACGGTGCTGAACCCCCACCGGCCATCGCCACAGCCAGAAGCCGGGGGTCGGGGGAGATCCCTTCTCATGACCTACTGGTGTGAATTACAAAAAAGGCAGTAACAAATCCACCTACTGCTCGTACTACTGGTGTGAATTACAAAAGGGGCCCCCAGAATTTGAAAATCAACAAAGCAAGCCGCCTAAAAGCGGCCCGCATCCCGCATGAGGCGGGATGGATGAGTGATGAGCACACGGTTCAGTAGAGTCCGGGCCACGCGACCTACTGGCACGGGTGCGGACGAGCTGGGCTTGACCCCAAACAGTACATAATGGCGCATACTATGGGATGGAGCAGGCAGTACTTTAATATGTATAGACATCGCCCGTACATTATTACAGCTTCCTCGGCTACTAGAAATCACCTCGGGACGAGCGGAAAATACCGGGTCGATTTTAATTGAAACGGACCTCCTCGGAAACCAGTATAGCCGAGGCATAGCCACATTCCTCTGCGACTACTGTGTCAGATTCTGTTACAATGATACAGGATAGTTCAAGGCTAGCGGGCCCTTTCACATAGCTCCCAACATATGGTGTACACAATCTGCAACATGTAATCTTCAGCTGCGTCATTCCGCAACGCTGATCCCAATGCGGCTATAATTACTTATTTTGCTTATTCTCTCTACCTTTATCAATGAGTCTCGTATATACGCTGGGTTAAAATGGGAGCACTGGGACAGCCAAGCAACACCATCGTTGACGGCAGCCACTGCTGTGACTGATGCTTCAGCTACAGTGATCTCGACGCCAGCCTCCATATATATTTATGGAGAATCTGCTGCCACCGAAGAACTCCTTGCCAAACACTGGGTGCCAAAGTGCTCTGTCTTCCAGACGGGAAAAAGGAAGAGGGGGGGGGGGGGGGGGGGTCCCATGACCCAGCTACTGGAATCTTGGTAGCGGCAGCTGCTCGGAGGGTGATGTAATGCGGGGGATGTCCTGGCCTGCTGCAACTGTTGCTGCCCTAGCCTGAGAGCGACCGCCACTACAGACTGGGTGGAACCCTTGCACATTGCCGCTGGGGGCCAGCCAAGAGCTGCCCACGCTGAAGGCATTGTCACCTAGGGAGAGGTGGCTCTCCGTCCTGGGACCGGGCCCGTCGGAGGCGTCCAGGGCCGGCACAGCGGGAAGCGGATGCTCGGCGTCGTCTGGTGAAGCTAATGCCTGTAGTGCGGGTGCTGCTCGAAGGCGGCTGTCCCCGGGCTGCAGGGACGTGTCAATGAACAGACTGTTCCTGTGGACCGCGCCATCTTCCCGCTGCCCTGAGTCTGGCCTTGACGGCCAGATCACAGTTGAGCCCTGCCTGGATGGCCGTGCCATCTTGCAGATGCCCACTCGCGCGGCGCCATGTGGGGCTGTGCCCACTCGCGGCTCAGGAGACGCAGGCCATGTGGACCTGAGAGCCGCGCTCATGGCCGACAGGGATGCCGCAACCTGCTGCTGCTGCTCCGCCAGGCCCTCCAGCTCCGCCAGCAGGTGCTCGGAGGCGACGCGTGCGGCGGCTGTGGCCGTGAGCTTGGCCTCGAGCAGCTGCATTTTCCCCTGTTTTGAGAAGGCACACATGCGCCGGCTAAACCACATGGTGCCACAAAAGGCAGAGCATGCCGCTCCTTGATGATGCGCCGGGTGCATGGCTTGCAATAAGCGGAGAATTGGCACCTCGATACCACAGCAGGTTTGGGGATGAAAGTTGGACAGGGGCGGACGGGGGATGGAGGGGGCAGGAAGTCGCGCACCTGTGGCGTCAGCTGCACCAGCTGCCAGTGGCCAAGCATGTCAAGCACCTTGCCCGCCACGATATGCGACTTCACGGCCTGAATCTGCTCAGCCGTAGACTTGGTGGTAACACGTGCACCTTCTCCAGCTAGTGCTGCCAGCAGGCGGAGCTTAACCCATGACAGCGGGTGCGCTGCTGCACGTCGCGCCAGCGATGCCGTCCTCCAGTGGCGCTGGGCTTCCCACAGCATGATTGCAAGATCGTCCCCAGACAGCACCTCTCCATGCACGCGCACCTGCCACATGGCGCACTCAGCCCACAGCAGAAAATCAACACTAAGCTGCGGATGCATATAAGGCACATCCGTACGCACATCATCCGGTGTGCAGAAGAGTGCAGGGCAAGCGGTGCGGCCATTGACAACCAATCCCCTGTTGCCCACGGGGCTGCACCTGTCGCATGATGGCCATCATGCTGCGAATGTTGTCCCGCTCGTGCTCTCTTGCCTTGGAGTCCACGCTGAAGGAGGTGCGGCGGATGGCGCTGCGCAGTCGCCGCAGCGCGCGGGCGCATGTGTTGGGGGGGCGCAGGCTAGCGAGGCGCCACCGGGTGCCCCGCACGCGGGCCGGGCGGTACAGCAGCTCCAACAGCTGACGGTACATGCTGGGAGTGGAGGCGGGGATCTTCCTCTGCGGGGGGAAAGCGGCGGGGATATGAGCGGGCAGTGCGCCACACGGGCGCCTGTGATTGATGTGAGGGAAGGTATAGGGTGCTGTTCCCCCTGATGATGAACCCGCGACACAATGCAGTACACAGCCCAATCCATGCAAACCACGGCGGGATGTCAGGCCTGTGAGCCCATGGCAAGGTTAGCGGCGGGTACAGAGCAGGTGAGCGTCGCACCTTGGTCTCGTCAAAGCTGGTGATGATGACGGTGACGACAAAGTTCAGCAGGATGTACTGCAGGAAAATTGTGGCCACGGCAAAGAACACGGCGATGGAGTAAAAGTACACGTCATTCATCTCCTGCCCTACTGGCGCCATGTCCTTCGACAGGTTTTCCGTGTCACCTGCGCATGACATCAAGTCAGCCAGACTCGGATGGGAGCGCCGATTGCAATACGCAAGCGGAGACATAATTCACTGAAAGTGTGATCTGCCGGGTGTTGTTCATGTCTGTATGGAGCGAAGGATCTGAGAGAATGGAGCCGCGTACCGGTGATGAGCAGTGTCAGGAGGAAGCGGACAGAGCCCCAATAGGTGGATAGGGGAGCGTAGGTGGAGCCCAGTACCAGGTTGCCCCATCCGGCCAGCGCAGGGATGGTAAACATGGCGATCAGCATGAGCGAGGCAAGATCCGGCAACGCTGCCAATACCGCGTTGGGCGTCAGGCTGAGGTGCTCCTGGAAGCGCCAGGCTGCCAGCAGCCGCAACTGGGCGGCCACCACCGCCGTCGCAGTCAGCATGCCGGCCCAGTTCTGCCACTGTACCACCGCCTCGAAATCTGCGGCGGTCAGCGACATCGACTGCATGCCCACCGCACAAGCACAACCCCTCAGTACTGGAGGCCAGCCAGTCTCAAAGAAACGGGCAGGGCAAGCAAGGGCGGAATTAAAGTGGCGCGGGATAGCGACAGCGGCAGCATACACAGGGAGTGGCATGATTCCAACGGGCAGCGCACCTCGAGGCCTGTAGTATTGGCGGGGAGGTGCCACCTACTCCCAGATGCCCCGGTCCCATCGTCGAACACGGCCAGCTCCTGACAGGTGGACAGTGCGGGGACATCCTCCCAGGTCAGCGTCAGCCTGCCGCTGGATACGCCTAGACCCTCGGAATTTGCTGTGCGCAGCGATAAAGCAAAGGAGGCGCCGTCTACAAGCGCCCACCTCAGGTTCATCCTCACGGTCAAGCAGCAGAAAGCGTGCCTTGGCAGAGAGCTGCGCGTCGTACACCTCGTACTTTGCCGGCGGGGCCATCCCCATGCTGAGCATCACCATCATCACGGTGGACAGCGCTGAGCCGAGCAGCAGAATGCTCGTAAGAACGTCCCACAGCAGCTCTGAGTCCCATGACGCTCTGGGCGCTGCTGCGTGCACAGCCATTGACGCCTGCGGCGCGAGCGAGACAGGGCGGCCACAATAAGAGGCAATGCATGCTGCGTTTCTGTCAATAGGATATACGCGTAGTTTGATGGAGATCCACAGAGCATGCCATTACGCAGCAACTGAGAGCTGGCAAAGCGGCAGCTGAGAGCTGAGCAGCTGAGAGTTGACAGCTGAGCAGCTGAGAGTTGACAGATGCTAACTATAGGTACCGACGCGGTGAAAAGAACTCTGCGAATAAGAACCTGCCCTACAAACCATGGGTAAAATATAGACGAAAATATAGCGGGACTACAGCAACCACGCTTTGGGTTCGCAGTAATCCCCTTCGTTTATTACCCCCCCCCCCCCCCCCCCCATCAAGAGGGAAACAATATTTATCTTGAAATGTATCAGAATACAGCACGAATACTACACGGATATTGCGACTCATTGCTGCAAAACAATTCGTCTTTCTTTTGAGACGCAATCCCAATGAAATGATACGGTACAACGAATGTTCTTATAAGATATTGCTTGCACGCCCTTTATGAGCCTTATAATACGGGTTCGTATAGCGGCGTCGGCACCCGTAGCTTGCATTCATACCCAAATGAATAGATTATCATGGCACGACACCCAGCAATCAGAGACACCGCACTCCTTTCCGCTGAAATGGCATCATGCTCCTGAGCTGGACCCCCCTCCCCCCCCCCTACACATGCACACAGCAACCTCAGCAGTGGATCACAGGTGGGGACGGGCAGCACAGAGAAAGCTCCCACCTGTGGCATCTTGCCAGGCAGCGTCTCTGGGACAGGCTCCGGGGAGTCCGCCAGCGGGAGTCAGGAGCTGCAGCGGAGGCCCCTTCCGGATGTCCCAGCTGAGGCTGCTTGCGGTGCTGCCAGAGTGGCTGCTGGTGGGCCCCTTATGTGAGCGGGCAGCCGCTTCCGGGCCAGCCGCCGTTGGTGGCGACGCCGTCGCTCGGCGGCGGTGGAGATCAAGCAGTTGGGAGGCCAGCTTGCTGAAGGGCTGCACACGCATCATGGCGACGGTCCACCAGGTAGATGGTCAGAAAGCCAGATCAGAAGAAAGGTGTCAGGAATGTTGAGGTAATGAAAGGGGGGAGGGCACCTGGGTTGCAAAGACGACTGAGAGCAGCAGCAGCACCGCCGTTGTCGTCATCAGCGGCCAGCCATCGCTCAACGTCACCGCAGGTATAGCTGCAAACTCGCTGCTAGAGCTGCAGACAAGGGCAACGCCAGCCGTCAGCGCCGGTAGCAGACATGCCCTGTGCCATTTCCATCTCGCCGTTGAGAGGGGGGGCGTGGGGGCGGGGGAGGGGGGGGGGGGGGGGGGGGGGCGGCTCTACGCAGAGCACCGCCACACGTACCTGACCATATTCGGCGTCCGTTTGAACGTAGTTTTCCCAAGCCCAAAGACTTGCAGCTGGGAGTTGAACGTGAGCAGACGGAGGACCACATCCTGCGAATCCGGAGCCCGTCAGGCGTGTCATTAGGCATAGTGGCACAATGGTGACAGTGAGTTTGGCCAGAACAGGCAGGGCAGGCACGGACCTGTGTGTTGTCGTCCAGATAGAGGCCGTCACGCAGCGCCTGCACAACTTGCGCCATGCGGCGGACGTCGGTGGAGGATTCGATGACCACCGGGAACACGGATGAGTACGGGAACCAGCCGAAGGGGCCGCGCCCCGCGTTCCACTCGTGCGAGCTGCTCGTCATGTTGTAGTAGCGCGCCTCTTTCCCCTGGAGGCGCGGCGCAATCGTCATCCTCCGTGAAGCGGGCGCTGAGATACAGGTGCTGACTCACCTATTAGAACCCTTATTAAAGGCTCAGATTGGGCTTGCATGCAACTTGAAAGAGCATTTGCTAAAGTCTGCTATGGTTTATACTACATTTGGCCTCTGACAGGCAGGACAAGTTTGACCTCTTATTCGCACTATTTGTATTGTTCTTGTTCTTAGTGTTGCCTCGGCACCCGCAGGGCGCGGCGACTGACAGGCAGGGAAAGGCAGCGCACCTGCTGCGCTGGGTCGTAGAGCGCGCTGGACACGGCGAAGACCGGGTCAATGCCGTACGGCTGCGCAGGATCGGACTGCAGTGGGGTCGGCACTAAGACGTCAACACGGGCAGGGCCCGGCGCAGCATAATAGCGTGCAGGAAAGAGGTAAAGGTGGGGCTTAAGAGGCTAATCGGCGCTCACCTGCAGGTTCCCCAGCACCAGCTGCAAGGCACGCCCCCCGTCACCTATGTCGCTCACTGCCTGTAGCAGGTCGCACTCAAATAGCAGGCTGCCAAAACGGTTCGCCTCCATGCCGCCAGTGCTGTTGACGTCGGGCATCAGGTGGCCGCACAGCTGCGCGAGGTCGGCGCGGCGACGGTGCTGGCTGAGGAACACGCCGCCCAGGAGGCGGTTGGAGCGGCTGGTGGGACCGAGGTACTGCTCGCGCTGGGCCTTGTCCTGACAGGCGGCAGGCAGACAGGCACGCAGGCAGTCAGGCAGCCGTGAGAGGCAATAGATGTGGAGAATGGATGGGGGTGGGTGAATATGAGAACACGGTACTGGCACAGATCAGGCTGCAGGTGGTGGTGGTGGTGGTGGTGGCAATGTGGGAGTTGGAGAGGGAATTGGGGGGGGGGGGGGGGGGGGGATTAAGGTATGTAGAGTGAGGGCAAGCGTTGAGGCTCTGGCGTTGTGGCGCATAGTGTGTGCCTACTAGGATGGCCGAGGATGAACACGCAGACATGGCGGTGCGCGCTTGTCAGGCATGTAAGCACCACCGAAGGGAAGGGGCGCAGCAGTGCGCTGCCTCACCACCGAGAGGGTGCGATTGACCCTGTCCTTCCACGACTGAATCACATAGCCTTCCCAGTCACTGTACGACACCGGGCCAGACGCTGCGCTGCCAGTGGCGCCGTTCTTGCCGCCGCTGCTCTTGCCGGCGGTCAGGCGCCGCCGGGAAGGTGGCTGCTCCGGGTTATCTACAGTGCCTGCAGGCTGAGTGTCGATCTGGAAGCCAACGCGGTACGTTCCCTGGCAGGTCGAGGTGCAAGGGGGCATCCGCACATGCACAGTGACAGGCAGAAAAGAGAAGCGGGAGCTCGGTGGGGCAGAGGGGGGAACTCCTTCCGTTAGATGGCGAGCGCTTGAGACATTGAGGGAATGTACGGGGCTGATGTGGCAAAAGAACACGGCAAAAAAGAGCCAGCCCTGCCTCCCAGAGGTCAATTGTAGACGACACTATAGCGGAACTATCGCGCATGTTCTGACAGGATGCTCTCAAGCTCAACTTGAGCCTTATAATTGGGTTCTAATAGGGGCGTCGGCACCCGTGTTTGAGCGCCGACTCGTCATCAGCCCCACGCCTCACGAATCACGCCCTGCCCGCATAGCTTTGGGCTGTTGCTGATGATGGGTAAATTGCAAGGAATTAAGGAAGTCGTCTGAAAAAGTATTGGAACTCCATGTGAGCGAACAGAGGAATTTCCGCGTTGCAGTGGTTGCGGCGCCGTAAATTGTGTTATGAGCATTGCTGCCTTTCACGTGGAACCCAGGGAGGGGCGTGATGCTGACATTCAAGCCGCTGCGGAAAGCATTGCGGATGGGCGCACCTGAATATGTGTTGTGAGCACATGGCAGGGCGGCCGCTCTTCCGAATCCATACCGGTCAGCGGTTCCAGGAAGGCCACCGTGGCTGCCTGCTTCTCCAGCATCCTCTTCACAGGCGCAGCGCACAGAATTGAGCCGGGTCAGCGCGGCCAAGGCCTGCCTGCTGCTTGACAGCCACAGGCCATGCGGGTTCGTAGTGGGGCAGCGCCAGGGGAGCGGCCTCAAGTGACCCATGCCAATGGGCCAGAATATCCCGGCAAAAGTGCGAAGACGCCAGCAGACACTGAACCGGCTCTACGTCCGTTTGCATGCATACTGCACAACGCTATGTGGTGACCCTCTTACGCCCTCTTCAGTTCCAAGCCAAGAGCCCGCAATGCTGAAGCACTGGTCATGTGGTAGTGTGTTATCACGGCACAATAATGCTGACTGGCGCCGCTGCCTTTGTAATGTGTGGATTTGATGGTACAGGAGCCGACGCCCCGACAACAACCCTTACTGTAAGCCCTCAAACTGGGGTTGCAGACAACCTATCTGTAGGAACATTCACTAGAATTCGCTGTAGTGCCGTCATTTTCTGAACCCTGGCAGCCAGGGCGGGTTCTTATTCACAGTGTTAATTGTTCCTACGTTGACACCCGTACTCGTACATGCAGGCAGTGGGTTCTTAGGCTGCTCGCACCTCCAGCTCCACCGCCTGCTCCTGCATAAGCTTCAGCGCGTCCTGGCGCGCGGCAGCGTTGCCCGCGGCCAGCTCCACAAGCTTATGTGCGGTGGCATTCGCACCTGACAACGCCGCAACCTGCCCGGCTGCGCTGTCGCCTGCCTCCTGCGCTCACAACAGACCCAATGAACACACTGAGGTGTCCAGCATGCCGCTGCGCAATGCAGACGCCCACAGGCCCGCGCAGCAAATCACCTGCAGGAAGGCCTGGTAGAGCTGCTGCAGCGGCATCCAGTAAGTCGCCACGTCCTGCGGCTCGCCCGCCGCGTCCAGCAGCTGAGCGCCGCTCAGAGCCGCTTGCAGCGCATTCAGCTGCCGGCCCGCCAGCTGCGCAACGTCTGCAGCCGCCGCGGCCATGCGGCTTGCCAGGCTGACCAGCCGAGCGCCCTCTGCGTCCACATCCGGGGCCGGTCCTCGTGCTCTCCACGACTAGGCTCCCCCTCAGCTGCACGCACCACACGACCTGTCAGTCTACCCATCTGTACCGCTCCACGCTGCTGCGACTGACTCTCCCTTGCAGCAATGCAATGCCTGGCGTCATCGGCAATCAAGGCTCTGTGAACTGGCAGTTGGGAGGGGAGTAGGGGTGCTATGTGGGAGGGGGAAACCACACTGACAAATGCACCACCATGTGGGTTTACCTGCAGGCCCGCAGGCAGCATGGCGTCCAGCTGCCCGGAGGATGCGGCCGAGAGGAGGGCCAGCCGCAGCGCCAGCACCTCCGCCTGCACGTTGGCCTCGCTCTGCAGCAGCCGGCGTGCCGCACCCTGGCTGGCCTGCGCTGTCGGCGTACACCACCACGCCCACTCGCATGCGCAGCTTCACCAGCCAGCCCTCACCTGCGGGTGCAGCGCACAGCCACGTGAGGCAGTCAGCACCACAGGCAGGGACGAATGCCACAACATGAGGTAGCAGGGCACAGAGAGGAGACAGAGCGCTACAGTGTGTGTGTGGGGGGGGGGGGGGGGGGTGACGAGGAGGCGGCAGCGGGGGGAGCTAGGCCACTGCTGGCCGGCCGCACCGTCGCCAGGCTGGCCATTCGCCAGGTACGCGTTCGTAACTTCCACGGTCTCCAGGGTTGGCACTGACGGCGCGACCGCCTGCCGGAGGACTGCGCGCAAGATGGCGTTGGAGGCGCTGCTGGGTAACATGAGCGCCGCCGCCCGCCCCTGCGCCTCCTCCCGGCTCAGCTCCGGCCCCAGCACGAGCGCCAATCCAACATCCACGTGGCCCCCCAGGCCGATGAAGACACGGCGGGTGGCGAGGGGCGGACCCGCCTTTCCGCTGCCATCCTCCGCCAGCAGATAGTACATGTAAGTGTACAAGCCCGGTGCGCAGAAGGGTGGCCCGCCCCCTGCCGCTTCTGGCGAGCACGCGCTGCAGCTGGGGTCCTGGGCGCAGGGCGACACCTCCGACACCTGCATGTTCACGGCGCAATTCTAGACAAGCTCAGGCCCAGGCGTCGTTGACACGAGGATCGCGCACGAGCACCTCCTCTCTCATAATAGACTCATGATCACAGCACACCCCCGCTATCCAGGCATGATCCACCTGACAAGGAGACACAAGCAGGGGAGAGAAATAGGAGAAGAGAAGGACTGGCCTGCAGACAGTTGCTGACGTCGCGGGTGTTGGCTGTCCACCGCCACCGCCCCGCAGCCCTCAGTCGAAGAGGCGGAGGCGCAGGGCAGCAGGCTCCAGGGCGCAGCATCGCCGTAGCGCAGCCGCAGGTCGGCGCCGCCGTCCACGAATTGTACCCCCATGGCGCCGTCGCCAGCCGCCTCACTGCCCACCAGCGCCTCCCTGTGGCGAACAGCACGGTGCCTCAGGCGGCAAGGCAACACAGGCAGGCCACTTGAACTCAATGCAGCAGTTTCGTGCCTCATGGACAATTTCCTTGCACTGGTGCCCCTAAGACACAGATCTTGGCGAAGAAAGTTGTCTTCACCAAAAGCCTCCGCGGTAATTCGAAGTGGGGGGATAGATGCACGTTTACTACTCTGGCAAATCATTGCGTGACCGTTGGAAGTGGAGGGGGGACTACATGGGATGACAGTGCTGGATTGGGATGAGGGGAGAGAGGGGGGGGGGAGGGGGGGGGGGGGGGGGGGGGTGTCTGGTCAGGGGCAGTTCGGACCTAAGGGCGCAGTTTACGGAGGAGCAGCTCCCCGCGCACAGCTGCTGCCCATCAGGGCAGGGCGACAGGATGATGATTGTGCGGTTGACCGCTGCCAGCGTGCCGGCAAAGAGGTCAAACACCGCGAACTGCACCGTAAGGAGACTCCCAGGTGGCAGACTGGTGTCCACCCCGCAGCCCTGTGCCGCGGCATCGCCAGGCGCAGTGGTCAGCAATGGCAGGGAGCCACACGGTGGAATGAGCCCTAGGTGACAGTTTGGCATTTGGCAATGACAACTTCACCATGGTCTATCAAGCCCACTGGCCCCTCTTGTTGCCAGGAGTGTTGGGTTGCTGGAGGGACGGGGAGACCCTCCCTGGAAGCCTGGGGCAGCTCGGCTCACCTGGAGGCCCTTCAAGGCAAAGCGGTCCGCGGTGCAGTCCCGGCCAAAGCACTGTTGCAGCGGGAGCGCAGCAGCCAGCGCCACCACCTCGGCGCTGATGTCTGCCGTCTCCCCACCGGAGAGGGTCTCCACGGCGGCAGCACCGCCGTCGCAGGGCCGCTCTGACGAGGAGAGCAGCCCGGCTGGGCAGCGCGCGTAAGGCTGGCCCTGGGGAGGGCGGTGCGGACAAGGGGGCTCAGTGGCCCGCGCCTGCAGGTGCTGCTCCCCCTTTCAACATGCCATCAATTGCAAATAAAACGGCATGAGGAAGGTCCGGACAATCTTGGCGTGCCTCCGCATGGCATGCTGTAAATGCGCCAGTAAATGTGCGGCGTCCCCCCCTGATCGCGGATGTACGACGAGTCTACAAAATACCCGCTGACGAGTATCTGTATGGGACCACACTTTGCCACCTATACATGGGGAGGTAGACGAGAGAATATCTATCTAGGGCACCCTTCATCATATCAGCTAGTGCTATTGTTGAACAAAAAGGCCCCCTAGTTATACATAAGGGGTTCTTGTAGCGCGTGGGCACCAGTGTCGACATTCGCACACACACACACACATACGCGTGCACATCATCATTGCCACTTTGATGTATGAGCAGGAAAGCGAGAGGGGGGGGGGGGGGGGGGCAGGGGTCCCTTGAACACAAGCCACCAGGGCTTGGGCTGCCGCACCTGCTTCACCCCCACCACCGCCTGCCCAACAAGCTCGATACGCAGCGAAGGCGCAGGCGTGGCCGCCTCCTCTTCGGCCGCAACAATCCCCAGCTCGCCCTCACAAACGCCACTCACGGAGCAGGAGGCGCCTCCCGCGCATACGCGCTCCTCCGCTGGGCAGGCAGCCTCCACCACCACTTCGCGGCTGACAGCTTTGGCATTGGTCTCATCTGCGGGGTCTACCACCTGCCGCATGCCAACCCCAAATTCCAAACATCAGGACGCATTCAGGGGAGCCCAATAATGGTTGAGGGGAGCACGGCCAGAGAGAGATCAAGCCGTAGGCTGTCAAACCTGCCAACGACCTAGCAAAGGGTGACGCCCATTCTTATTCTTAAGGACCAGCAAAGCACACAGACAATGCGGCAGTGCAGGCGGCAGGCTCGCACTCGAAACTGGACGGCATAGACGCCGGGCATGTCGACGTCAATGGCGCATGCAGAGACGCCAGCCTGAGCGTAGAAAGTGGAGTTGCCGCCAGAGCTGCATGCCTGCAGGAAAACATCAGGCAGGCAGCGAGCGGATCAGTCCCACACTGCACCCTTCCCATCAGCCTCTGCTTCAGAACAGTGCATTGGGGATGGCAACATTGCCACTAGATGCCAGCACTGGCCATATTGGATAATCTGTCTTGACATGAAATGACTTTGCCTGACTTCTATCATCTACCAAGGCTCATCATGCAGCGCAAAGCCGCGCTACTGACATGCTTGGACTATCCACTTACATGCCCTTGCTCAGGGTCTCCCGCACTCTCTACCCATACAGCACTCCCTGACACAACTGTGGCCAATTTGTGCCCATGCACTTGCATGATTCAAATGAGAGGACTGTGCCTGCATATGCGAACAGGTACTGATAGAGTGATAGTTCTGTGCAAGCTCTCTCTCTCTCTCTCTCTCTCTCTCTCTCTCTCTCTCTCTCTCTCTCTCTCTCTCTCAGGCATACACACGCTTTGGGTATGGTAGGGTGCTCGGAAGGGGCAAAGCCAGGGGCTGGGCAGGTGGCCAACCTCAACAATGGAGGTCATGGGTCCAGTGAGCGAGCCAGTGGCAGTCGCGCCGCGGTCGCAGGCAACGGATGGCGGGGTGTTTGACGGGCAGCCGAGGTAGGGTTCACCCTGACGTAGTCGTTGCCGGGCAGGGCCGACCAGCTGGATGGCAATTGCCTGCCGGCTGGGCGCCAGGGCCTCCATCCGCCCGCCCGTGACAAAGAAGTCGCCCAGCGCCCAGTCCCCGGCGCCACAGACGCCGGCTGTGCTGCAGGTATAGGAGCCCGGCGGACCCGCCACGGACAGGGGCGGGGGCGGGCAGAGGCGCTCCGACAGCGGGCAGCTCACGTGCACCAGGCGGTGGACACGGGGCGCGGCGTTGCCGGCGAGGTCTGACACCATGTAGGTGAGACCATAGGGGGCGTTGGGGGCTGTCGGATGTGCGGTGCTGACGGGTCCACGGGAAAGGATGACCTCCACTCGACTGCGCAGGTCTGCCCCCGAATCGTCTGTGACAATGACACCTGCAGGCGGCAGCAAGTGTGGACCACGGGCCAGCTTCCCTGTGACATGAGTGGTTACTTGCACACAGAGTACACCCGAAGATTCTGAAGGAGCTAATCACACACAACGAGTGTATGCACGTCCTGCTCTTGCAGGCTGAGCTCAGTGTGAATGCGGACTGTCCGATAAGATTGCGAGAGGCATCAACCACACATGCGAAAGATTGTAGGTAAGCCGAGCATCTTCCCACTAGCCTGTAAGCGTCCCAATTGTTGCTGCTGGTACAGCAGCCCATTGGCCGCCTCCCGGCATAGTCAATCATACAGGTGATTGTGCGGGAAACAAAGAGTGATAGTTCCGAAATACGGCAGAGCATCGTGTGCCGAGTAGGGAGGGGCTGCTGGCTCACCAGAATCCACAAACAGCTCACCCCGTAGCACAGTGACCACCCGCGCAACCGCGCCCCCGGCTGCGACTACCTCCTCGCAGCGGCTTGGCTCGCAGGCCCCAGCCAGCGTCATGTGCGGCGGGCTTGTGTCGCGCGGGGCCATTAGGTTGGCTCCTTCGCGGGCGGCGCTGCCGTCGCTGAGCTCGATAAAGTCGGCAACAGTGTCGGCCAGCTCGTCGAAGAGGCACAGGCCGGCGATGGAGCAGCCGCGCAGGTTGGGGCACATGATCTCCGGCGCGGTGCAGAGGCTGCTTATCACTACCTGCACCCACAAGTATGCGCCCGAGGCAGAGGATACAAATCAGTAGCCAAAGGTTGCATGGCCTCATGTCCTCCGTGGGTCATCCAGCAGAAGAGTCGGATTGGGACAGGGTAAAACCTAAACAGGATCCAGGTGGAAACGTTATGGCGGCAGTGATGATGCGATTTTTGCTCAGGTGCCCACATCGGAGGCAGCCCGGAGAAAGCTTAAGGGAGCCCACCGGGGGATGGGGGAGGGAGGGGGGGGGGGGGGGGGGGGGAGGGGGGGGCAAAGGCTGACCCGTCACCGCAGTATAGTGGCTGGCAAAGTGGAGGCCACGCACCTTGCGAGTGACAGGCGCCGCCTGATTTCCAGCGGCGTCCACAGCGCTGTAGCGCAGCGTGAAGGTGGTTAACACAGCGGTGGTGGTGTCAATTGCCTCCATGCCCTCCAATTTAACCATCACCACGCCATCAACGTTGTCCAGCGCCACGGCGCCTGGGGCGGAACAGGCACGCGTACGGGCACTCAGGGTCTGAAATGCGCGTGAAAGCATAGTAGGGCGCGTAGGGCCATGGCCGCCGACACCAGGCCAATCTGCCCACCTGCATCCACAAAGGTAGACAGTTGCTGCACCTCCACGCTTGACGCGCCCAGGAGGTGGATCACGGGTGCTGCAGTGTCGTTGCCGGAGGGCACTGCGGCAGCCTGGGAGCTAGGAACTACTGGCCCCTGCGAGCCGGGTGGTGGAGGCGCAGGTGGCACCGGCGACGGTGGCGCTCCCAGCACCAGGCAGAGCGATGGCTGGCTGCCCGCCGCGGCAACAAAGGCGCTGCTAAACAGCAGGGAGGAGTGGAGGGTGAGCGCGGACTGAAGCAGCGCTGCTGTAAGCGCGGTTCCATTGGTAGGCGGCTCCCCTGGTGGGAAGTAACATAGCGTGGGGACTAGTAGCGCCGCGCCGGGTGAGCAGGACGCCTCTTGAGATGCGTTGGAGTCCATGCGGCACTGCGCGCCAGGCCAGCTGATGATTGTCTCTAGCTCTGCCAGGTACAGCGCCACAAAACCTGCAGGATCCGCGAGCGCTTGCTCGGAAAGTGAGGGGAACACCAGCGTGAAGGCCAGCTGGCTGCCGGCGGTGGCAGGTGGGACAGGTGGTGGCGGGGGCGGAGGAGACGGGGGCATGGGCGGGGGTGGGAGCGGCGGTGGAGGTGAGGGCCAGCTGGGGAAGGGTGGGAACGGGCTGGGCGGTGGCGGCGGGGATGGCGGGGGGCTGGGAGGCGGCGGGGGACTGGGGGGCTGCGGCGGAGGTGGCACAGGTGGGGATGGGGGGAGTGGGGGAGGGGGTGGCGGGCTTGGAGGCGGCAGTGGCGGCGGTGGCGGCAGTAGCGGCGGCGGTGGCGACCTGCGGGCCATACATCAACGGCAGTATCACAATGCATAAGCCAGTAGAAGGGGGCATACTGTTGGTGCTGCATGACATGTACTGCTTGCCGCAGGGCGGCAGGTTGCAGGACATCCTACTGCTAATGCGACCGGACAATGCACCTCAATACCCGACAATGGCCATCCAAGATAAGGAAGGGATAACGAGGGCCAAAGCCCAACACATGGTCACTATAAAGCGCGCAGGGCTCAGCTGATGGCTGGCCAAGCATTGGTGAGGGGGGTCAGAGAGAGGGGCGGGGCGGGGGGGGGGGGGGGGGGTACTACCCGCGTGCCAGCAAGAACGGTCGGGAGTCGTGGTTGGGAAGGAACGCACCTTGGTGGCAGTGAGGAGGGAGGCAATGGAGGCGGGGGCAGTCCGGGCTGTGGTGGGGATCCAGGTGGCGGGCTGCAGGACAGAAGGGAAGCCAGTTTTTTAATTAATAGCAATTGTGTGGTGGTGGTGTGGTGGTGTGGATGCGGTGAGGGGAGATCTTGTGTGTGGGGAGGCAAGGGGGGGGTGGAGGGGGGTTGGGAGCTGGATCCGGGAGATAGCAGCGCACCTTGGAGGTGGAGACGGTGGCGGCAGAGGGGGTTGCGAAGGAGGTGGGGGGCTGTTTGTGCAGCAAAAGGGGGAAAGTGGGGTGGGTGGGGGGGGGGGGGGGGGGGGAAGGGGGGGGAGGCGCTCAGCGTTGCCACACCAGGCTGCAGGAAATCTGTACATAGAGCACAAACTGCGCAAGTGTGTGTGTGTGTGTGTGTGTGTGTGTGTGTGTGTGTGTGTGTGTGTGTGTGTGTGTGTGTGTGTGTGTGTGTGTGTGTGTGTGTGTGTGTGTGTTTGGGGAAGGGGGGGGGGGGGGGGGGCTTACCTGGGCGGCGGGGAAGGAGGTGGAGAGGGAGGCGGGGGACTGCACAGCGAGGGGTGCAGTTCGAGCTGCTTGGTTGGTATGTAGTATGCATGTTGCGCGCATATTGCTCACCCAAAATGCAATTGCTTGTGGAAAGGATATCCTGTGGAATAGGATACAGCAGTAGTGCGCAATGCAGGCACGTGCTGCGGATAGTGGGCTTACTTTGATGGGGGGGAAGAAGGTGGAGAGGGAGGCGGGGGGCTGCACCGCCGGAGGGGCAAGTATCAGTAAGTCAGTGAGTATGTTGCAAGCAGGCCAAGCGCAGGTTGTCTCCGGAACAACCAAGAACTGGCAGCACGGAAGCCTTCACTGCAGAATGGGGTGGAACAACCACGGGAGACACAGCTAGCAGGATCACCTTGGCGGGGGGGAATGCGGCAATGGCGGTGGACTTGGTGGGGGTGGACTTGGAGGAGGTGGGGGCAGGCTGCAAACATAGGTATAGCCTCAGCAAGCCGCACATTTTGGACCCCCCCCCCCCCCCCCCCACCCCCCCACGCCCCCAAAACCACACCACACACACACACACACACACACACACACACACACATACAGCCACCCTATGACTGGCATGTGCTCAAGATAAAGTCACAACCCGCACTGAATTCCCACTATACAAGTGCATTCTCCCATAATTGCTGCAAAACATTCAAAACAGTCAGAGAGGACGCCGTTGATGGCGGAGAATTGTAGCCGAGGTGTGTAATTGCCGCAAGTGGAGCGTGCACTCCTGCAATACAGCGCTGCCCTGCCGTGACTGGACCCGCTAGCAGGGTGAAAACAAGGTGATATAACATGGGGCCACGACATGCACATCGGCGGCTCACTAGGACTCGTTAGGCCGCCGCAGGGCAGGGGATGGCGCGGGCCAAGCAGTCACCTGGGTGGCGGAGGGGAAGATGGAGGGGGCGGCGAGAACGGGGGCAGTGGTGGAGAGGTGGGCATGGGTGGTGAAGGCGGCGCAGGCGGTAGTGCCTCGCGTGGCACCAGCTTGGCGTCAATCTTGCGCAGCCTGTGGTTGTTTTTATCGCTGACAACAAGCTGCCCCTGCAGGCCGACTGCCAGGCTGACCGGCGCGGAGAAGGCAGCGTAAAGGTGGTCGGCGTCGTTGTACCCGGCAGTACCACCTGCGAGCGTGGTCACCCAGTTCCCTGCTGATACCTTTCGCACTGAATGCGTCTCGTGGTCAGATATGTACAGGTTGTCTGCGCCATCCAACGCGATGCCCGTGGGCGCGTGGAAGGACGCGGCAGTCCCGATTCCATCAGTGCTGCTGCCTGAGCCAGAGCCCGCAATCGTGGTGACAACGCCACCAGGAGTAACCATACGGATACGGTTGTTGGCTGCAAGAGGACACGGCGCAACATCCCTGTGTCAGACTTTTGGCGGTGTCAGCAAACACAAAAACAAGCCTATGTGAGCGGTGACACACCTGTATCAGCGACAAAAAGGTAGCCACCACTGTCAACGACCAATCCAGAAGGTGAGTCAAACTGTGCGCTGTTGCCGGTGGCGTCGGCATATCCACAGGCGCCGCCAGCGAATGTGGTGACAACATTGGCATAGCTGACAGCCCGAATGCGGCAGCCCGCTTTCTCAAGAACAAAGACTGTGCCGGAGGGCGCAACCGCCACGTCAACCAGGGCGTTGAAGCCTGCACTCGCGCCGGAGCCATCCTCGCTGCCAGTGCCACCACCAGCGAGTGTGGTGACGACACCGCCGCTATCTACGCGCCTTAGTTTGTTGCACACGCAGTCAGCTACCAGAACAGAACCATCCTGGTGAACCGCAATGCCGCAGAGGGCGCAAAATGAGGCGGCAGGACCGGTGCCGTCGACGTCGCCGGACGCACTACTGCCGGCAAGCGTGCTCACGCTGCCCGAGGCACTTATCCTTCGCAGGCGGAAGTTGCCGCTGTCGCCTACAAAGATGTCGCCAGTGCCCGAGAAGTCTACTGCCACCGCAGCAGGGTTGCTGAAAGACGCGCTTGTGCCAAGCCCGTTGGCGAATGCAGCACTGCCGCTGCCTGCCAGTGTGTTCACGGTCATGGGAACCACACCAGCAGGTGGCACGTCGATGAGGCTCGTGATCATGCGGACTACATTATTATTATAGTCTGTGACATACGTTGTTAGGCTGCAGGGCAAGGACACAGGAGTGTCAGCCGCAGAAGCCTCATGCATATCCGGGGCACAGGGTGGGGAGGGGGGAGGGGGAGCCTGCTGCCGTTGAGCCAAGCAGGCGGCGATGGAAGATCAATTAGATTCTAGGTCATTTGCTGGCAAATGCGTTGACGCCAGTATCTGCAGCAGTGGCTCCCTGTGGGTGGAGTGCGGATCGGATCTCACCTTGCATCGAAGGTAATTGTGGTCGGGAACGAGAAGGTTGCCGACAGCGCGGCGCCGTCGGAGGAGCCGCTGTTACCAAACGAGCCCGCAACGGTGGTCACCACGCCAGCCTGTGTCACCCTACGCAGCAAGTTGTTGTACTTGTCTGCATGCACACGATTATGAGCAATACATAAAGCATCAGATGACATCACATATAACAGCATTTATCTCTTCTCTGCAATCACATATGCACGCACAAGCCTGTCGTTTCACATACACCCACCTGCCACAAACAGGTTGCCACGGCCGTCCAGCCGCACGTGGACCGGGTTGTCGAATTTAGCCGCCACACCCGTGCCATCCGCGAAATCTGAAGAGCCATCGCCAGCCACCGTAGACACCACGTACGTGCCACCAGAATAGGCCACCTTACGCACAAAGCCGAACTCTGTAAAGAACAGGTTGCCACTGCGAAGAAGAGAAGAGTCAAAGTCAAGCAGCCAAAGAAGGAGGCAGATGGATGGAAAGGGCGGGGGATAATGTTCCTTAGTGATTATGTCAGCATAATGCTGGTGTTGCGCCAGCAGTGGTCGGCAGCTCAGACAAGCAAGTGAACCCCTAGCAACCGTTGTTCTGGTCGCAGGTAAAAACGCGCAGCCCGCACAGGCCAAGGACGCTCGCTCATCCATAGGATGTAGAGGGCTGGGGTTAATTTACACATATAGAGGCAGAATACATAGACAGATTTATGTTTTGGGATGGTTTGCCTGAATAAATTGTTGATGGCTGAGGGCCTATTCCGGTGGCTGGGCTGGTCAGTGGGAACGCTGGTACCCCCCCCCCCCCCCCCCCCCCCCCCCCCCGCCGCCCGTTTATTCTCAATCCCCATCTCCCCCCCTCCACACGCTTCACCTACGTCCGTACCTGTCGTCAACATCGATACCTCTCGCGTTGTTGACGCGCGCGGCAGTGCCGGTGCCGTCCAGGTGCACCGTGTTCACACCATCCCCCACGATGGTGGTCACCGCCCCCGCCGGCGTCACCTTTCGGATCGCGGCGTCCGTGGTTATGTAGGCGTTGCCAAGGCTGTCGACACAGATGCCGTTGAGTGCCTGGAACGAAGCGCCGGTGCCGGTGCCGTCGGTATCCGTAAAACCACTGTTGCCGGCTAAGGTACTTGCAGTGCCATCGGACGCAACGGCGCGTAGCCGGGTGTTGCCCTTGTCTGACACCAGTGCCTCGCCCGTGGTCAGGCCGCCATGCCATGGGGTGACAGCTACGCCAGTGGGATTGTCGAAGAGCGCAGAGAACGCGGAGCCGTCGGAATAGCCCGATCCCGAGCCGCCGCTGAATGTGGTGACGACCGCCGTCTGAGTGTTGATCCGCCGCAGCTTGTGGTCGCTCCCGGCGCTGGTGACGAGAAGGTCGCCGGTGGATGGCTCGACGGTAGAGCCCAACGGCCCGAATATGGTTGCGGAGAGCCCGGTGCCATCTAAATTTGTGGCCGCGCCGCTGCCAACAAAAGTGGACACCGTCTGCGCCAGCGGGCCCCATCCGGCCCGCCAGCCACAGCCACAGCCAGCCGTGGAGCAGAGCCGCGCCTCTGCTTCCGCCTCGACCTCGTCGCCGGCGCGGACCCGGCATGCTGCTACGAGTAGCGCCCTCTGATTGCCCGCTGCTGCGCTCCGTCTACCAAGACAACCGGTAGGGCCACTGCGTCAGCACGAATCCGGAAGCAGCCAGGCGCGGGTGTCAGCCAGCGCAAGAAGGCTTCAGGGGTGGTCGACCGTGCTTCGAGTGTGGGTAATTTGGCAGGGGTAAGGTGGGCCCCGCTACTACCGTACCGCCATCCGCCGCGCATGCGCAGCAGCACTGCGCGTTACCACTATACAGGTACGATTTTCAGTACTGAGCAAGTGGATTTGCAGTAGGTGGATTCTTTACTACCCTTTCTGTAATTACACACCAGCAGTACTGAGCGATATTTAAAGGAGATGTGCTGTATGTACGTATGTACGACGATACTACCGCGGCGCCCGTACTACCAGTCGTACCCGTTCAATCCTGCTGCAACTAGAGACGTGATGTTTTTTTCACCCCGGGACATCAGGACTGGCACCAGTGAAACCCTTGCAAGCGTCTCTACGACGCGGCCGTTTAGGCAGTTATCCGGTGACGGAAAGCCCTGGGTAGGCGACGCTCCGTTATAGTCAACAAGCAAATTGCCGAAGCATTCTAAGGCTAATCTAAGGCCAGTGACGGAATTTCCAACACTGTTGGATCACCGTCTAAACCAGGGTTGGACTGCAGTATCTACTGCACTGCAGACTGCAGAAACTGCAGCCTGCAGTTAAGCTACTGCACTGCAGCGTGCAATACTTCCCGAAAAGGGGCTGCAGTGCAGTTACCCAAAGTGCCCCAAATATATGCCCTTCACTGCCCCGTCCTTCCCTATAATCAACAGTTTCAGTGCTACTACAGCATGCACTGCAGCCTGCCTCCAGCCTGCAGTATTGCAGCCTGCACTGCAGCCGGCCTGCATCCTGCAGTATTGCACTACTGTCTGCAGTATTGGAAAGTGGACTGCAGCCCAACCCTGGTCTAAACCACTGCCGTCGAAATACCCGGCACTAACCACGAGAGGTCCGCCCTATCTACCCGTTTGGGCGTCGGCCCATTCGAGTAATGCGAGTTGGGGCAAGCCCCAACCCGCGGAGCAAAGCATTTCGGGAGTGCGATACATGTGCAACAAAAAAGGCAATGTGTGGGAGGGCCCGACACTATAGCTGGAAAATTTTCCATTCCCATTAAAATCCAGAGCGCCGCGAAGGAAGGGGGGGGGGGGCAAATCAAGGCATTTAAGTCCTCAAGTTTTGACGCACTAACCACTAACCTGACTACAAATTAAATCCTTAAACTCCGGAACTAACAACCCCCAATTATGACAGTGATACCCCCACCGCGGGCGCACTCCGACAACATATGTTCGATAGTCTCAGATTCACCTCCGCCACATGCAGGGCAGTGTTCAAGGAACCGCTCAGGCATGGCATGAATCCGGGCCAATCGGGGGGCAGTGGGGAATACTCGGATGCGTAATTGTATCATAATGTGCAGCCCGGCCACAACCCCCGCGGGACACTACACCGTACTATGGCAACGGGTTTGACGGATAATACGCATGGACATATACCCCATGTTCTAGTGCGTGCTAACGATGCCGACGATTCGTAACGCGCCCACACCGATGCCTTAATTTACTAGTTTAGCGGCATCGCGCGCGGCTAGTGACCTCCACTCAAGTGGAAGGTACGCCCCCTCGTCAGCTAGCCCTACGTTCGCCCTACCTAGTCGATCCAACCACGACAGCCCTACGTTCGCCCTATAGCTAGTCGATTAAGCCACCGCACAGCAGTCCCCGACGTCCGCGTGCTAGGGCGCGCCCGACTTGGCTGACCTATTACATGGGTCATACATGTATTCAAGTCGGATGCTTTAAACAACGCCCGAGCCCGTGCCGCAACGGCCGTAGCCTCTATGGGCGCAGTATCCAATTCCCGCATCATCGGTGCAGTGGCCACCCCATGGGAGTTTTCACCCACCCCAATAAGGCATCGCAAGCACGGATTGAGTACGGTTTGTAATTTATTTGCGCCGCTAGTTCTGTCCATACCCCATACTTCACACCCTTAAGATAGAAGGCGAGACAGATGCGAGACATATGCATGCGACGATGCTTTACTCTGGCACGGCACGCCGAGATGACTACGTTGACTCTGCACTACTTTATATTATAAGGATGATTGTCACTGTAGTCGGTGCTGATTTACGACTGATCGTATCTGCTACTAGCTAATTTACTCGTTGTGTATAACTATGTTTCCTTAAATATTGTACAATTACCATGCTGTATCTACTTTGTACACGTATTATATGTAGACCCCGTAGTACGCGTACGTATATGTACGTACTGTTGGACACGCACACACACACACACACACACACACACACACACACACACACACACACACACACACATGATAGGATCCGGACGCCTACCACGGGCGTCAGAAGTAATGAACGGGAGCGCCCGCCGCCAGGCAGCGGCCCACCATGAGCGGAGGATCATGGGTGCGGCAAGCCCGGCGGCACCACCCCCACCTCCATGTGGTGGGCGCTGGTAAGCCCTAAGACCCGTGCCCGACTCATGTACGCCTACCTCCCTCGATATGTGACACCGCGTGCGGAGAAGATGGCGCCACTGGGAGAGCATCGGCGCGAGCGGACAAGTCTTGAGTTGGATCCGCCAAGGGGTCCGGATCCGCTACAGGAACGGAACGGTTGCGGTACGGTGCATAGTACCCGGGCCGCTTGTCCCGCGCGCGGCGCGCGCTACCGGCTTGCCGCGCGCCCCGGGTCTTGAGCGCCCTGGACGGCGTCCATGGCGGCCGAGCTCCGAGCCATGTTGGGGACACCTACTGCCGTCGTTTCTACTGCGCCAGCCCGCCACCCAAGTTCTGGAGCGTCTACCCGCTTGAGCCTTCCGCCACTTGCTGGTAGTAAGTTTCAGCCACTTTCGCCGAGTGATTGCGGGACGCCTACCTGGCGGCGGGCGCCTGGTCGCCCGCCGGTTTTCATGTAAACATCGCACAGTCTGCGCTAGGGCGTGGCCTCGGCAGCGAGCTGCATCGACGTCACTTTTTGCCGGCCGTCAAGCACATGGGCGATTGGTCGAAAACAACGAGGTAGTTACCGAGAAGTACATCGACCCAACCATGCGTCAGACTCCCGCGGCTTGGTGGTGCTACGCCTGGCCCGTCCCCGTCCGGCCGCTGCTATAAATTACATGTGCAAGCCTTTGGCTTTCTTCTCTGGCAAATCGTGCCCCCTTGGGTAAATGGTCAAATGACGGCATCTAGAGGTTTACAGTACATTAGCTATGTTGTACTGCGCATGCCCGCCCATGCGGTCGGCGCACGGACTAGAACCTGCCGACATGCACCAGCGCCACAACCTGAGGGATCCACCCTCGGGCACCGGCACTCTCTGCTTCGCGCTCGCCTCAACCGACTCGCGCACTTACCCACCAACAGCCATCTTTATGTGCTAGGAGACACCATGGCAAAGCTTGTGGTTGTTCTCAGCCTTCAATGTAAGCGAGCTGATATTCTTTGGCAAATCGTGCCCCTTGGTAATTGCCAAGCAAATGCGTTACATCGCATGTATGCGGTGTATGTCTAGGGATATATAGGGTATTTTTACGACCTACTATGAAATCATGCGATGTCATGTTGCGGCTATCTTGAGTCGCGAGCCCATGGCCGCGCTTGGCGTACGCGCTTCAAAAATCAGCGCCGCACACAACGAGCTCTGGCAGCTCAACGGCGGGATGAGCGTCATGTTACAATTGGTTCGCAACAACAACCTTTCGCGCGTGTACGTTACGCGTGGGACAAGCGCTGCGAGCGCGACGGGCGCGCATGACGGCCCTCCTACATGAACCTTGCCCGCAAACCCGTACTGGTGCCTTGACTAACCCGTCCAGCAAATACCGGCCAATCGCCAGCAACCTATTCGGCGCGGCCAAAAACTTTGCTGAAATCAATCGGCCCCATGATACTCTGTGGTAAGTACTCCAAGCGTCGTACTTACGTAATTGACGAGCCCGAAGCTGTCGCCCCACGGGCTGCTTCACTCCGGTCCCGACTACATGAAGCTTTCGGTTAGGACCAGTTGGGACAGCGGGCCTTCGATCTACTCTTTAGGTCCCTCACCGCCCAAACCCTCAAGAGCTACGCCGGCAAGCTGTCTAAGTTCGCGGAGTTTTGCCACGACTCCGAGAACTTAGAACTTTGCCCGCTAGAGGCGGCCACGGCCATTGTCATCGGTACGTCGCTTTGATGAATCAGTGAACGGGGCCACACTGTGGCTATGTCGTTGCAGCATTACCTGTCAGCAATTAACACGTTCTTCGAGGTGCACAACATCGACCCCATCGCTAAGGACAGCTTGCACCTCACCACCGCGCGTCGTGGCTTGATGCTAAGGCAACGCCGCATGGAGGCTGTCCCTTTACGAGTCCCATTGCATGTTGATGTCGCGTACAACTTCGTACAGCGGGCCGAGCTAATAATTGTGTCTCTTCGTTCACAATTCGGTCACATCGCCCCCCTTTATTGCCACTTCATCCAAGTTCACGGCTCCGCAGCGCCTTATTCCCGGCGCCCCCTTCGTGACCGTGGCGCTACGCACGTACCCCGTAGTCAATTTACCGCTCTTCCTTCGCTCCTCACTGGCAAAACCCGGACTCAACTTTGAAATGATCTATACTACTTGACTGGGTGAACGGGGGGTTTCCTCCATTCCTGGCCTCTTTCCACCTACCGTTGCTCCAAAGTGGTACGGGTTCCTAGTTCGCCCGTCGTTTCGCGCGCCCTTTTTGGTGAAGCACGAGTAGACATAAAAGCAGCCCTAACAGGTGAGCCTGCCATCTTCCAGTTTTGCTGATGTGTTTCTATATCACGGTCATGTTTGTATGCGTACGGGGACGCCCGGTATGCATACGGGGCTGCCTCCCAACGTCGGGTCGATCCGTTTACGCAAACGAGGCCAGCAGTCCCCTATGCGTACGGGGACGCCTCGTCAGGATTATACACACGGGGATTCGGGTGACCCCGTATGCATACAGGGCGCCCCGTATACATACATACGGGGTCGCGCCTGTATGCATACGGATTATTGTGGACATCCGGGTCCTAACACACATACCGCCTTATTATCGCTTGCCTGCTGACGCGAGCACGGAAAACCCGTAGTGGAGAACTACTTGATAAATATGAGTCCCCCATGACGCGATCCAGGGTGCCAACAGCGATTCTTGTTCAACGAGTGCCCCCCCCCCCCCCCCCCCCCCCCGGGCGGCCGTTGGCGCTAGACTAGACTAGTATAGCGCCAACGGCTGCGCGCGGGCGGGGGGCGGGGGGGGGGGGGGGGGGGAGGGGGGAGGAGGGGGATGCACTCGTTAAATAAGAAGCGCTGCTGGCACCCTGGATCGCGTCATGGCGGACTTTCATCAATAAATAATCAATACAGGACGATGATGATGAATTGATAATGAGCATGATGTATCACAGCCTGTTGTGTTGGCACTGGTAAACATCTAAATATGAAATAGTTCAAAAGAACTAGCAAAAAGATTGTATGAGAGGACCCACCCACCACTCAGTCAAGCCCGTCCGGCCAGGAGACGGTAGTGGCCCCTACAGGGGAGACACATGCCTACCAACGGTGTCTCTACATTAGTAATCCTCTCTGATGCGGCATGCGCTCCCCTTCATCTAGAAACAATGGAATTACCATCCCCTTTTTTAGTGTATTTTGGATTATCACAACTGTGAATCTCATTAGTGGCACCGTCGCAGCCTAAAATGCTCTCGCTACAGGCAGCGTTCCTGATTATATTAGTTATATAGGAATATAAACATCGTGACCACCTGTGACACCTATCTAGTCAACGAGGGCGTGCTGTGGCTTCCAGCCATCGTCACTGCGCGGGTCTGGGCGCTGGCAAACTGCCGGATGCGATCATGTCTGCCCCACATCATCAGAGTCTATCGTCGCATCCGTAAGTTGTCTTTGCTGTATAAATGTACTAGCCAGTGAGGTTCAACGGTTTCCTAAATAAATCCTCATTCGAATATGGATTATTTTAAATCCACTGTAATCCACATCATGGGCAAGAGCACCGTAAGACTCCGTATGTAAAACTCCGGCGTAGCCCTACTAACATCACCCCTCAAGCAAAGGTTTCAGCCCTCCATCACGCAGTGTCTGCTGTAAACATATCAGGTTGAAGTGTGGAATCATTTAAGACTTGTGCGTATTATATGCACAGCTTGCACAACACCTACTAGGTAGGCTGAACGAAATAGCAGAATTGAGAGAGAAATTAGTATTGATGTTTGGGGGAGGCTATCAGCAGAGACAGCCTAGCAGTCATGGCGAGGGAATTTCTCCCATGCGTCACGCACGTGCTCCTCCCAAATTCAGCTGTTGGGACGTGATTGCCCAAGGGTGACATCTATGCAGGCATAATTTCCAACACGTTATCACATTAATTTAATTATGATTCCTGCATTTTTCTCTGATAGAGATGGCAATCCGCTTAGAACAATGCATATCACGAGCCTGTCAACAGCTCCTGGCTGTCACTCGAGAGCCGTCAGCCTGCTGTACAATGCGCTCTTCTGCTGGACAATGCGCCCCGGTGAAAGCTTCCCCTGTGATCACAGGCATGGACGTCGCATCAGCGTGACACGGGCCAAGGTGCTTAGCAAGGATGAAGAGCCCTGGCAATGGTTTCGTGTCCTCAATCAGCAGGGAGAGCTGGCACCTTGGCGAGCTGTTGTTTGAGGTGTGGCCACACTCGCTGCGCCAGCACAGCTGCCAGATAGGCATGGCTGGTAGCCGGAAGTGGCATGCTGGCCTCCATCCGCCATGCACGGCGAGCCTTTGCGGGGGGGGGGGGGGGGGGGGGGCGCAGAAGTGCAGTCAGCTGCCGTCGCCAAGCAAGCTAAGCATCCAGGCACAAGGGGAGAGGGAGGGGAAGGGGGAGGGAGGGGGTTGCACAAAGGCAGCCAGAACACGGATCACCTGAGCAGAGCACCAGAAAGCGTGCTCCCTGAGGCGGCCAGCGCCAGTAAGCTTCCTCATTCGCCAGCCATCTTCATGCTCGTCAATGGTGAGGGAGCCAGCGTCGTCTTTGCGCTCCGCGTCGCCATTTACCTCAACCCGGCCGATGCTGTCAAGGCCCTGAGTTGCGCCCTGCTTGGAGTCCTCTGCCGCAACATTCTTTTCCCTGTCGCCTTGCTCACATGGCGGCGGCGTGGGATCCGCAGGCCGAAGCGCTGCAAACAGTGTGGCTTCCAGCTGCAGCAGCAGCGCCGAGGTGTCCAATGGTGGCCGAGCCGGCGGCTGTTGCCGAGCGCGCGCTCCACGCCTGGGCGTCGTTGCAGCATCGAGGACGCGCTCCACAGCCCCGGCAATGGAGCGCTCGGCCTCTGACGACTCGACGTCGGCATTGCCAGTACCGCTGCGAGGGGGAAGAGCGGCTAGAGCTTCATGGAACGCAGCCCACAGACACGCCATCGCCGCCTCCGCTGCAGATTCGGTCGACGAGATTATGTTCGTGCTAGCGGAAGGGGCACTGCCTGGGGTCGCGAGTGTGGGCAGGGGGTGGCCGTTCGCATCGCCATCGCTAGCCCACAGCCCCTCGTCTGCCAGCGCGGTGAGGGCTGCAGCCAGTCCAGATTCGGACGGGTGCGAGATATCAAGGGAGGCCAAAAGCGGCGCAGACTCGGCAGCCGCAAAGCAGCCTAGCCACTCTGCCGCACGCTCCTGGGGTGCATCGCCGCCCGGGGCCGACACGAGAACAACATAGGGCAACGAGGGAAGCCACCAATAGAGGGCACCGTTGCGGTCGGCGCCGAGCGGGCCCACGCGCACCGCCATGCGCGACAGCTCTGCCTCTGCCTCCACCGCCTGGCGCGTCCGTTCTGCGGAAAGATCTTCTGCCGCGGCCGCCACAGCGCTTGCCACGGCTTGTCGGGCCGCAATTCGCAGCCGCCCGTTCTCGTCCGCCCGTTCCTGCAGACGTTGGGAATTCATACTATTATCGAGGCAGCAGAGAACAAGACAATGCGTCCGCTGCGCGGCGGCTGATTTGCAGAGTCACTCTCTGAAGCGAATCGTGGCTTGACAGTTGCAAGGACCGCACGCTCTTGTCGCTGCAGCCAGTTTGGCATATCAAGTACGCAGTCGGCCAGAGGCACGCGTAAGCAGTAACGGAAGGGGGAGGGGGGTAGATGGCAGCGGGCCGATCGACGGATGACGGCAACCTACCTTGGCTTCGCGCTGGACTCTGCGAACCTCTTCGAGGTCCAAGGCTGAGAGCGCCGCCTCGTCGATGGTCACCTTGCCAGTGCTGAGCTTGCGCTGCAGCAACTGCTCCTGCCGCTCGCGCTCGGTCGCCTCTACCTCCTGCGCGACACCAAAAGCGCCCGATAATGTCAGGACCCAATCGGTAGCTGTGAACGAGTCGCAAGGCAAGCCCCACAGTCCAGTAGGCGTGATTACAGGCCGCACCTGCAGGCGCTTGCGCTCGGACGTTGCGGACTGCGAGAGCGACTTGAGCACCTCCATTCGTTTCTCCATCCACAGGTCAATAGTTTCACGGACCTCCTAAAGGGAGGGGTTGGGGGTTGGGGTGGGGGGGAGGGGGGCGCAGCCAGCCAGCAGTCATGGAACAGCTCTAGTGCTCGCATCATCCCAGTGCACCGCCTCAACGACGTTCGTGTAAACAACTCCTGGCCACTGTATACATTTCCAGATTATACATTTTCATATCAAGGTCCTGCTCCCTTTCAAACAACCACAACCAAATCTTCTAAAGAGTCGGTCCTGCTTACTCTAATTATACAGAGTATGCAACAACGTAGTACATTGCAGCGATATACTGATACAGATCAGCAGCTCTCTATGGATGAGCGCAGCAGGATTTACCACGCAATTGAGTGCCGCAGCACAGAGAGATTCCAGCGCCGCGACGTGCCCTGCACCAGGCATGAGGTCCAGGGGTTGCCCCCCTGCGCACTCGGGAAGGCAGCACATTCGGGCCAGCAATGCCGCAGCGACACTGTCTCCCAAGAACGGTAGCTCCTTGCTCTTTAGCAGGTCCGCCCAGCGCTCAGCACGCACCGGGATGCCGCCTGCCAGGGAGGAGAGAGCACTGGGCAGGAGCGTCTGAGCAGCATGGGCAGCAGATGTCAGGGGGGCGCTGTGGCTTCCTTACTAGTGCAGGCACGCAGACAGGCAGGCCGGGGAGGGGGTGGCGCACCGCATACAACTGGCGCAGCTTGGGAAAGACAGTCACTGGCACGGGGAAATCCCCAGCAGCGCAAGCCTGCATCACCATCTCTGCCAGCGGTGCTTGCTCGCCCGCCGCCTCCAGAGCGGGCAGTGCATGGCGAAAGGTGTGCAGAAACTCCACCACCGCCAGCGCAGCGGACAGCGAAGCAGCGGTGGGCCCACGCAGTCCATGCGGTGGGTCCAGCAGCTTTGGCACCGGTGCAGCAGCCGCCTCCTGCGGTTAGGACACGTGGATCAGTTGCCAGCGCAGGTGGTGAATGGGACCAGGCGGAGCAAGAGGGCCTGGCAATTGAAGCAGGCTACGAGTGGCAAAGGCTACATACCTGCGCAGGACTGCTCCCCGATAGGCTGCAGAGTGGGGGGGCGAACACAATGTCAGGATTGTAGGACTACAAATAGTCGCATTGCTGCTAAACACCAATGAATTATAATGCACAGCAGCACAATACTCCAATTCAACAAGTTTCTGAAATGATATAGATGGTTCTCCAATGAATTTCGCCAACCAAAGTTGAGACAAAAGGACAAGTAAGGGATCTGGTTGAAAATGGGGTGCGAGCCACAGAGGGAGGAGGGGACTATTGGGACTTGATGGTGGTGGTGGTGTTGGAGGGGGGGGGGGGGGGGGGGGGGGGAGGGAGGGGGGGCGAGGTATAAGCACAACTGTACCTGCCCGCAGCGGCCACTCTGACATGCTGCTTGGCAAATGCGCCCTTCACGAGCGGGACCACTGAACACGAGGCCTCCCTGAGTGCAGAACGCGCCTCCTTCACCACGCTCCGCGCCTCCTGCACAAACGCAGTCATCCGGCATGTTCAGCAGCAGCCAGCTGCATGTGACCCCCACAAATCAGCGATATGTAGCGACTGGCAGGTAGGGGCCACCCCTCACCTTCACCGCTGAGGACTGTCGCTCCCTCTCCTCCGCCCGTCTCTCTTTCTCTTCCTGCCGCAGCCGCTCGTGCGCCTCCTTCTCCTCTGCCTTACTCAGGATTTCTGTCTTCTCCTGCCCTGGACGGCGTCGCAGGCGGTAACGGTACACCAGGAAGCCGGGATTGTACTCCGTCTTCGGTCGCTCCCCCCACCACTCCACCACATCCCACAGCCCATCATACGTGAACACACTGCATGGCAACCAGGGCGGTCCGGTTTAGCGCTGCATTCATGGAAAGTGCACCGCAGCAGCTGCGCACGATGAAAGGAAAGCTCAAAGGAGGCGCCCGGGGGAGGGCTGTGCACATTGCCAGGCAAGGCAGAGCATGCTACGCAGGTATCCGTTCTCTCCCCACTTGTAATGGATAACGCATAAAAGTATCAGCTACTGCAGGCTATCGTGACCACCTATATGGCTGTCAGCAATGTTGAATGCATTCCAAACTTCAATTAACATTGACGTCAAAAGCCTCAAAGTCAACGGGAATAAAGTTGGAACAAAACTCGTATAATCATATATCGTATGCCGTTTTCTTCTTTCTCTGTGCTGTAGTAAATGCACTGAGCTTGAGCAGTAAGCCTGCCTCTCACGTAACGGCTGTAATTCATTGGATTCGGTCTCGCCGGTCCCGGGCCAAGTCCGGCGACCGTGCTGGCTGCACAATACCCAGTGGAGCGGGAAGCGGGGCGGAAAAGCAGGGGGGGGGGGGGGGGGGAGATGTGCTGGCTCGCCTGCCAGTGTAGCTCTCCTTGCACTTGTTCTTGCGGGTCACGCGCACGGGAATAGCGTGCTCGTGGTTGCCTGTGAGCGCCAGATTGCCGCGATCCAGCGTCTGGTCTGCAATCTGCCGCTTGTCATGCAGCAGGTCGTTGCCTCCGGCGCCATCGTATACCATCTCCCCCTCAGCGCCCGCCAGCTCATCGCCCGCCCCACCCTGCAGCCCGCAGTGCCCCCCTCGTCAGACTCGCTAGCCTGGCGCATGGGCTAGGCGGCACTGCACCAGACCAAAATGCTGCATGGTAATACAACAAATCGCGCGCCCTTGGTTTGTAGAGAACAACATTACTACCTGCTCAATTGATATTATGGTTTTGAGCTGCCCACTCAGATCAAACAAATTGCTACTTCTGGATTGACCAGCCACAGAATTCAGCGGTTTTCTGTTCAATGCGCCATTCCTCCTGCCCCATGGCCGTCATTCCAGCGTGGGGATGGTGCGAAGAGGAACTCAGAAGGAGGGGGAACGTGGGGAGAGACGCACTCCGTAGTTGCCGGCAAACACAATGGAGACCACATACGAGCGCTCCTTCTCCTTGATATACTCGATGCCGGACACAGGAGCAAAGTGCATGCCCGAGACACACATCTCGGCGCGTGACCAGAACCTGCCCAGCCCAGCCAAGGCGGGGGGGGGGGGGGGGGGGGGGGGGAGCAAGACTGAGGTGTGCCATGGAGACAGCAGGTGTGGGTGCCGTACGTAGAACTTGTGCAGGGGAGGGGGGGAGGGGGCGGGGCGAGCACCTGAAGCCAACAGGGATGCCTGGGAGCGCGCCCGCGACCTGGGAATGCCACCGGCGCGCAGTTCAGAGGAGTCGCTGCTTACAGTTAGGCTTGGCAAGCGGCAGGGAGGCATGTCATGTGAGGTGCGCTGTGGTGCGGCGCACCTTGGTGGATGGCAGCTCCGTATTCTCACTACGCAGCAGTTTCATGGCAGTCAAGTCCGGGCGCCGTGACTGCTTTTTCCCGTCCTGCCCCCTGCCCAAGCGGCGTTTGGCCATCACAGTCAGCAGATATTTCGTCACATCCACCGACCCCCCGTCCCCTCATATCCGTAGTCCTGATGCTGGCCTGCCTGCCTTTTGAGTGCCAGCTTATTGGATCCCTGCGGCCAAAGCCAGGCCTAGCAGGGCGGAAGTGGAGTAGGAGGAGGCTCACCGTCCGCCGGAACTCTGCACGCGTGTATTCTCCTGCACAATCGCTAGCAGCCGGAGCTCATTGTAGCGCGTGATGAGCGCCTCCACGGCGTGGCCGCCAGCGCTTCCGCCGCGTTCCGCCACAATCGGGCTCTCTTCAGCTGGTACCAAAAGCCCGGAGACCTCCAACAGGCCGCCTGCCGGGCAACATGCAGGCGACGCCATGGTGGCTTGCCCACTCCGGGAGGGCGTGTGGCTGCTGCTTGGCGTCCTCTTGGGCCTGCTGCCCTCAGCAGGCGTCGACGCGCCGCGCTTCGTTGGGGTAGCTCTGCGCGTTGGGGTGGCTGAGGTCCCCGAGCGATGCCCCAGCTGGACGCCTCGCTTGATTTTGCCTATCGGTGCGCCCTGCTGCCAGACCAGATGTCTGCAAGTCAGCCCGATGAGCATCTATAGAGGACGGCCAACGCCCCCCCCCCCCCCCCCCCCGCTCCCCCTCTCCACAGAAAATAAACCTGCGCTGACACTGGCTGGGATTATCTAGCTTAGGCCAGTCAGTTGAGTGCGCTCGCCCTCTTCTCCGCAATCGCTAACAGTTCCCTCAGATGCGCGTGCAATCACAGCGGTGTGTCAGAGGGGCAGGTATGAGTGAGTGGGCCACGCTACAAACAGCCACAGTCAGCCGTGGCCTGCCCCCTCTCCCACATGTAACAACCCGGATAACCGACACGGTGAGGCCAACGTGAGGCGCCAACCTTCGCCGGTCCGCTGGCGCGCCGCCGCGCACTCGTAGATGTCGGCAACGCCTCCTGATCTTCTGCCGGCACGGGAAGCAGAAGCGAGCTCAGTTTGTTCCAGGTGAGGTCCTCAGTGTCGCCATCGTCGTATCTGACCAGGTACCAGCGCTTTGTTGGCAGGTATTCGGCAACAACGCCGCCGTAGAGCTCCGAAGCGCCGAAGCGTTTCTCCAACCGGCGGCCCACCGCCGCCCCACGCAACGGCTCGCCACCCGTGCTCATGCCTCCTGTCTTTTTTCGTCGCTGGTCCAAGCCATGTAGCGATACAGTTGTGACGTGGGATTGCCGCCAGCGACGTAGGAAGTGAGGAAGTGCAGGCGGTTACCATCAGCAGGCGTACCTGTATCTTCAGTCGGAACGAGGCGGCTACCTCACTATCCCGTACAGGATTATTTTATATTGGACGAAACGAACGACGAGGGTGGCCGGAATTTATAGAGTTGTAATTAGTAGCAAAACTACATATATATCTCATATAATCCTATGTGTTCCCTGCGATGGTTGAAGATGGCAGGCCGAAAGAACAACTCAGTCTGAGCGCGGTGGAGCAGCACAAGGATTTAGGAGTCAGGAATCAATTTCAATTTCAATTTCAGGGGGTCTGCAACATCCGGCTCAGTTCCGGCTTTTTAATCACTCCCGCTACTACGGGATTAATTAGGGGTGCTGACCACTCTACGGCCGATTTGCACTTTTTGCGACGTGGCGTGCTGTGCGTGTATAAATTACGGCGGTAGAGCGGTCTACCTACCGGTAGAGCATGTCCCGTGTCATACAGACCTCTAAGCCAGAGAAGTGTAGGGTCATGTCTCAGGTAACGACCATGATTTGCTGCTCTTCGATAATCTAGAATATCGCTCAAGGTATTGTCGGCACCTGAGATGACTTTTAGCGAGAAAAGGCCCTATCTTTCAACATGCCCTATCTTTCAACACTTTCCCTAGAAGCCCTAGCTGTCCAGCCGTTAGGCCACTACTAGGAGCTGTCTATGGCGCGTCCGATAGCCCTTGAGTAGGGCTACCTTAGGGCGGAGGGCCGCCCCCGATGGACTTTCCTGGTGTGTGCCAGGCAGGGGTGAAGCGATGCTGGTCAGCATTTTTTTCCGGGTCGCGGGAAAATAAATACGGGCGCGCATTTCAACACATCCGAATCATCCGGCTGCACGTGGCCGTGCGTCGCTACTAACTCTCACCACCGTCCTTGCAGTGCCGCTTAGAGGCCGTGGTAGTCGGTCAAGGCGGGGCGTGGCTGCCCAAGTCCCTGGGGGACGACATAGCCGGCTCGCCAGTCAGCCAGCTCGATGGCGGGTGGGCCATCGCGCGCCGCGATGCGCGGTCGTACGAGGGAAAGGTCGGGACAATTCTCAGCGCGCTCGTCTGGCCGCCCACCCAAGAAGCAGACGGCAACCCGCAAGGCCGCCACCGACGCAAAACGTGGGCGAGGTCGACCCCGTAAAGAACCCCTCAGTCAGTCGAGTGACCCCTCTAACGCTCGAGATGACTACAACGTCGGTGAGAAGGCGAAGCGCGCGCTGGAGCATACTGTCATACTTGTTCTTGCTGGTGTCTAAAAGCCGGCCAAAGCTGCAAAGAGTTGTGGCGTGAACAGAACGACGCTTATCACTGCTGTCAAGAGGGCGAGACAGGCTATGAAACAGGGCAAGACTCATGTTGTTGCTGCTGGAACCCGCCCAACAACCATGACCAGTGAGGACGAATCGTCGCTGGCAAAGTACGTCCTGATCTGGGCAGACCGTGGGCTGGCGCTAAGCAAGCGAGCCGTCAAGAAGCACGCACTGGACATCATTAAAAGCCGTGACTATGATAAAGACCCTGTCGCCAAGATCTGGATCAAACGAGGGAAGATGTCTAGAAAATGGTTTCATGCGCCGTCACCCTGAGCTGCGAGCGCAGGTAGCTGACCGCTTTGACCCCAAGCGATGGCTTGTAACCAGAAAGGATATGCTCACACTATACAATGCCATCGCTGAATTTCAGAAAGAACATGGTCCGCTAGATCCTAGCCGAATCTATAATCTAGATGAGACCTCTTTTAGACCTGATGGGAGAGTGGAGCGGGTCATCACCAGGAAGGGGGCCAAACGTACACACACGTTGCAGAACGCATCGCGGTTCTCCATCAGTAATCTATCTGTCATTGTCGCTGATGGCACACAGCTTCCACCTCTTTTTATTGTGAAGGGGAAAAACATGCCAGATTGGTGGGACAAGCTAGACTTATCAAACACCATTCTGAGGGACGCCGAGCTTACAACACAGAAGAATGCGTGGATGGACGGCGACCTCTACCACTACTGGGTAGAGACGGTGTTCCTGCCCTATACAGAGGAACTACGCCGCACAGGCAAAATATTGCTGATCATTGACAACTTCAGGTGAGTAAGCTAGCTTGCACTTAGCGACTTCTACCAGCTCAAAATATGGCATGGGAAACTTGCAATTATAATCTTACATTTATGTGTGGATTTTTATCCAGCGGGCACACCAGGGTTATTGCGGCGGAGTGCGCGCTGACTGCAACCCTCAGCGCAGAAGAGAGCCCTGACAACCCCGCGCATGCAACGCTCCAAGGAGCCTTGCAGGCTGCAGCAGGCGGCCAGCCCGAACCCAAGCTACCCAAGAAGGTGAGGCCAGCAACTTTGCAGAGGGCTGGCGCTGCCTTGGAGACAGCAGCGAAGGCAGAAGAAAAGAAGGAGCAGCAAGTAAACAAGGCAGAGGAGGAGGTGGCGAACGCCAAGTGCCGCAAGACAGAGTTAGCCGAAGCCGTGGCTGAAGCTGAGCTAAGTGTGCTAGGTGCCCACGTCAAGGTTGCGGACGCTAAGATCGCCGCAGGGCAAGATTCAAGTGCGCGCGAGCGCCAAGATGCGCGTGACGAAATGCGCGTTTTTGATAGCAGCGACAGTGAGGAAGGCGAGGACGAGATAGAGAAGGAGTAAAAGGAGGATGGGGAACAGGGCGAGGACGAGCTGAACCCTGCCTACATAGATCAGGACGACGAGTGGCTGAACTGGTAGCAAGTAGGCGCTACGAATTTGTAAGGTTCAGCCCCCGCCCCCCCCCCCCCCCCCCCCCCCGCCCCCCTCCCGGCCCGAGATCCCGCCCTCGTCCGCCGTCATCACCCACTCATCAAGCGTCCCCCAGCCCAGCATACGGACTCGCGGACTCAGAACCGGAGGGGGGGGGGGGGGGCCGCAGTACCAAGGCGGATAGAGCGGCGAGCACAGCAAGGAGGGCGGGCTCGGCGGAAATGTCGAAAGTGTTGAAAGATAGGGCCGCCCGGGTTACTGCACCCCGGCCCTGACCCACACGGCTAGCCAATAGGCATGCAACCCTTACACGAGTACCATTGACCACGCCCGACCGCCCACACCTAGGGCAACTCTAGGGCTTGGATGGGTGGGGTTTGTGCCATTGCAGCTGCTTCCTGGGTCCTGTGGCAGGGCAGGTGGTGGCAGGAAGCCAAAAATGTGTTGAAGATAGGGCCGTTTCTCGCTACATGAGCTAGCAGCAGAAGGCGATATATCGGAAATCACCAAAAAAAAGGACATGAATCAGAAAGGTCGGGTTTGGTGACTGATGACTAGCAGCAGAAGGTGATATCGGAAATCACCAAAGAAAAGGGCAATCAGAAAGGTCCTCTACAGCGACTGCGGGGTGGAAGCAGCAACATGAGAAGACGTGGAGTGGGCACGAGCACACGCATCAGACTTGGCCATCTGCACACCGGCAGAGAGAATGCCGCCCAGGGTACCATGCACGCAAGCCGAGACCCGCTGCAACAGCCCCCGCCGTGTGCGCGACAGGTGACGGCGGAACTCAGCAGGTTGGCTGGCGACAAAGTTCCGAAGTGCCTGAACGGATTGACCACGAAGAAAGCAAGAGGTCGGGGCGGAAGGACCGCCGGGGAAGTTGCGCACAGCCAACAGCACCGCGAAGATGTAGACCACCGTCAAAGCGGACTTCCCGAGACGGCCGCGGTCCTCAACCACAAAAGGATAGTACCGGTGAACACCTTGCACTGGGGCGGAAGACGCCCGGTCCGCTGCCAACTTACCCTGCTCCGCTTCGGTCGCCGCGATCCCCGGGATACACCAGCGGGGGTCGTTGCTCCAAGTGGGGGTCGTGGAGGACACGCACGCGAAGTCGATCATGTAATCGCACGCCGCCCCCCCCCCCCCCCCACCCCGCCAGCGTCAGGTCCGACGGCCGCGAGCGGTCCGCTGGGCGCAGCCCACTCGTCTCAAGGGTCAAGTCGCCGGCTCCCGAACGGTCCCGGTCAAGCACCGCCCCCGCATCAATTGCCACAGATGCATACAGGTTCTTCAAAGCGGTACGCATGCGGTGCTGGTAGTTCGCTACGGGGCATATGGGTAGATGATCCACGACGAAATCCGTAGCACTCCGGTTCGAGCCATCCGTAGAGCGAAGCCATAAGGGATCAATACCACACGTGGGGCCAGGGCAAGTGACAAGCGCGGAACCTCCGCGCGGGCAAAGGCCCAGTACCCGCGCAGCGGCGGCCGAATAAGCAGCATGGGGAATCTTGCGGGCGGACTCGTGATCCGACTGGAAAAGCGATAGGGAGCCCGGCCCGCACGCGCTGTACAAGCGCAGGGTATCAAGTCGCGAGGCCGTTGCACTAGTACGTTGGAAGCTGAGATCGAGGGCCACGAAGTCACGCAAGCGAATCGCACGGCTGAGGTGGCGTTGGACAACCATGGTCGTGGGTTGATCATCGGAGGTCGCACCCGAACCCGTACCCGAGGGCGGAGCAGTAGAACCTGGCAGCGATTCTGGGAGGGAAACAGTCGCTGCTGACGGAGGGTGCGCCACTAATTCGCCCGGCGACGGTATCTTCAGAGCTACAAAAGCGCATGTAGTAACGGTATTGGCAGTACTCGTACCACCGATAGGAAGCAATTGCTGCGCAGCAGAGGCGGCCTCACCAGTACCAACTCCAAGAGGTTTTGGGTACCAACTCCATTTGGCCTTCCGGCGGCTCCTGTCCTCTCTCTTGGCGAGCCATGCCCTTGTGCTTCTTGCTCCTTCTCGGTACAAGGTATGCTGGCCCGTTTTGAGGATGCTGGCGTGGAGTTCACTCCTTCAACTTGGGCGGTCGCATACGCTGATCACGTGGCACGTTGCTCTGGGGGCGTCTCCAATCACGCCGCACACGAGTGGGCCGCACATGGCCTTTCCGACATTTGCCACGACGTGAAGTCCGCGCTGGGCGTGGGTGTCCAGATCCTCACGGACCCGTCGGTGCTTGTTTCTCTCCCGAAGGGCAGCGACGGTTGGCCGGCCGATGTTGGGCTTTTCGGGTATGGCGGTATCCGCGGAAACACGGTTGCTATCGATACCACCATTGCCCCCATGCATCCTCGGCGTGTCAAGCTCGGATCCAACGACTGCTTTGAGGGCTGCAGAGCGCCACAAAATCTAGAAGATGACGAGGGTGTCCGAAACGCCGCCGGCATGCTTCGCTTTGTTCCCTTCGCCGTTTCCGAGTTTGGCTCGCTGGCCCCGCACGCCGAGGCTTTCTTGGTGGAGCTCGCGAAAGCTAGCCACACACTCACTGGCCAAAAAATCGGCCAGCTCTTGTCTGCGTGGCGCCGCCGTTTCTCCTTGCTCATCAACATGGCACATGCAGACAACGTTCTTGGCGGGGTCGCGTCCGCGCGTGCGGCACGTGATGGTACTCCTGCGCCTGCGTCGCGTCGCTCGTCGGCATGTGTTGCTATGACCCGAGCGAGTCATTGGCTGCAAGCGTCCTCGCCGCGGCTGATAGCCTACCCCGGGGCGGGGGTCCCTTTGGTCCCTGGCAGCTAAGTGATTTCGTGGTTCCCTTGGCTCCTTCTTGGTTCTTGGCTCCATGTCCTCCTGCTCGACCTGGGTTTCAGGCTTATGTCTCTCTTTTACTGGCAACCTTTCACAGTTGAAGTTAGTTCTGTTTGTAGTGCGCTTTTGTGAAAGCCCTTATGTAATTAAAAACTCCAAGAGGAGTGGCCGTAAAATGAGATGTTGTGACGCGCATTCCTCCGCTAGGTGACTGATGACTGGTTGGTGAAACTCCTGCGGCAGCAGGGGCCACTTCGAGCGAACACTGCACCATACTGTAAAGTACGGATTACATCTCAGTTGTTATATGGTGTGGCCAAACCTCTAGAAAAAATGGGCTTGGCGCTACAATTTCGAACTCGCTACATTCTTTTTCTGTCGTCGTCCGCGTACCTGTAGTGCAGCATGCGCAGGTAGCGCGCGGCCACCTTCCCCGCCCTCACCACAACCTTGCTGCGCTCTGGCGATGACACCCGGTGTTATCAGGAGAAATAGCCGCTAAGTCAGCCAACTGAATCCAACAGTAAGGCTTGTCTGCTTTACCGGGCCTGCACATCTCCGTTCCTGCCCCTATCGGCAGCCTGCCACGCTGGGGGGGGGGGGGGGGGGGGGGGGGGGCGGGGCCATTGGCAGAACCACGACGTCTGCACTTCCCGTCGGCGGCATGCCAGCCGTGAAGCCCAGCAACCGGATGCGCCTCGCACCACTGCCGTATGATGCGCGCTCTGCCCCCTCGGGAGACGCGCCACCTCCAGAAGCGGCGCCCTCCAAGCCCCGGGCGTCGGAGTACCCGTACGCGTCAACTTTCGCCGCGAGCGCTCGGCACACGGGTTGGCGACGCTTGCTCCCAGAGGGTGTTACCGGCCCAGCCGACGTAGCGGACAGGGTACGCACTTGGTTGGGGGGTGCGTCTAGGTTCTGGACTGTCAAGCTGGCGCAAGTGGTCTGCATGGTCTTCATCGTGATTCTCACCTTTTCGCACGCGCCGTTGGGTCTGGTCGACCCGGAGTCCGGCTTTATCATCGATCCAACCAGCCCCGCGGCCACCGCAGAAGGGCTGCTGGGTGACCGACCCGTTGTCGCGAGCAGCCGGCTTCAGATGCTCTGCCTCGCCGTCTCCCGCATGTCCGCGTTCTCCCTGTATCCCGTCATGATTCTTGTGTTCCTGTCGAAGTGCAAGGCGACTATAAACTTCCTGGAGGGCACGCGCGCGAGCCTGTACATGTGGCACGACTTCCACGATCTGCACATCTACTGCGGGAAATACATCGCGCTCGACGTCTGGGTACATACCCTGTTTCATCTCATCCGCTGGGGTGCCGCTGGTAACATATCGTTGCTTTGGACGCATTCTACTGGTATTTCGGGACTGGTGGTTGTTGTCGCCACCCCACTGATCACGCTGCCGATGCTCTATATGAAGAAAACCCTGCGCTACGAGGTGCGCAAGGTCCTCCACTACCTCTTCTACCTCTTCGCAGTCGGCCTCTGTTTCCACGTGCCGGCGTCCGGCGTGCCGAATGGTGGCTTCCTGCCCTACGTGCTGGGTGCCTGCATCGTTTTTTATTTCCTGGATGTGATGTATATTGAGGCGTTCATGACAGAGAAGATCGAGACGACCACCTTCCATGTACTACCCAGCGGTGTTCAGATGACGATGGCAGTCTCTGACCGCTTTCGGGGGCACGTAGCCAAGGGAGGCTACGCCTATGTGTGCCTTCCCTGGGTCAGCCGCAACGAGTGGCACGCCTTTTCGTTGTTCGAAGACCCTGTCGACTCAAGCCGCAGGCAGGTTTTCATGCAGAAGTCCGGCGACTGGAGCAGCGCAGTGCACGCAGCCCTGCAGCGCAACACAGTGCGCCCAGTTATTGTTCAAGGCCCTTTCACAAGCCCCTACCACCTTGCAATGCTCTATGACAATCAGGTAGGCAATCCCTATGATATGACTTTATTTGGCTGTACACCGTTCTTCCTCCTTTCCATATCAGGTGCGTTGTCAATGCCAAGCTCAAATGAGAGCAATCAGGCAATCATTGTCCTGTGCTTGACGAGCAGGTACTGGTGGCGTCTGGTATTGGCATCACCCCAGCTTTGTCAGTCATCAAAGCGCACAAGAGTTCCCGGCGCGTGAATCTAATCTGGGCAGTGCGTGACCCTGCCATGCTGGAGTTCTTCCTGGAGCAATTTGATTTGGACAATCATGCCTGGAACCTGATCTTTTACACAGGTGAGCTCGCAGTAGTTGTGGCCGTGCTTTTGGTTCAGCGCACGTTTGCTGAGTGCCTGACACATCAAGGATGTACCCCACAGGCAAAGAGCCCATCAACCCTGCATTGGAGGAGCTACATACCAATGTGCGCATTATCAAGCAGCGGCCCAACCTCTTCAGCGTGATACCCAACATCATTTATGGCATCGAAAGCAAGAAGGGACTGCCAGAGGAGTACCTGAAAATGGAAAACCCCAAAATGTCTGCTATCAAGGCCGAGCTTGCAGAGATGGCGTCTAAGTCTGACCAGCCACCCCGGGCAAAGCTGCGAAGTTTGCACAGCCTTGCCAAGAAGCACGGCTACAGCTTCACTGAACTTTGTCGACAAATGGAGACGACGCCAACAAGTCACCTCAGTATTGGGGAGCAGCAGTCAGGCAGCAATGTTGCTGGGAGCTCGGGGCAGAAAGCAAGCAATGCTGAGCAGAGGAGCGGGATGAGTGTACGTCTGCTACCAGGCACAGCCCCCTTCGCAGAGCCCATACCTGAAGATGTCCAGTCAGGCGATGCCGAGGCGGGCGGGAATGCAACCGTGGGTTGGCGGAAAATGCCTGAACAAGTTTCCCCTGAAGAGTTGGTGGAGCGAATCCGGTCAGTATCCACATTCTCCAACAAGGAACCTCCCGCACTTCCGACTCGTACCCCTTCGGTATACAGCCGCATCTTTGGCGAAGCAAACGTTACATCCGACAGGGAAGTGCAACGCCACGTCCTCGGCTTGGATCGAGGAGTCATCAACACATGGGGCATCATGTACTGCGGTGGCTCCAAGCCAGTTCAGGATGCGCTGACTTCCATCTCATCCAAGTATCATATCAATCTGAACTGCGAATCATTTGCATGGTAATATTCGTTGCGCTTTACGCTACCTCCAACTCTCTTGCCTTGTCGCTGGCACCATGCCCAATATCCTCAACCCGCATGTTTGTAAGTGAAGTTGTGCAAACAGCGACGACTGCCACTGGTAGGTGTGCTCAATCGGAGTCACCAACATTGTATCCACGCATTCCATATGTATAATTGGTTTGAGCTTGCTGGGAACTAGTCTCCATGAAGGAAACAAATCCGACCGCGAATCGCATTGGCAGCGGCAAGCCTGAAACGGGCTGAGAGCGCGTCTTTCTGATACCCGGGGGGCACTCGCCATGCCAGCTGCTAATTACAGCCAGTGATGGCCTTGGTGCCGTTCTTTGCATGTACCCCAACACAATGCACGGTATGCATTATTCTTTGTCGTGTAGAAATTGAAAAAAAAATGCTAGCTACCCTCAACTGTATCACTGAATGGGCTAGTCTAGAAGTGGAACACTTCATGTGGGCAGCCCTGGCTCCATGTTGACAAATCACTGGACCAGACTCGGCTTACGGATGTGAATGGACGCGCCGCTGGGGAGGCTTGACTTCCTGGCTAGCCCGCCGCCCAGACGCGGCGAGGATGATGATGACGTCTCCTGAGATGTGCGCCGAATCAGCCCCTGGGAGGGCTTTGAAATGCCAGACATCATCTCGGGGAACCGCTTCTCCAGCATCCCAGGGAGCAGGTCCTTCCTGGTCAGGATTCCACTGATGGCTGACACCTTCGGAATAACAACCATGTGACGCAGCTCCAGCTGGCGGAACTGAGCGTACACCTTGCTAAGGCTTGCTCCCTCTTGGATGACGTATGTAGACGGGTTGCACACTGGGCCGAGGTCAAGGTAGCTTAGCAGCTGCTCTTCGGTATGCTGGAGGTCTGACACTGACTCGGAAGAGTCATTGACAAGGTCGGTGGACATATACAGACTAATCTCTGGAAGGGCGGGCTCTGGAGACTTTAGGAAGCAGCGAGGGTTGTGCAGGAGCGCTACTAGCTGCGACCTGAGGATGATTCCCTTGAATTCATCCCCCTTGGTTTGGTCAAACACCGGGAATCCGTTGACATCGGTCATCATCAGCGTCTGAAGGATACTGTCCACTCGAACGATTCTCTGCAGGCATTGGCAGATAATTGGTGAGTCTAAATTATCCCGAGATACACTCAAGGCAGGGTCAGAAACAGCAAGCACCATGCCGCATGAAGGCGCTAGGGAAGCTGGGTCCTCACAGGCAGCGAAACAGGATTGGGAGTGGCTGCCTCTGCAGCCTTCAAATGCCTCATGAAGTGGGGTGCCTTGGCCCCCAGGAAAGGGAGCCTTTTCAGGTCAATATGGATGTCATACACGGGATGAATTCCAGTGCAGTCTCCCACCGCCTGCGGGGATCACGCAGGCCCAACACTTAGCTGTTTGACCCAACATCTTGCATGTGCGCAGAATAAAACATCAGGGTAGCATCAACCCACCTTGGACACCAGCAGCACCAGCATGATGAGCGGAAGGAGGTTAAGGTTATTGGTGAGCTCCAGAAGGATGACGCACAGTGAGACTGTCATTCTCATCGACCCGCCAAGGAAGCTAGCGGCGCCGAGCAACGCGTATGTGCCCTCATCGATGTCCTGGCCGCCGCTCATCTCCGTCATAAACATGCCCACAAGGCGTCCATAGGAGGCGCCGCAGAGGATGCAGGGCACAAAGAGCCCGCTTGGAACCGCCACTCCATATGTAAGGATGGACAGAGCGTAGAAAAAGAGGAAGAATATGGTAAGGGTGGACACTGAATACTCATGCCCAGTGTTGGAGGAGAACAGCGACCTGGGCAGAGGGTCGGGGCGGCAACATCTGAGCTGTGAAGGCAGCATGAAGTGACATTGCCACGGGGTGGAGGGATCTACATGCTCGGCAACGGGATGCAACAGAAATGCTCGGTTGCATACCTGATGGCATTGTCCTGGGTGTTAAAGAAGAGGGTTGCAAGATCATTGTACTCATCCGGGTTGGGGCAGTTGAAGGGAATATAGCTTCCGAAATCGGCATCATGAGACCGTGGGCACGATGGTGTGTTGGCAGGGCATTTCTGCAAGGCACGGAAACATCGCCATGGTCAGATGTAATAGTAGCAGTGGAAAACGGACATGCTTCCGGCGGGCTCTCGCAGAGTCAAGCACTGGGATGCTGTCACATCATGGGATGGTGACGCACCCGGCATGCAGCCAGAAGCGGGAGGCCAAACGAGATGAGTGACGCAATGAACGTCACAAGGACCGCCTCCGCGATCTTGTAAGAAGGCCCATACTTTCCCAAGACATCCCGGCGCCAGATGCACAGCTGGGCGTTCAGGCTGTTGAAAGTACTTCCGAGCACGCCGCCTAGTAGGCCAAGTAGCAGCATCGGGAAGAGCTCCATTAGCTGGTAGTCAACCTGCCCCATGCTGATCTCGAAGATAATATACCCTCCAGAGCCAAAATACCCGCAGTTACTGCCACCGCAGGCCTTGATCATCATCCGAAGGGACACACTCACCTGAAAAGGACAGCCGCCAAAGCTCAGTGCCACTGGCCTCTGCGAGACGTAGCTGGCGCAACAGCCCGGGGGGGGGGGGGGGGGGGGGGAGCATAGAAACGTACCACTGCTGTCGTAAAGAAGGCGCGCCACAGCAACGACTGGCTCCACCAGCTGGAAGCCTCTTCCAGCGCAAATAGCACACCGCCCACTGGGGATCGAAATGCGCCAGCAACGCCAGCCGTGCCGCCACATGTCACCATGTCGCGGCGGTCCTTGTCATTCTGAATCATCCGCAGCCATTTATTACGGATCCGGAATCCGGGCGGGCCGCCCTCAGTCAACAGGGATGCAATGCATGATCCTGCAACAGGGGAGGAGCAGGGATAGTGTTATGAGAAGCCCGAAAGACGTGTAGAGTGATCACACTTGAATGGCGCGGCCCAGCTCACCCAGATGGACGAAAGGCCCCTCCTTGCCAACTGCTAGCCCACCAGCCACAGCACAGATGCAGCCCACCACCTTGGTGATGAGCGTGCGAAGAGCAAACACACCGGGGATGTTGACGCCGTTGAGGTAGGCCTGCATTATGGCACATGGTGAGGGGGTTGAGACACCATTCTTCAATGGCAGGCAGGTGGCACTAAAGAAGTATAAAGAGGTCGAGCATGAACTGGATAGTGGCAGCCGCACACCTTTACATCAGGAATACCAGAGCCAGCAGCAGCTGGTCCCCAGTAGACCACTAAGCAGGACGCGCAAAACACCAGAAAGCAGTTGAAAGTGGCGTACACGCAAAAGGACAGGAAATAAGAGTCCTCCATGATCGACAGCGTCCAGTAGAACTTTGTGCCAGCCAGATTCTCCACCCCAAGGTTGACCAGAATGCCAAATCCTGCCACAATGACCGCTGCACAGACACACAAGGGCAAGATACCCGCTGAGCATTCCTGCTTTGTGAGCCCCCCGCCCCCCCCCCCCCCCCCCCTCTCCTCCAACCCCTGCAGGCAGCAATGTTATGCCCTGGCTGGCTCACCTGTCATCAGGCAAAGCAGCCACTTGAGGCATGAGTATATCAGCAGGTCTGTGGGCGTCCGGTTTGCTTGCTGTGCCCGGAACACCACGTTCTCGGATAGGTCATAGTTCAGCGACTCCACCGGAGCATAGTGCGTCTCCGGGACCACGGTCTTGGCTTTGTACATGTATGAGGGGACGTCCTCCTCCATTACAGCCTGCACATGACGCGCGCAGCAGCCACACTGACCGGCTGCCAAGGCATGGGCGGTGCCATCGCCCCCTCTGTACTCCGGACCTACGTGCCATAGCACGTCACACTTGCGCACGAGATGCTTTTCGCGCGTCTCGCGGCAAGCCTCATGCACAAGGGGCGGGAGGGGGGGGGGGGGGGGGGGGGGGGGGGATGTTCCCGAAGATTTGCTTGATCGTGGGTGCGGTCTGAGAGCACCGCCATACCTTGTCGCACTTCACGTGGATGTGCAGAGTTGCCTGGCCGGTAGAGCCGCTGTCCCGCTTTTTGTCGCCCACGGCGGCTTCGTCCACCTCCCAGGCCGAAACAAGCGGGGCCGAGGCAGAGTCGTTCCGGTTGTACATCCCGACTCTGGCAGACAAATCCCCGTAGCCCTCGAGCTGCGGGCTTCAAGTCTCACGCTAGCGGTACTGGAAACGGACGAGTCACTGAGTTCGACGGTGAGCAGAGCCGTATCGTGAACTCGTGAGACGCCCTGTTTCGTGGCAGTACTTAGCAGTACATTATTCGCGCGCTAGAAGCAAGCGCGACGGCTGCTGTTGGGGCGGCGGTTGTCGTGGCAGGTAGTTGCTGGAGTTGTCAAACGGCGTGCACACTGGGCGCAGTGGCAAAGTTACCACACAGTCGTGAGATGCGAGTCGCTCCAGACCCGGATGCGATGAGGGCGGTGTCCGTTAAAAGTAGCAGAGCTGGTCTTGGGCCAGGGCGGGGACTGGTAGATCGGCTGACGACCAGACGAACGCACAGGCTGGGGTGAGCTTTTTCTGGGTGAGCTTTTTATGTCGGGTGTTGAGCGGCCCGGGGAAGTTTGGTAATCGGCAGATGCGGGTCGTTCAGTGCCACGGTTTCAGCACAGTACGGCAACACGGTGATATCACAGTGATTACTGCCTCATCCTCCGCCTTCGACTAGGAGCGGGGTCGCTGAGGAGGCGTTGAGGCGCGGGTGGCCAGGGCCGCTCTCTCACTGTACTCGTAGTCTGCTGTCGGTTGACTGTTCGGCCTTCCCGCCTGTAGCGACTGGTCGCTACCGAGAACTTTATATGTACCAGGACCAGTACTTGTATTTAATACATGAGCTAGCGCAGCAGAAGGCGATATCGGAAATCACCAAAATAAAGGGCAATCAGAAAGGTCCTCTACAGCGGGGACCAGGACCAGTACTAGTACTTACATGAGCTAGCAGCAGAAGGCGATATCGGAAATCACCAAAATAAAAGGCAGTCAGAAAGGTCCTCTACAGCGACTGCGGGGTGGAAGCAGTAACATGAGAAGACGCAGAGTGGGCACGAGCACACGCATCAGACTTGGCCATCTGCACACCGGCAGAGAGAATGCCGCCCAAGGTATCATGCACGCAAGCCGAGACCCGCTGCAACAGCCCCCGCCGTGTGCGCGACAGGTGACGGCGGAACTCTGCAGGTTGGCTGGCGACAAAGTTTCGAAGTGCCTGAACGGATTGACCACGAAGAAAGCAAGAGGTCGGGGCGGAAGGACCGCCAGGGAAGTTGCGCACAGCCAACAGCACCGCGAAGATGTAGACCACCGTCAAAGCGGACTTTCCGAGACGGCCGCGGTCCTCAACCACAAAAGGGTAGTACCGGTGAACACCCTGCACTGGGGCGGAAGACGCCCGGTCCGCTGCCAACTTAGCAGGCTCCGCCTCGGTCGCCGCGATTCCCGGGATGCACCAGCGGGAGTCATTGCTCCAAGTGGGGGTCGTGGAGGACACGCACGCGAAGTCGATCATGTAATCGCACGCCGCCCCTCCCCATCCCGCCAGCGTCAGGTCCGACGGCCGCGAGCGGTCCGCTGGGCGCAGCCCACTCGTCTCAAGGGTCAAGTCGCCGGCTCCCGAGCGGTCCCGGTCAAGCACCGCCCCCGCATCAATTGCCATAGATGCCCACAGATTCTTCAAAGCGGTATGCATGCGGTGCTTGTAGTTCGCTACGGGGCATATGGGTAGATGATCCACGATGAAATCCGTAGCGCTCCGGTTCGAGCCATCCGTAGAGCGAAGCCATAAGGGATCAATACCACACGTTGGGCCAGGGCAAGTGACAAGCGCGGAACCTCCGCGCGGGCAAAGGCCCAGTACCCGCGCAGCGGCGGCCGAATAAGCAACATGGGGAATCTTGCGGGCGGACTCGTGATCCGACTGGAAAAGCGATAGGGAGCCCGGCCCGCACGCGCTGTACAGGCGCAGGGTATCAAGTCGCGAGGCCGCTGCACCAGTACGTTGGAAGTTGAGATCGAGGGCCACGAAGTCACGCAAGCGAATGGCACGGCTGAGGTGGCGTTGGACAGCCATGGTCGTGGGTTGATCATCGGAGGTCGCACCCGAACCCGTACCCGAGGGCGGAGCCGTAGAACCTGGCAACGATTCTGGGAGGGAAACAGTGGCTGCTGACGGAGGGTGTGCCACTAATTCGCCCGGCGACGGTATCTTCAGAGCTACAAAAGCGCATGTAGTAACGGTATTGGCAGTATTGGCAGGACCAGTACTAGTACTACTAAGGATTACTAGTACGGTTGACGGGTACTGCCGCTACGCGTAGCGAGAAGCGACTCGATCCTATTTGTTAATGCACATTGCCACGCCGCGTAAGCTTTAGCGACTACTTGTAAGGACTACTTGTAAGGACTGTAAGGATTTACAGGTAGCCGCGACCGTTACGAGCGTTCGTGGATAAGGGAGAGCAGTAAGCAATAAGCCTGCAAATCCAGCAGCATAGCACGGTCACCGGTTTCCGCTTTTTTTTTTTTTTTCGCCCCCGGGACAGGACTGGCACCAGTGAAACCCTTGCAGCGTCTCTACGACGGCCGTTTAGGCAGCAATCCAGTTACGGAAAGCCCTGGGTAGGCGACGCTCCGTTATAGTCATCAAGCAAATTGCCGAAGCATTTCGCAAGACTAATTGGAGGCCAGTGACGGAATTTCCAACACTGTTGGATCACCGTCTAAAACACTGCCATCAAAATACCCGGCACTGACCACGAAAGGTCCGCCCTACCCGTTTGGGCGTCGGCCCATTCGAGTAATGCGAGTTGGGGCAAGCCCCAACCCGCGGAGCAAAGCATTTCGGGAGTGCGATACATGTGCAACAAAAAAGGCAATGTGAGGGAGGGCCTGACGCCATAGCTGGAAAAATTTCCCATTCCCAGTAAAATCCAGGGCGCCGTGAAGGGAGGGGGGGACCCCGCCCAAAATAAAGGCAGTTAAGTCCTCAGGTGTTGACGCACTAACCTGACTACTAATAAAATCCCTGAACTCCGGAACTAACAACCCAAAATTATGACGGTGATACCCCCACCGCGGGCACTCCACCAACATATGTTCGATAGTCTCAGATTCACCTCCGCCACATGCAGGGCAGTGTTCAAGGAACCGCTCAGGCATGGCACGAATCCGGGCCAATCGGCGGGCAGTGGGAAATACTCGGGTGCGTAATTGTATCATAATGTGCAACCCGGCCACAACCCCCGCGGGGACACCCACACCGTACTGTGGCAACGGGTTTGACGCATAGGACGCCTGGACATATATACCCCAGGTGTTATTGCGTGCTAACGATACCGACGATTCGTAACGCGCCCACACCGATGCCTTTACTAGTTTAGAGGCATCGCGCGCGGCTAGTGACCTCCACTCAAGTGGAAGGTGCGCCCCCTCAGCTAGCCCTACGTTCGCCCTAGCTAGTCGATCTAACCACCGCACAGTCCCCGACGTCCACGTGTTAGGGCGCGCCCGACTTGGCTGATCTACTAAATGGGTTATACATGTATTCAAGTCGGATGCTTTAAGGAACGCCCGAGCCCGTGCCGCAGCGGCCGTAGCCTCTATGGGCGCAATATCCAATTCCCACATCATCGGTGCAGTGGCTACCCCAGGGGAGTTTTTAACCTACCCCAATGAGGCAACGCAAGCACTGATTGAGTACAGTTTGTAATTTATTTGCGCCGCTAGTTCTATCCATGCCCCATACTTCACACCCATAAGTTAAAACCGGCAGTACACAGGTTTTAAAAACCGACACACGCACATTAATAGGGATTATGTCCCGTCCACCGACTAATACCGAATCGAGCGCCTCAATAGCGCGTTTACCCTTCTTAACCCGGTCGTCTACTATGTGTTGCATACCTAAATCCGACTTAATGACCGTACCCAAGTACCTATATTCATTTACAACCGGTACCCGTTCCCCCCAAGCTGCCATCGGGCAGCTTGTTCGCGTAACGCGGTCTCGTCGGAATATCGGCCTAATGCCATCACCCCACACTTAAGTACCCCAAACCCCATAAAATGATCCTCCGCCCACTGCGAGAAGTGGGCGAACATGGCATGCAGGTTATCGAACGAGCCTGTGATACCAACAGCGTCGTCCGCGTATAACTGACCTGGCACCCTTAGTGGTTGCCTTGCCGCTAATGTGTCAGTGCACCCTGGAACATCACATCCTAGATGTTCTACCCCATCGAATATATCGTTAATAAATATGTTAAATAGGATGGGGGAAGCGGGGCATCCCTGTCGGAGGCCACGCTCTATGGGTATGGGGTCTGATAGTGTTCCCGGGGCCACCCCTGTCTTGACCCGTACCATACTATCCCTGTATAAAGTTTTAATGAAGGTAAGCATATGACCCGAAACTCCTATGGCTTGTAGTTTTAAGAATAAAAGCTCATGAGGTACGGTGTCATATGCCTTCCTAAAGTCAATAAAACCCGCGTACGTGGGTAGACCTGCCGCTTGGCGACGAGCCGCGATATCGAACAAGCTGGCGACTTGCATGGGGCCCTCCTCATTCCGCATAAAACCCGCTTGCCAACGGCGGATTATCCCTTTAGCTTGGCAGACGTCTTGCAAGCGTTGGGAAATGATGGTCATAAGGAGTTTCATAGCGGCACCCATAATCGAAATACCCCTATAATTGTCCATAACGGTCGCGTCGCCTTTCTTGTATCCATTAAGGAAAAAAGCCTCGTACGAATAAACAATAAGCGGCGTACAGGTAGTACCAGCGTTATTGTCGATGCGCATTCCGCCGAGCAGCACACGAGTATAAATTATGTAAAGCGGCGCAGTGACACTGATAACTGGTCGCTACATGAGCTAGCAGCAGAAGGCGATATCAGGAAATCACGAAAAAAAAGCGGCGGTGCAGTGACACTACTACCTCAATAATTATGTAGTGCGCATATGTTAAATAAGCCCTGATGTAAAAAATAAGGGCAAATAACGACAAAGGTGGACCCGCCCCGGGGGGCCAGACGACAAAAGTGGACCCAGCGAGACTTACGACTAAAACTGCGAAACTCCACGGATGGATCAAACCCATTTTCATGTCGTGTACGGGCACCAGTACAGTACCCTGGCTCTATCCTGCCATATACCAGCAGGGTTCTCAGGGTTGTTCACATCCCGACCCTGTCGGTACGAGTACCCGTATTATACCGGTAGTCCCTGCGATGGCTCGTCGCGTCAAATCAAATTTGAACAGTATCGGTAGGGTACGGTCCCCGTACTAGTACCGGCCGCGCAGCGGCGAATGTCGCGCGCGGCGCCCGGCGGCCGACGCGATCCCGCGCGATTTAGCAACGACACGATGAGCCGGCCCGATACAACACCACAGCTTTGTCGGCTTACAGCCCAGCCACACTACCCTCCGGGCACGCGGGTCAGACCTCGGCTAAAGTCGGAATCGGCTCTAGTGGGAACCGCTGCCCTAGCTACTCACAATCTCACACGTAGCGCGCGAGAATAGACGATCCCGCCAGGCCAGCAATCGGGTCAAAGTCGCCTACAGGTACTTGTAAATTCGAAAGCGGGCGGGCGTACGGGTACCGACGGCGGTAGTATGAGTACAGGTACGCGCAGACCCTATATTATAATGATACTATAATCCTGTTAATTACATATATAGTACTAATCCTTGCCCTACGTTTACAGCTGGGAAGCAGTACAAGTACAAATTTTGATTAAAACCCGCTTGGGTCCGCCACTTTTGTCGTCTGGCCCCCCGGGGCGGGTCCACCGCGTTGTCGTTTGCCCAAAAAATAATGAATAGTCGCTAACGAACCCCTACTGATGAATCCCCAGCATGAGTGAATCGCTTTTAGGCGGCTTGCTGTGTTGATTTTCTAATTCTGGGGAACTGCCCTTTTTTGTAATTCACACCAGGCAGGGCCATACCCTAACTGATGAATCCCCATACCTTCATAAGAACGGGCGGGCGGAGGGGGCCATAGAGTGTGTTAGTGCTTTACTTCATGCCCCTTTTTTAATGACCCGCCCCACCCCAGCAGCCCACCCTCCCTGTTGGAATGGGGGGGGAGGGGCACGGAATGTTCATTGGCAGGGTCGCTGGACGGGTAGTAAGGTACCCGTAGTGTAATAAGGTTTTTTTCCTCCCGTCCCCTCCCCGGGACAAGACTGGCAAGACTGAAACCCTTGCGGCGTCTCCACGACGGCCGTGTAGGCAGCGACACAGTTACGGAAAGCCTGCCTAGGAAGGGCAACGCTCCGTTATGAGGATTACATAGTCATAAAGAAAATTGTCGAGGAATATTCCGCGAGATTAGTAATTAAGATTAGAGCAGGGGTAACCCTTGATTAGAGGCCAGTGACACAATTGTTAACAGTGACAATATTATATGTTGGATCACCGTCTACTAAAACACTGCCATCAAAATACTCGGCACAAGAGGCCATGCACATAGCTTCTACACCGGAATTTGCGCCTATTTTTTTTGCAGGGACTTGCCACGCCAGACTGCACGGGTATAAAATTGATCATATGTAAGCGTAAAAGCTTGCGCTAAAGATTTACATGACCCGTTTATTACGCACCGTTACGTCCCCAACACTGCCATCAAAAGGTGGCCGGCTCATCGAGTTCAAACTACATGTGTTGATTGGCCCGCGCAGTCTAGCCCTCAAGACTGCCGGATGATTGCACACACCACATGGCTTTTCCGTCTGAATATACGGGTGAGCCCCCTCCGTTCCAGCCCCCTTCATTGTAAGTTCCGTGATGTAGTTGCCAAGCGACTTTAGTAACAACTCGCCCCGGCAGTGGGTATACGGCACCACAGCAAATAATGCACGCAGCTAGCTCCTTAACGCGGGAGATGTATAACACATGTCTAGAAGACAATATACAAATCAGTATTAGTAGGGTCACGACCGCTACACACGCCGAACATAGCAGAAGCACGGCAGCACCGCTACTCCATACTTTACGCCCCGAAACCACCGTCACCACTATTTCCCGCAGGATAAATCGCCTGCCCTCGCCCGCGCTGCCCCATGTGCTGGCCAGTGTATGTAGATCAAACCATGGCAGTGCCGTGTAGTATATGTAAGCAACACTTGCTGCGAGTTTCAGCTCAAACTGCAACATTGCCCCCGCCTCTATTTCCAGGCAATGCGTCAAGCCCGCTGCCGGGGGTTATTCCACAACACCGACAGTGGGTATACGGCACCACAACAACAAATAATGCACCCATCTAGCTCCGTATCACTGGGGATGCATAACACATGTCTAGACGACACTAAACAAACCAGTATTAGTAGGGTCGCGGACGTAATAGCACACGCCGAACATAGCAGAAGCACTGCAACACCGCTACTCCATACTCCGTGCTCCGAAACCATCGCTGCAGCTATTCCCTGAGGCATGATTTGCCGACCCTCACCTGCGCTGCCCCATGTGATGGCCATTGCAGATCACACCGTAGTGGCAATGCCGTGCAGTACATGTAAGCAACTCTTGCTGCGGGTTTCAGCTCAAACCGCGACGATCATGCATTGCTCCGGCGTTTATTTTCGGGCGATGCGTCAAGGTAGCCCGCTGCCAGAGTTTATTGCACAGCACCGGCGGTGCATATACCGGACCACGACAAATAATGCACGCAGCTATCCCCGTAACGCAGGAGATGCATAACACATGTCTAGAAGACGACACTATACAAACCGGTATTAATAGGGCCACGACCGTTACACACGCCGAACATAGCGGTAGCACTGTCGCGCCGCTACTCCATACTCTAAGCTCCGGAACCATCGCTGCAGCTATTTCCCGCAGGATAAATCGCCTGCCCTCGCCCGCGCTGCCCCGTGTGCTGGCCATTGCAGATCAAACTGTGCCAGTGCCGTGTAGTATATGTAAGCAACTCTTGCTGCAACTTTCAGCTCAAACCGCAAGGATAATTGCCCCCACGTTTATTTCCATGCGATGCGTCGAGCCCGCTGCCCGGGGTTATTCCACAGCACTTGCAATGCGCGTACGGCACCACAACAAATAATGCATGCATCTAGCCCCTTGACGCAGGGGATACATAACACATGTCTAGAAGACGACACTACACAAATCAATACTAGTAGGGCCACGGACGTAACACTACACGCCGAACATAGCAGTAGCACTGCTACTATATGGTAGTGCTACTATACCGCAGAACTCCATACTCTATGCTCCGAAACCATCGCTGCAGGTATTTCCCGCAGCAAAATTCACCGGCCCTCGCCCGCGCTGCCCCATGTGCTGGCCGTTGCAAATCAAACCATGGCAGTGCCGTGCTGTAGAGGGGGCCGCCACACGCCATCCGCCCGGCGAAGATTCCCGCAGATTAGAAGGTGCTTGCGGCAAAGGGGACCGGAGCTGCAAAGACAGCTGCTGTCAGGGCCGCTCGTGGAGGCCGGCGAGGGCGCCGACGCGCCAGGGCGAAGAAAAGATGCAAGAGTTGGTTGCTTAATTACATGGATTTAGCAAATAATCATATATTTTGCTACTCTGCTCGAAGCTGCTAGACAATGGGCTGCATGGTCAGGGGGGCTGGGATTCCTGTGTGCTAGGCAAATCTAGGGGGCGATGCCCCTCGCCATTTTTTCAAACTAACCGGAGGAGGGGTGCCTAGGGATTTGGCCTTCAGAGGGCCGCACGCCACGCACTTTTATTAGTGGACCATATGCGGATTCGAGCGCCGGGCTGTAAAACAGCTGGCCTGCTTGGCACCAAAGACCGAGCAGGAATAAGTTAAAAGAAATTTCAAATTCATGAAAATTATATAAATTTCCTATACCACTATGACCGTTAGAGCTATTCCGGCTTGTAAATTTCTCGAATTAGACAAGCCGGGATTGCAGCTCTCTGTTATTGCATTTCCCGAAGCAATACCGCCAAGAAAATATGGGCGCCTATCCCCTCCTGCATGTTTGTTTCACGTGCTCCTATACTGCGAGCCCCCCCCCCTTGTACCACGAAAACACAATAGCATTGCTTCAACATGAGCGGGATGGCGCCACCGAGCTTTCTTCACCTGTTGCGATTAATTGCGTGGTTGGAGGATAGACCTGCATCCATACGGACGACCAAGTAGGCATCAATAAAGCACATGCACTCCTTGACACCCCCGTTGGCCTCATATACAACGGCCCTTGGGACGCCCCATGCGCGAGAATGCGCACCGGCAAAGCGCTCCGCTCCGGCGTTCCCGCAATTCGTAGCTTGGGTCAACGTCGCAACACGGGGCAACGGCTTGGCGTCCCTGGGGCCAATATCTCTCCCCAATCTCGCAACCCAACCCTTCTGCCAATGCCGCGGTGCCGCCCTTTTCCACTAGCAGACCGTGTGTTGTTCCGGTCGGAACGTGTTGGGAAGCAGGAAAATGGGCAGGTGGAAGAGTGTTTTTTCTTTGCCTAAAGCTTTTTTCGTGAGGGGAGATGAGGATATATCGGCGTGGGGCAGAAATTGGTTTGTCTGCATGTGGCGTGCAGCCTAAGCACGAATCAAGCGGCTACTTGTTGAGTAACTTTGACCGCTGCTGTAGTGGCGGAACGAGATTTGCACTACATGTTTTTTGTTGATATCGCGCCATTCGTCGGGCGCATCTAATTGCCTCTAGTTAGCGGACATTCGTATGTATAATTGTATATCCGTCGATATTTGCACTGCATGCTGTTCTCATGATAAAAAGTCGTGATGCCTTCTCGGCTGGTTGGGGGGCCAGAGTCCCAAACCAATTTCCTGGGGTTTACTCACATGTTTTTCCACAGACATTGTAGTAGTTGCTATGCCTTATGTAGCCTTTCAACTTTCGGCCTCATGTGCTTGTCGCAATCTGCCTTGCACATGTGTCCTGACACGCTTGTGTTAGGCTGCGCTCCCTTCTTATATGTAGGGTGAGTATTCGATATCGCCCGGCGCCAATTTTAGTATGCACGACTCGATGCCAACTTTTCAATTTGACCCAACAAGAGACCATCATCATTCGCCCACCTTCGATAGCATACGGATTTGCAAACATGCTGCAATATGGCTTGCTTGCCACAACTGTTGTCATGTATACATCGATCACGGGCATTGATATTGTTGCCTGTGTCATGATTGCTTGTGTCAAGTGCCTCAAACATACATTGTTTGCGATGTCTTGCCTTGCCAAGCGCGCTCATCCCCATAGCCTTTGCCCGTCGTTCCGCGCCTAGCTGGTGGTTGGGTGGAGCGCTCACTGCGCCGCATATACTTTGCTTGTTTATCGACGCCATGCCCACACATCCGCAATTTCGGAGAACATTGGCCAAACCAGTGCACGCCTCGAACGGCGCGGCGGTGGTGCCATTTCAGTCGACGGTTTCATGGGAGCGCGGAGCAAGAGCAATTGACCACTATGTGCGGGTGTTGTGGCAAGAAGGGCTCATGGATTGTACTGTACTGGCACTTCATCGCGGGACGCCGCGCGCTTTTACATTCGAGTCACATACATTTTGGTAGTCGCTGCCAAACCAACGAATTCACATGTGTATGCAAGGAGCGCCATTTGCCACCCACCGCGCTGCAGATAAGCCCGCCTTCAGGAGTCATGCGGCACATGCTGCCTGTGTCCTCGTGATAATCAGATATTCATGCGTGTTCAAGCCGGCGAGTGAAGCCGTTGCTCGTGTACAATGACAGTATCGTTTACTACTTAACTTGCATTGGTGGGGCGCTACATCCAAGCGCAGCTCTGAAACCAATGGTGGAAATAGAAAAAAAATGCCCTACTGCCACACAATCGCAACGCGTCCGGGCTTGTTTTTGCCAAACTTACTGTTGCTGCACCTTCGTCGAATGGTGCCAACATGGCTCCAAAACCAAAAGGTCGGCAAAACCTGTAACACCCCTCCCACTGTACCATCGCGTGATGTGTGTCCGGTCACACATCTTGCTGTTGGTTGTGTCCGCATGTTCTGAAGGGCGAGTTGTATCCGCATGTTTGTCTGTCTGTCGCCAATCCGTCTTATGACCGCGCGCACCGCCGCGCCCACCAACTTTGACGGTCACGACCGGATGGTGAGGATAAGCCCCCCCCCCCCCCCCCCCCCCCCCCCCCCGCCGGCGCTGCGCCAATATCTTACCGCCATGTGTGCAAAGTATCACTATGCGATAGTGTATCGGTGATCGGAGCGGGGTCATCACATCATGACAGAGCGGCAATTGCTCGCACCATGCATTGCCGAGTAATTGAATGTAATCAATCGATCATCTCAGCATTTGAACCGAATTCTGGAGAATATGAAATATGTCCTTGAGAAAAACACAGCGAGTCTGTGTTGCACATGGAGGGCCATGTGCTTTGTCAAATGAATTCAGATGAGGTCGATGAAATAAGATATATAATCCTTAGTGGTGAGAATGGTCCACAGGCGCGGATGGACAGGACGGGGCTGTTGCAGAGATGGCACCCTCTGACATGATATGACATGTCGCGTGGCACACGTCATGTTACGCCATAATATTCGCGTATAGCTTGGCCAAGTTCCTGGTGGCACCCACGAGTGTGTAGTTGATGGGAAGCAAGCTTGACTGGTATATGGAGATCGACCACAAATCTAAGACCTTGGACATGTACTGCTCGAGCCTAGAAACACAAGATAGCACGTTCGCCCACGCTTCGAGACACCCGTGAGTCGAAGAGCATGAGTAGAGTACTCCTGCTGCAAGGACAGCATAGAACTGGGCCCCAGTGGATTCCCATTTGCTTGTGAGCGTTTCACTTAGAAGTCTGGAGCGCGGACTGCCTGGCGTCGACCAAGTGGCTTCTTCGTAGCACTACCTGTGAAGTTCTTTCCATAACGTATCACTGGGGATATGAAGAGGAAAAAGTCCCTGAGACTGCTTGCGTAACCGGACATGGCTCATCGTCCGCAAGTACTTTCTTGATGGGACATGTACAACACTGACAGACTGACAGCTATAATATTGTATTAAATAAGGTTAAATGAGATGGTTTACAGAAGGCATGCCTGTTAGTGCATGTGTACAAGTTGTGGTCCTGAGTCACATGACAGTATCATGTGTTCCCATCCCCTAAGTGATGGCCAGGGGGACATGAGCATGCGCACATGATAGTATGCCCAATGATGGAGAGCAATCATACTATTGTATAGAGTGTGTCAAATGGCGAAACATGCACTGACCAACAATGACGCCCGACCTGGAATGCCACCTCCATGCAGCCCATGACAAGGTGTGGTCGCGGCCAGTCCAGGCCCCTAGGTTGCTTCTGGATCCAAGCCAGCACCGCAACTCCAATAGGCAAATTAGAAATGGAGCAGTGTAACAACACACCCCGCGCATATTGATGACTACAAGCAGTGCTTGAGGTGGGGATCACTCTGGGCGTAACAGCAGTTGGTTATGCCCAAGCTATGAGACACAGAGTTTGCTCACAGTTGGGGCAAGTTCACATCGCCCATAATAGCCCACCATATGGTATGGATCTGGTATTTCATTCCCAATGCCATGGGGATAGCAGTATAGAATTTAAGGGATGTCTGTGCATGACCAGCAATGCCAACTTGTCCCAAACAACCTGCCTCCTATTCGAAGAGGCCCACATCTTGTATGGCCTCTTGTGCCTGGGCAGACATATCCCACCGGAGTAGAGTCCCGATGAGGTGGTTCTCTACCTTGAGATGAACGGTCGTAGGGAATCGTCACCAGAGGAGGAAGTAGTTCTCTTGCTCATGAAGAACGGATGCGAGAGGTGTCATCAATATTAGTGTATAGTCTAGACATGAAGCTTTCATGGAGGATAACGTTACACACGTGGGTCTATATACTACAGTTTGGTTCCAGACTAGCTATGACGTTTTGTTGACTAAGCTGAGCACTGTCCTATTATGCCTACTCAATGAATTCAGACTGTCTAGGGGTACATGCAAGTGCGCAGTGAGTTCTCACCCACCAGGCTAGAATCGGCTGCCATATCAGGGCAGATCCTCCCACCATTGCGCTTCCTCCGGCAGTGCATCAATCAAGAACTGCGTCAGGCCTGTGAAAGGTTGGGAAAGGGAGGGAGTCATGGTCCATTGCTGCAAAAAAACGTGATATTCTTGCTTTATAATTATGGGATGGTCAGCAACTCGAACAACTCACCGAGCACTGTGTGGGAAGGAGTCAACGAAACAGAAAACAGAGAAAAGGGGAGGGGGGGAGGGGGGGGTTACTTGCACAGCCCAATACAAGGCTCGAGTTCATATCCTGCCACTCGTCCATGCCCTCTGGGGACTGCAGATCGGGCCGCATGACGTCCAGTGCGCCACGCGCGTCCTCCACCTTGGGCCCCAGCTGCTCCACCAACCCCAACGGCAAAAGCGACGCTGCCCCCTGGGCCACGATGGTATCATCGCTGCACCACCCGAAAAAGTCGGAAAGCAGACCGACCTTGCTGCGTAGGTAGTCGTAGTAGTCGCTAGTGCAGTCGTTTTGAGCCTCTCGCAGCGCGTCGTCCAGGAGAGTAAGATGCACATCCGAGTCCAGTGCAACGATGAGATCGTACCGGTAGAAATCCTCGCGTGTAAACTGGCGCGAGCGGCGGGTAAAATGCTCGTGCGATACGCCAAGTGGGCAAGCACGCCCAAGCAGTGCCACAGTTGTGGAGGGCTCAAGGTAGGCGTCGGTCTCGGCGTGCGTGCCGGCGTGCGCTGCGCTGATGGAGGCGCCAAACTGGTTCCAGCCCACGATCAGCTCCATGAGACCGGCCGCGACCCGGCTACGCACCGTCCCGGAGCGATCTACAAACAGAACCTTCAGCTGGTAGCGGCCCCAGTCAACACCTGTGTCAGAAGAAGCCACGGGGTCATCAATATCACGACAGCTGTCGGAGCGCGTCGGCCCTCCCGTCTATTTCGGAGCCCCCCCCCCCCCCCCCCCCGCGCGCCTCTTTTTAGCTAGCGCAGAGGGAGTAGAGCGCTCGAACACGTGCGAGGGAAATCCAAAACGATGCCCAATTTCGCCACGAAGAAGCCAGAGAAGTCATATGGGCAGGGCTGGGGGTGGGGGGGCGGGGAGCTAGGCTTGTGTTCTTCTCGGGAGTGCACCGTGCAGGGTGAGGGCATTGCTGGCATCCCATTCCAGTACCGGTACTTTACGCAGTGTACAGCTCACGTGCGCAGAACGACGCGCTACTACCCGCGTACCGTGCAGGTACCGTAACCTGTTCCAAGGTACGAGGAACCTGAAAGTCGTATGTATGTTGGCGGAGACTGTGACGGCCCTTGTCTCTTGCCGCACGCCCTTCGCTCCGGCGTTTGAACGTGCTGACCGAAAAAGGAGCGGCTGCAGGTGGGCCGAAAGTTGCCGGAGGAAGCAGGGACGGAGAGATGGAGACGCGGCGTACCTGGGAGCATAAGGGCCTGTTGCCGCTGCAGGAACGTGTGGTCCCGGCTGCACAGCGCCGGTCTCGCGGCGCGCGGGAGACCGCTGGGCGACGGCTGGGCCGCCGCTTCGCAAAGTGCTTCAAGATCCCGCGGCGTCTCTGGCGGCCACTTCGGCTCCCGACTAGGGGGGCCGCGTCCAGCGCCGGCGCGGTGTGAGCGCGACACAACGTGAAGTCCGCGATTCCGCCCTGGGCAGGTAACCCTGGCCAGCCGCTCCCGGACGCCTATCTGCCCCGCGCTTCTGGCACCGTACCGGGCCGCACCGCTAACGGGACTCCCTGCCACAAGCCCAAGCTCGGCGCGCCTCGCCGCCAACGCGCTCATCGCGCGTTGCTAAGGTCCTGCCAGATGCGGACTGTTGCTGCAGGTGGTGCAGGCGCTGTACTGCGCGTGGTGTTCTAGTTGTGTTTGCGAGTGGTGCGTGCCGTCGGCATCAACTGGCAGCCTGACCTTTGTCGCACGGGACAAAGGTACGCCTCCGGTGGCACCGAACGACAGGCTGGCTTGTTGAATAATTATGAATTAGGTGTGAGACAGTCTACTATCCACCAATACAAGCGCTCACGTAACGACTGACAGATATTCAATCTATCAAAAGACAATGCGAAAAGGGATCTGGCGGCCGCGGCCGACTACATCCGCGGCAGGATGCGCGAGGCCCGGGCTAGCGGCGCGCCCAGCCCGCTGCCAGGAGTGCCAGCAATATGCCAGCTATGCCACACGACGGATGAGGCGTTTCAATTCCGCAATATATTCGTATATTGCTCGTTTACCATACAAGGTATACCACGACGAGAACTGGAACAGCTCGGGAGAAAGGTCTAATAAGAGGTCTATTATACCGTGGTGGATCTTTCATTTTCGTCCTTGAATTTGATCTAGGGGTGTACTACACTAAGTACTAAAAGCGCTTCGCGACGTTTACGAGGAAAGCGCGATACTGTGTCGGCGTTTCAGGAACGCCGTAAAAGTAAAGTTCGCCCCGGGACGTCGGCCGAAGCCGCCCCAGCACTACTTCCCCTGTTGCGCCAACTGCAGTCGTAGGTCTGGCGGAGCCTGTAGACCATTTCTCATGTCAGAACCCCAAAGGGCTACTGCACCAACTGGGAAAACCCAGGATACGCCGGGACGAAATTGCCAAAAATGCATCGGCCTGGATTCGATACCAGGACCTCTCGCGTACGAGACAACCGCTCAACATGGGATGTACCTTGTGGTTGCTCCATGAGGTCATCATGGTGGGCGTAGGCATGCATGAGGTCGAGCTCCACAAGCTCGCTATACAGCTCAACACCTTTGCCATCACCGTGGCTATTGGCGATGATGGGAAGGTGACGCTGCAGACTTCGGCCATGCACCCATCGGACTTGGAGATACTACAGCGGACAAGAACTGGTGGCCGCACATTCCGTTGTATAAGCGTTACCGGCCGTACAACCCTATTGTGACAGTTACAATGTATTGTAACTAGTCCTGAGCTACCTTTGGCATAATACCAATACTAGTGTGCGCGTGCCGCGCGCACTAGTGCTGTACCTCGGGGGATATTCCATACCCGAGGCTGCTGATGATTATCAGCCAGTATTGTTACTAAGCGGCGCTTCGCGCCGGGGATTTGTGGAGGTGCCCCTACCTCTTGGGTTGAGCGTGGTGCGGCCGTGCGGGATGCGGGCCGCTTTTAGCCGGCTTGTACAGTAGTGTTGATCTTGTAATACTGTTGTTTCCGGGTAATAATGCTTTTAGCGTTAGATTTGTCAGTAATTTATTTTTCAAAAGAGACGTATTATTTTGTAAAACAGATTAAATCTGCAAGCCGCGTAAAAGCGGGCCGCTGACTACTGGTGTGCATTACAAAAAGGCCGGTACCCAACCCACCGCTAAAGGAAAAAAAAAAAACAGCACTGCAAGATCAGCAATACAGTACAAGCCGCCTACAGGCGGCCCGCATCCCGCACGAGGCCGCGCAGGTCGGGCCGGTCGTCAGGTCTACGGGGCGGGCACGGCGCGAATCGCCACGCCCGCCGCCTGTACCGGCACCGGACGCCGGACGCCGTCGTTCGACCGTCGCCCGTCCGTCGACGGACGCCGGACCCCGGGTCGGCGGACTGCCCCCGCACCGCGGCGACCCCTTTTTACAGCATCATGTTACAGCATATCCTCGGACCACTGTATAAACAGAGGGCGCGTCTCGCTTGCTGATTCAGCAGTAAAAACGCGCTGAGGTACCGCGTTATTTTGGCGTTTCAGACGAATATATGACGTGCCTGGGCTAGAATACACGCGCATCCATTCAGAATCTTACCGTCGTCGGAGGTGTGCCTAGAAATCAAACGAGCACAGATCGAACGTATGACGGTTCATACGCGAAGACGCAGCACTGGAGGACGGACGGAGGACGGACGCCTAAAAATCCGTGATAAAACCGTATTGCGACCGGTATCGATTCTCTCGTATTCCAGGCGATTTCGGACGCGGCTCTCCTTTTCCTCCGCTCAACCCAAGAGGTAGGGGAATATGTATATAACATACAATGCCATACTATGACTAGGCTGACGTTAGGCCTCCCAATCGTCTCTCCAAGGTGACGCTCTTCGCAGTGAGCGTGCTGCTATAGGTCGGCATGGTCTAGCGACCAGTGCCGGCACCAATGATAGTATATATAGCAGCGGGTGGTGACAACCTTGTAACCAATTATTGTTGTATTCTCAAAACACAGTAGCCTCTCGCCTTTGCACCACCACTGCACACCCACCTTTGTTTGTCCTTGCAGTCTCTATCCGGCTGAGTCTGCCGCACTGGTTTCGGAGCTAGTGTTAGCTCCAGAATCTTCAAGTCTTCCACTGCAAGTACTCCTCGTTTGTTGTATAATGAGTGACGTGATGAGGCGCAAGTTTTCGCGCGCACAACTGGCGGCTCGAGAGCGGGACGCAGACACTAAGCTACCCTTCGACTGCGGTGTCACAGCATCTGTGATTGTTACTTCAGGCACTGGAGCTGGTGCTGAGCCGCGTGACATTATGATGACTGTTGAACCGAATCATAATAGCACTGCTTTTGTGCCCTGTGGGACCTCGACTCTTATCGACCTGTCAGTTCGCGACCTCGCAGTACGTATGCTGCAAACTGAAACCGGGATCACGATGAACCCGGCTGACCTGAATCTCTTCGACTGTGTGACTATCGATGGAACCGACTGCTTTCTGTACGAGGCTCGAGTGAATTAATATGAGCTGAAGAATGATACTCGTTGGCCATACCGTGCGGAGCAGCTGGTGAACGATAATCTGATACCGTTTGTTGGACCTCAAGTAGCGGCCGACCCGCCTGCTGATAATGGTCCTCGTTTCCCTGATCGAATCACAGTCGAACCTGGCAATGGTCGCCCGTCATATACTACCGAGATAGCTGCGCACCTGCGGGGTAAATGGTGTCGTGCCGTTCCCTATGTCGCATCGCAGGCTATACACTCGGCAGTCGTCGACAAGTGGTCGAACGTGTATAGGGCCGTGTCGACTTCTGGTATATGGACCAACAAGAGCTACCCTGGCGTACCTGTTACTGTACCTTTCCGTTTTGGTTTCGACGAGTCACCTTTGTGGGAGGTCGTCGACGACTACATGGCTGTCGACATAGCGACCGATTTCTACCGTATGGAGCTGAAAGAACGACTACCTGCTACTGCGTCCGAGTTCGTCGTCATAGCCGTTCGTATGTCGGCTCAAGTACATGACCTTCAACGAGAAGACTGCATCTATAGCCTCATATGCATATGAATGGATGCATCTATAGACTCATATGCATCTGCATCTGCATCTGCATATATAGCCTGCAGGTGGTGATCGCAGGACGTGCTGGAGCGCCCGCGACTTTCGCCGAGTACGCGCCAAGAATATTACGACATACTGGCGATAGCTCGGCAGGAGCTGAGCAACGAGCCGACGACCGTCGAGTGTACGACGAGCCTTTGTCATCCGGAGCAGCGGAGCTCGGCGCATCGCATGTTTGCTAACCGAGGAGAGGCGCGGAGGAGTCGACGTGTCGACGCGCTGATCGACGACCTTTGTTATGGTCTTTTCAGTGGCGGTCATTCTCTCGGCAAGTTGCCTCATCGGCACATCCAAGGTCAGTACGCACTTTACGCACTTTAGATGATGATGATGATGTACCGTCAGACTCTACTAGTGCCCCTGTAGATGCACCTACTGATACGTACCGGTAGTAACGCATCAGATATAGATACGAAAAGCATACTCGTTACAGCAGCTCGAAAATTGTCGGGTCGTCGTCGAGTAAAAGCTATATCCGTCGTAAATATGTCCAGACTTCTAGTACACATACTGGTGTTACCTGGAGACTGGTGGATCGTATCTTTGACCCCCTCTATAAGTATAAATTACTTTAGAGGGATGTGCAGATTATGAGGGATTGAATACCCATAAAGATCTGCCCTTCTGTTCTGTCAACGAATCAGTTTTAGAACGGGACTTAGCTGGTGAACGAGTATATATACATCCACCATAGAACGGAGTAGAGCAAATTGCTGCTGCGCACTTTGAACAGTGTCGTAAAGCCAATCGTAATGATACTCTGGGTGTTTTTATACTACCAGCTTGGGATAAGTTTGATGCTAAGACAAAGCATTAGAAACTAATCCAAGAGTTCTCGGCTAGAACGCCTATGTTTACCCGTTTATCATCAGATAATGCTACAGTCCATATTGATGTTCGCCCTGCGCCGTGGCCCATTCGTATATGGCTTGTGGACAATGAATGTAGTGTACGTGATGATATTATGGATGAATCCTGCTCACCTAATGTTGATGGGGAGGTGTCTCCGGACACTCAGGATTTTAACGTGGAGTCAGAAAATGTCAACCAAAATATTTTTGACTCAGAAACCGTTAATGTGTCGGCTGATAATGTTGATAATGTATCACAACCAGCTACTGTGGCTTCATTAAGTAAATGGGACGATCCCGGGCCACTATTAAAGGTTGAAATCAACTTAAATACTGGTGCTCATGTAGATGCATTGGTAGATAATGCAGCATCACTGAATTTTGTTTCTGAGGACTTTGTCCATAAAAATAATATTCAGAATGAGAAACTACAGAAGAAAATTCCGGTTCGTCTTGCTAATGGTCAACGTGTGAGTTGTACACAGATCGTTACCATTACATTTGATATAGCAGGACACTCTTTTGAGAACCGAGTATTTTATGTTCTTCGAGAACTCAATGTGACTGATGTTGTATTAGGATTAACTTGGCTTGATGAAGCGCAAGTATCTGTACAATATGGGGAGAATCGTATCTTAACCCTAATTGATGGTACAGAAATCCAGTTTGAAACAATAGAACGCCGACCCGCATGTAGTTCGGTTTCTGCAATTAAATTGATGACATTAATGCGGAAAACGGCGAGGGGAGGGAAAGCAAAGCCCCGTGTGGCTGAGTTCTATTCTGTCCAAATAAGTGTGATTAAGGATGTCCCTAATCTGCATTTGGATGATGCAATGCTACCTGAGCATGAGGAGGATGTTCGTAAAATTCTTTGTGATGAATTTCCGGATGTGTTGCGACCGGTTGATAGTGCTCCGCAGCATCGATCATGGGACCATAAGATTGATCTTACTGGTACTATGAAGAAACAATGTCTCAATCGGTTGTCCCCGGCTGAGCGTGCCGTGTTAGATCGCCAATTAAAATCAGCTATTGAAGCCGGACTTGTACGTCCTAGTCAATCTGAGTTTGGCTCGCCTATTCTTTTTGTTAGGAAGGCGGATGGATCTCTCCGGTTATGTGTAGACTTTCGTGGTCTCAATGATGTCACTCGGAAGGATGCGTATCCCTTACCACGTATTGATGAAACTCTTGATGAGTTGAGAAAAGCTCGATGCTATACCCATTTAGATTTAGCCTCCGGTTATTGGCAGGTTGCTATAGCTGAGGAGGATACATCTGATGGATTATTAAAATGGAATGTTATGCCATTTGGGTTATGCAATGCCCCTGCAATTTTCTAACGTATGATGAATGCTATCTTATGTCCCTTTTTGCGTAAATTTGTTGTTGTATATCTTGATGATATTTGTATATATTCAGAGAATTATGTTGACCACTTTGAACATGTATTCGTATGGTAGTGGCGAAATTATCTGAACATAACCTATGTTTGCAACTAAAGAAATGTTTCTTTAGAGTGACATCTATGGAGTATTTGGGATGTACTGTATCGGTGGTAAAAGTTGGCATGTGCCAAAAACTCAGAGCGAAGTGCGAAGTTTTGTACAATTTTGCAATTTTTACTCTAGATTTATTCACCATTTCAGTGATCTAACACTCCTTTGACAGATTTGTTACGTAAAACAAAACCAGCCGTTGTAGACTGGGGTCCTTACTGTCAGGAAGCTTTCGAGACTCTTCGTCTGCCGTTGATTTCCGCACCTTGTCTGACCATACTGTGGAAGTGGGCATTGATGTGACGTTCTACCGCAGCGACAGATGCGTCCAACGTAGGGCTAGCTGCAGTAGTATTGCAGGACTAGGGAGGAGGCTCTCAACCAGTGGCATTCTGGGCGCGGAAGCTGAATAGAGCTGAGCGCGGGAATACTTACTCTGCTTATGACCTAGAGGCATTAGCCATCTGTGGGTCTATTAAGCATTGGATGTGTTACCTTGAAGGTTGCCGTCGATTCCTTTGTTTCAGACCATGACACCCTACGGCATTTGCTCAGGCAACCTACAGAACGAATGAATAAGCGCTAAGCTCGCTATGTTCGCGACTTACAGCCTTATGTTGGTTCGATGCCCCTTGCGTACAGAAAAGGCAAGTGGAATAAGGCAGATCCGTTGTCTTGTAGACCGGCTTTGAAACCGTTAAGTTTCGGTGGCCTTTATTGGACCGGGGATGTGCCGGACGCGGTTGAGACACTTGAAGGTGTACACACCCCACTGTTTTCTGCCATAGCTTCTATGAGTGTGAGTGCTCTAAAGCTTAGTGATGACATACTCGACATGATAAAAAACGGGGTATGTGGCAGACGACTTCTATTCCGAATGGGGGGGATGGATGAAGTCGGGACATGTGTCCAAACATGACGGGTTTTTTTTTGGAGGCATAAATGCCTATGCATCCCTAAGAACCGTCAGCTCATTAACAAAATATTGTATGAGTTACATGATACTGCTGGGCACCGGGCTGTTCAGAGTACCTTGGCACGTGCCTTGGGTCGTTTTGGTGGACGCGTATACGTCATGACGTGGAAGCCTATTGTGATAATTGTCCAACCTGTAGGCGGGTACGTTCTCGTCCGCAGCCGGCAGCACCGACGCAGCCGCTTCCAGTGCCGCCACGTCCATGGCACTCGGTTGGTTTGGATTTCATTACCGATTTACCTGTGAGTAATGGTTTTGATGCAATGCTGGTTGTTGTATGCCATCTAACCCGTCAAGCACATTTTATTCCGACGATTAAAACTGTGACTGGTGAATATTCAGCTGAATTATTTCTGAAGGAAGTATACAGGCTGCATGGTTTACCAAGGGTTATAATTTCGGACCGTGATCCGAGATTTATGTCGTCTTTTTGGCAGACTTTGTGGCGTCGCCTAGGCACTAAGTTAAACATGTCTAGTGGCCAACATCCTGAAACGGATGGTCTGACTGAAAGGATCAATGCCATTGTCTGTGAACTGGCTCGAGCGTTTTGTTGCTTTGATGGCACCAATTGGGTTGATCAATTGCCGTTGATGGAATTTTCGTATAATTCTAATCGTGCACTTGGTATTGAGCATACACCGTTTGAGGTTAATTACGGATTTAATCCTGAAACACCTCCTGACTTATTGTTTGCCATGAGGCCCACAATACCTGTGTCAGTCAATGCTCAACAGAAAATCCAGAATATAAAAGACATCCATGACTTAGTCAAATCGATTTTGGCAATTCATAAGGATGAGTTGACTGTTCGTCCTACGGAAAGGCAACAGAGGGATGTTCCCGTTTTCAATGTTGGAGATAAAGTGAGTATTGTAACTCGCTTTCTAAAAATCAAAGGCCAACCTAACCAGAAGTTAATTGATAGGCAGTTGGGTCCTTTTCCGATTATTGAGAAGATTGGCAATTATAGTTTCCGGTTGCAGTTGCCTCCGGGGATGAAGTTGCATCCGGTTTTCCATGTGAATAGTTTGCGGCCTTGTCCGACTGCATCTATTCGTCCGGTTGTGCCAATGGTCACGGGTTCTGAGGAAGATCCTGACAGCCAGGAGTTTGAAATTGAAAAGATATCCGCAGTCAAAGTTGGCTTGATGCCTGGCCGCAAAGGATCTCAATTGCAATTTCTGGTGCACTTTGTAGATAGAACTATTGCACATGTTTGGCATCGTTTGTTTGATGTAAAACAAACTGTTGCTTTGCAAAGTTTTCTGGATACGCCGATGTGGCTGCAGTTTGCTGAGTCAGATGAGTTTCTGCAGCATGCGGCTAAATATCCGGCTAGAATTCCAACTGCAAATTGAATACTGCTTTATGTTGTCCATGGGGGGAGAGATGTAGTGTGACAGTTACAATGTATTGTAACTAGTCCTGAGCTACCTTTGGCATAATACCAATACTAGTGTGCGCGTGCCGCGCGCACTAGTGCTGTACCTCGGGGGATATTCCATACCCGAGGCTGCTGATGATTATCAGCCAGTATTGTTATATGTATATAACATACAATGCCATACTATGACTAGGCTGACGTTAGGCCTCCCAATCGTCTCTCCAAGGTGACGCTCTTCGCAGTGAGCGTGCTGCTATAGGTCGGCATGGTCTAGCGACCAGTGCCGGCACCAATGATAGTATATATAGCAGCGGGTGGTGACAACCTTGTAACCAATTATTGTTGTATTCTCAAAACACAGTAGCCTCTCGCCTTTGCACCACCACTGCACACCCACCTTTGTTTGTCCTTGCAGTCTCTATCCGGCTGAGTCTGCCGCACTATACGCTGTCGGGCAGGTGACGCCCTTCCACGCGCGCACCTCTTTCCCGGCCCGGCCCGTGCCCATACCCTGGCCCGCCGGGTGCTATGTTTCCACTCTCTTCCTACCCACTGTTTCCACTCTCTTCAGTCCTCGCAGCTCGAGCCCGGCTCGCTGTTCCCACTAAGATGCTCCGCGCACTTCCACTCACCATCACCTCCGCGGTTGAGCCGTTTAGGTTTTGGGCCCTCACACGTCACGTGGGCGCGAGCGGGGTGCAGGGATGAGTCCGTGCGTTCGGCGACGTCCGGAGTCGTTCGAAAAACGGCCGAGGCGGCTGCCACAAGGGCGTAAAAAACAAGCCCACAAGGGGCGAGGGATGCACGCCGAGTCTCCGGGGCCAGTACAGAAGCCTCCCGACTCCGTATCGGGGTCCCTCCTACCGGCCCCAGAGAGCCAGCCTCCGGGGCTGCGCTCAACCTACCGTATCGGGGTTCCGCCTACCGGCCCGAGAGAGCCGGCCTCCGGGGCTGCGCTCAATAGACAAGCAAGTCTCCGGGACAAGTCACCGTGCTTAGCTTTTATATTTATATTTATATTTATATTTATATTTATATTTAGATCCCCTAACCCCGCGGACAGCGACAACACAGCGGAACGTCCCGCCTGCCACCTTCGCCGGAGTGGACGACTATTGTGGTCCTACCCGCCTGCCAACAGCTTCGCTGGAGTCGACGACCGCTATGGTGTTGCTGGCCACTCGTCGACCGCGAGCACATCGGACAATACATGCGAGGGCTCCCAACATCGCAGCACACATCTCCACGCAGCCCGCCTACGAGCAGTCTGCGCATGAGCAACCCGACTACGGCTACCCAGCCAGGCGCCTACCTACCATGGTCCCGCCTATCTATCCCGCATACCGGTCCCACTTTCCGGAAGCAACAACGCACGCATGGCTCTTGCCGTCGACGTAGTGCCGCGTAGCGGGCATCCACTTCGTCGTGCAGTGCTTAGTGTTTCATGCAGTTCTTATTCGTGTTTCGTGCTTCATAAAGCGGCAGCATGTCGTCACATGCCATGGCGACTTCTCCGCGGGCCGCGTGGCGAGAACGCGCATCTACGACACCGCGCTCGTGGATCCTATGGGCGGCCGCAGCGACGATCCTTGCGCCTACTGCGCAGATCTTCATGGCCAACCCGATGCACCGACGGCGACGGCGACAAGGCCAACCCGATGCACCAACTTTCGCGCCGCGCCCGACGGCTGCTACTGCCGTTGTATCATTGGCGAGCGCAGTGGCGACTGCAAGGATGGCGAGTGCACCATCCGGATCAACAGCCTGCCCACGGCAAGCCCAACTACGAGCAGCATGTGTATGAGCTACCTGGGCTCCCCCGACTGCGTTGGCTATCTGCCCTACGGCCTAGAGGCGTGCGTGCGCGATGGGGCTAGCGTCAGCGAGGCAACGCTACTACTGGGTACGTGCCGGCAACTCGGCTATAAGCAGCCCGCCCTGTGCTCCCCGGGTTGCGTTGGCGACCAGCAGCCCGTGCTCAGCAGCCCCGCCGCTCGCAGAGAGGTTGCCAGAGCATCTTGCGCGGCGTACTGCCCGGCATCGCCCATGGCACGAAGATGAATCTCACCGACTGCGCTGCTATGACGGCGGCCAAGCGGCCACTCATAGGTGGCATGACGACGATGAGTCGCACAAGAACAAATGTAGGGTAGTCGCTACAATACAAATGCTAGGGAATACTCAGTACCAGATTCCCACTAATAATGTTCCAATTGCACGCAGCGGTCGGCAATGAACTGCAGACAACCATGTGCAATTGAGGGGGGCTGTTGGGATCTGCCTAATACTCTAGCACCGTCCGATACCCCAGCACCGCCCGGACTATTCATGGTCATGCGGCTTTCCACGCGCGCTTCTCTCTCCCGGCCCGGCGCGTGCCTATACCCCGGCCCGCCGGGCGCTCAGTTTCCATTCTCTTCCTGCCCACAGTCCTCACAGCTCGAGCCCGGCTCGCTGCTCCCAATGTAAGATGCTCCGAGCACTTCCACTCACCATCACCTCCGCGGTTGAGCCGTTTACACCCTCCACACTCAAACGTAAGACCTTTGTGGTCAACGCGTCCGCCAGTGACACAACGGTTGCAAGCTGCGTCGCCGGGCGAGGCGCCCGTCCGCTAGGTTCAGCATGCTGCAACGGCGGGGGTGGCATGCCGGCCACGGCCCTCCCGCCGTAGCCCGCCCGCGGCCCGCCGGCATCGGCACTCGCGGCCGGCGCAACCGCCGCCTCCGTCCGTGCCCTCGCCTTGCGAGACTTCTTACTCTCGTACGCCATTGTTGGTACTTGTGAGTGCGATATGGTAGCGACTATGTGACATTTTGCCGCATCGGCGCGCAAAAAAAAAGTTATTTGCGATTTCCGTGCGCAGTGGCCCGTGCGTGTACCCGAACTCGCGGCCGGCGGCTCGGAAGACGCCCATGATGACGCCCGCCCGTTGGCGACCGACTACGGAGATGACGATGCGTGGCTGGAAGAGGAGGCCTCAGAGGACGTATATATTGCGCGTTCGAGGGCGTATTGCGCGTCCCGTGCGCTCGTTTCATTTGGGATTCATAAACTTCGGATCAGCTGCGGTTGCTATACCGTCGGAGGGTGCCGCGGTTCCTACAGTGGGCGCATACCGGGCGAGCGTGTCACTGGCGAATGATAACCTCTGCCTTAATTAATACGCGGAGGCGGGGTAGGCTACATTTTATTTTCGGCCGTAACCGTAGTCGCAAATATTCGTACGGGTACTAAAATGCCCGTAGGAACCGCAAAGTCGGCATGTCTACGGCTGCGGCCGGCACCGTGTAATGTGACATCCCAGTATCCGCCGCAACCGCAATATCCACCGCTTCAGCTTATGCATCTTCTACGCCTTGAACAGGTACCGCCGGGCTGTCCCCTTATTATGTAGACGGCCATGGGTTTGAATCTGCTTCCACTCCGACTGCGCAATCGCCGCTCACAAAAGGGCGATGGTCTCACTCGTGTCGTAGTTCGGCCCGCGACCTTTGCCAGTACCTGACCCGTCGGCGTCCACGTTTTCCTCGTCGCCCTCGCCCTCGTCTTCCTCATCCCCTTCGTCCACATCCTCATCTTCATGCTCCACATCGCTGTCCTCGGTGCTCTCGTTGTTACCCCGCACGGCGCGGTCAGCCGACCCACTACCTCCAACCCCAACTTGCTCTTCGTTCTCCTCGTCCACCCAGAAGTCGTCGTCATCCATGCCCGTAGCGCCTAGAAGCGGGGCTTGCGGCCGCGGCGGCGCGGGCGGGCGGGGGTGGGGGGGGGGGGGGGGGGTTAGTAGCCGTCACGATCAGTCGCTTGGGCGTGTTGTAGCTTGAGCACCCAACGCGGCAGGATATGGGCGGACGACTGGCAGAGGAGCCTGGTCAGTGACGTTTGACCGCACCCCCTCAATCTTGTGAGTTCAAACGTTCCAACGGGCCCAGCATCAGCACGCCATGGCGCCCGGGCTGGTGCCAGGCCAAGCAGTAAGCAAGGCGCCGCCTGGCCCCGACGACCCTTTGCGGCCGGCCTGTACATTGCGCTGAACATGTATATGTATCATGCACCATGCGCGCATGATTGCGGGGGCCGGTCAGAGCCACCACCTGCCATCACGGATGACCGACCGGTCACGACTCTCCTTTGCTATGAGACGGTCACGCTCCATCGAGCGCACCACAGCAAATAAGTCGCGGCAATTTTGCCGCGCAGGGTGCCGGTCTTCCGCCATCGTACCATGTACGGTGAGCGACGCCTTTCGCCCTCCCCCCCCCCCCCCCCCCCCCGTGGGAGAAACCCGTTAGGGTTTGTGTGGGTAATGGACGCGCGCCCGCTTGCGACGTGCTAACTACTACCCGCGAACGAGCTGCTGATTATTACTCGCCCAACGCGAGGAGAGGACGAAGCCGCAGCGCTTCCCCATTCAGTGGAACAAGGCCCAAGCCCTTCGACCAGTTTCGACCAACATATCCCATGGCTGCCCTTTCCCGTAAGGGCATGACTAGATCCGTACTGGCCCCTACTCGGCGTAGGTGTCTCGATTCGCTCCGACTGGTGCGCATGCCGACGCATGCCCGTCGTCTAGTACAGATTCGAGTACAAAGTGACAATACACGGCCAGTGTCCAAGCCACCGCCCAGTGGCACATGGGTACTCCCACGCCGCGGCACTCCTACTGTGCCGCGCACCGTGGACCCTGACTCCGACGCGGAGAGGGCCAGCAGAGCGACATGGCGCTCTGCTCGCCCACCTCGCGACATCCATCGCGCCAATTCATGTACCCCCGACTCTCCCTTTATGAGACATCACGTCCGTCGTAAGCTCGGCAACTGGCAAGCCGCTAGAGCGAATCGCAGTGTTCATAACTGGATCTCTAGAGGTGTAGTACGCGTTTCTTTCCTAGACGGGCTTGCCTCACCTTTTTTTCATCAGAGGGTGTCAATGGGGGATGCTACTCCGGCCCAACTGGAGTTTATGGACGGTGAATTGGCTCGTTTCCTCGCCGTTGGGGCCCGGGAGCGAGGCTACTGCGCAAAATGGGTGTCACGGTTCTTGGTTTCCAAGCCTAGAACAAACAAATGGAGGCTCATCATTGACCTTCGCCCCCTGAACCGCTATTGCGAGACGCGCGATCTTTCGTTTGAGACGCTTTCGCATTTGCACAATTTGGCGCGCCCTTGGGGCTACATGTTGCAGATGGACCTGCATGATAGGTTTTACGCGGTTGGAATCGCCTCTGAGGACAAGAACTTTCTCACTGTTAATTACCGCGGCACTATGTACCGTCTGGCTAGCCTTCCCACGGGCCGGTCTATGTCCCCCTACTACTTCTGCCAATTCACCATCGTCCTCATCACTAGGGCATTTCGTCGTAACCCGGCTGAAGCATACGGCACACCTATCCTCCGGCGCCGATTTGGCCTACGCATGTTGCCCTACATGGACGATTTCCTGTTTCTAGCTCGGACTCAGGCTGAGGCCATCTGGCAAGGCGACTACATCGAACGCCACCTCTCGGGATTTGGTCTCTTGCGCAACCCCAACAAGGGCGTGTGGGAGCCCGCCACCCAGAAGCTCGTGCACTTGGAGTTAGAAATTGACACATCGGGGTCGCCTACTCTTCGTGCGCCCGCTGAGAAACTCGCTGGCATTGCTCGCGCGGCCAAACGCCTAATCCAACGCGATCGTCGGTGGTTGCCAGCTCGCGAGCGAGTTGGCCGCTCTCGCGGGCAAATGCCAGTTTCTCTACTTGGCCATTGCCCCTGCCCGTTTCTACCCCCGTGAGCTGCATGATGTGCTCAAGACGCGCGACTCTTGGTCCGGCCGCGTCAAGCTTACCCGCTAGCTCGAACGCGGTCTGCAATGGTGGGTGGGTGTGCCCACCCAACACAACGGCCGTCCCATTAACCGCCCCGTCGAAACTGGATACCTACACGTCGACAGTTCGTCGTACGGCTGGGGTGCCGTTTTGAACGAGCACCATGAAGCTCGGGGTTTTTGGTACGACGATGACCGCAATGCGCACATTACCCTGAAAGAGCTCAAAGCCGTCCGCTTGGCTATTGAGTCCTTCCTCCCCATGCTCCAAAACCGCCACATCCGCTTGCACGAGGATAACCAAGCAGTTGTCGGCGTCCTCACTAACCTCACCTCTCGCTCTCCACGCCTCATGGCTGAGCTACGCAAAACGTGGTACCTCATGGACACGCACGGCATCACCCTTTCCGTGCGCTACATCCGTTCTGCGGCGAAAATCTGGGCTGACCGCCTTAGTCGCGAGGTTGATTGCGACGACTGGCAGTTCAACCCTCGTCGATTCGCCTCGCTCACTGCTAAATGGGGCGCTTGCACCATCGACCGCTTCGCGACTTCTGAAAACGCCCTCCTACCCCGCCAGAACGCCCGATGGCGTGACCCGCGGTGCGAGGCCGCCGACGCCCTGCGCCTCTCCGACGTTGCATGGCGTTGAGAACGTAAGTGGTGTAAGCCTCCATGGAACTTTATCGGCGATCTTGTCTCCAAACTGGAGTCCAACGGTGCCCCAGCCATCGTCAGTGTTCCCTACTTTCCTGACAAATGTGCTCCGACATGCGCTAATGGAAGCCGCGCCACGACCTTTTCATTCTTGGCCGTACTAGCGACCGCCTTTCCGTGGGTGCACCCAGCTAGCATATCGTCGCCTTCAATATTCCCGCCCGTGACCCAGGCCCATGGCCTGCTGCGCTCGGCATTCTCTAGTCAGCAAACCAGACGTTCCTTGTGACATGTTTTAAACTAGTTCAAGTTGTTTCTCTACATGTACGAGACAGCCCTGGCGCGGCGCCCGTAGCGCGCGTGTGTGGGCGTATGATTGCGGGGGCCGGTCAGGGCCACCACCTGCCATCACGGCGGACAGACCGGTCACTCTCCTTTGCTGTGGCACGCTCCATCGAGCGCACCACAGACGACTCGCGACGAGCCGCAACCGTAAATTCGTACCGGGTACCCGTACGATTACTTGCGGTTACGGCCGAAAATGAAATGTAGCCCTAGCTGAAGAAAGGTGCATGGCAAGCCCCCACAATAGCTTTTCAGAGCAATGCCAGATTTTCGATTTGACCAAAGTTTTTCCATTAGGCAGGTCTGATGCAATGTTATGTTTTAGTATTTTATGTTGACAACTGAGGTCTGACAGTCAATATGTTTGATATTACAATAATGCTACTGCGCTTAGCCGCTGCGGAGAACTACACGAGAACTACATCAAGACCATGCATGTGCGTGTTGTACGCACCACTAGATAGTAGCGCCAGTCCTCCAGCTCCGGCTGCTCAGCCCTCATCAGTGAGGGGCTGCTAGCCTTGTAATCACTTCTTCGGTCTCACCTAGCAGAGCCTCCGGCACCTGGTGCACCACCACCTGGGACTCGGGCAGGATGCACCAGGTTATGCGCATGACATGTTATGGGCTAGTTCCACACGTTGCTTTTGCCTCGCTCTGGAGACCTTGTATACAAGAGTCCGTCGTGCAACGGCGACGTTAAACATGGCTCGGAGCTACTAAAGTCTCGGAGTATCGAAGCGTTATTTTTTCCCCTTAAGCGTTATATATTTTAGCGCAGTCAACCACGACATGCCGTCGACACCTTCCAACACCTACTGGTTACCATCAGCCCTGGGACGGCCGCCTTGGATCAGCTGCACACAGTTCGCATTACAGGTACCAAGCGGGAGCAGGTGGAAGCATCGGGGGGGTTGGCGCATGCGGCATTATTCATATTCTGCACGTCAGTCGCAACGCCTCAACGCCTGGGTGTTGTTCCGTCAGCGCCGGGTGTCACGCCTGCCGTCCAACTGTGCATCGACCACGTACAAAAAGGGCCCGTGAGAGCCTAGCTTCCCTCAGCAGAGAGAAGGGTCTGGCGGTGTAGTCCCCGAGAGGCCACCTCTCACGATATCCTGCGTGCTGCACGGTTGACGAGTGCTTTCGGCACTGGTGACATCATGCATCCTTGGGTACTTACTGGTCGACAACATGTCCGACAGTGAATCGAGGGCGGTGTCGCCTTTACCTCCCGGTATGCACTCACCTGGCGGTACTCCCCTCCTGCGGACTACCACAGGAGGAGGGCCTGGTGTGAGGAGCAGTGGACGCAGCGGAAGACGTGGTAGCCGTAGTAGTGCCGTTGCCACCGGCGACAAGCCGGGGGGGGGGGGGGGGGGATCAAATCTTGACAGCCATAAAGGAACTCCAAGTCCGAATGGCAAGCATTGGCGAGGATCAGTCGCGACTTAGGAAAGAGGTCCAATGGCATCGCACATGTGTCGACGACAAGTGTGGTCAGCTCAAGTCCAAATTGGACACACCTGCAGCAACTCACCGAGTTGCTCCGACCACTGGCGGTAGCGGGCGTCAGACTTTAACACCCGCTCAGGTGGAGTCGGCGCGCCGGGCTTCAGTGAAAAAGTACGGCGAGCCCGAGGTGACACTTCAGCCCTCTCTCGCGAGAAACTGGAGTTTCCCAAGCTGACCAAGGCCATGCCGATGTCGTCTTGGACATTCCTCGCTATCTCGTGGTTCGGTATCAAAGCACCAGAGTTGCTTTACCAGGCTACTCTCTCGTCCGGACATCACGAAGTCGATGGTGTACTGCAGGTTGAGCTCTTTAACCTACGCATGTTGAGCATGAGCTCGTCTACGCATGGCATGGATGCACATGCACTAGTCGATGTGAATGCGCCTAACCGAGGAGCGCTGGCATGGCAAGCACTGCACGACAAGCCGGATACTCGGTGGCTCGCAGCATTGACATTGGCATTCGACTTACCGACAAGTATGATCTGATCGCAGGTCAAAGCTTCGGGGACTTCATCCAAGGCAAACGCCGACTGTGGCACAAGCTCAACGAGTCGGTTGCCGGTCTGATGCCACCCGGCCAACACTGTATTTCCGATCATTTTCTCGGGATTATACTGCTTGGGTGCCTACCGAGTGACCACCCAGTATTAGGCATGTCCAAACGCGCAGTGCTCACCGGCGGGGCTGATGGCGTTCGGACACTACTCGAGTCTCTCGTATTTGAAGAGCAATTGCTAGTTCAGATAGACAACTCCGGCTTTGGTTATACGGGTCGACCGCAATCGGGCTCGCGTCTGACCATGGAGCCAGCCCAACCACAAGCATTTTTGGCTAACAAGTTTTGGAAGCGTGTTAGCCCCTTCGCCGGTAGATGTTCCTGGTGTGGTTCTAAGAACCACCGAGGTCCCGACTGCAAGGCGTCAGATGGAGAACAGTTGGCATGGAACAAGGAGAGGAAGAGTATCCTTAACACCATATCGAAGCTTCCCACCGGTAGCGCAACGGCTCATTCACCGCCCTAGTCGAGGGTTCCACCGAGCCTATAACTGACGAGGAGGACGATCCGATTGAGGGAGCAGACCTCGACGAGGTACGAACCTCTAGCGCATCTACCCCTACTGTCGGCAGCAATCCAGTGGGGGGCAACGACCATCCTTCCTCCGCTAGTACTAAATCTGTGGCACCTGAACCGGCCGCTCTAATGGCATCGGTTTGTTCTGCGTCACCACGACAAGGTCGTTGGGACATTGTGGATGGGAGTTGCAATATCAGTTGCAATGCGTACTGATCTGAGTTCAAATCCCTACGGAAGCTCAACCGTTCCGGCACTGTTGGAGGGGTTGATGTGCCTATCGAGGGCATTGGTGTTGTTGCAGTGGCATTCCCCCGTACCACAGGAGGTTATGCATTTTTGGATATCACCACACTCTACACTCATGCTCTGTTATCCAAGAGTGGCTGTGGCAGATTACTCAGCCAGTCATGGATGCAACGCCACCGTGGCTGTGACTTCATATACCCTGGATCTAAGGATTATGGTCTGGTGGTTATGGATGCAGGAATGGTAGGTCTGAAAGTGGACAATGACCTCTACATCCTACCTGGCACAAAGGACCGCTTTCTCGACCATGAAGAGGCAGTGAGTGGGGCAGCAGCTGTTGCTACAGCCGTGACAACAGGTGCCGATTCCGGCACTAGTGTTGATGCTAGTGATGCCAATGCACCTGATACTGATAGCAATGTAAGTAATGTTGACCATGTGACGAAGCTGTCCGAAGCCAATGCAGAGGCGGCACTGTGGCACAAGAGACTCGGTCACTTACACATGATGGGCGGTGTTCAAATGCAACATGGCCACGCAAGGGGTCGCTGGCGTGCCTAATTTTCCGTCTCGCATCCACAGTCAACTCTGTCATGACTGCCTACTCAATAAGGCATGTGCGGCACCTCAGAACAGACTACCAGCTTAACCACCTGATGGCCCACTCCAGTATTTTTCAGTCGATCTTTGGGGTCCAGTGCGAGTGGCCTCACCTCATGGCATGCGGTACGCTCTTCTTGTCACTGACCACTACACCAACAAACGGAGGCTCAGATACATGAAAAACAAGACTGCAGAGGAGGTGGGCAAGCAGCTGGCAGTGACCTTACGCAAAATTAAGTTCACTCATCATCGCCATCATGGGCACTTACCGTTTGCCCCGATGATGAAATTTGATCAAGATCCCACTTTCTGCGCTGAAAGCCTGCAGGACATGGTCACCGCCATGGGGTTTGGGGTACAATGGACAGCACCGCATCAACATAACATGTTGGGAAAGGCGGAGCGGCCTTTCATGACTCTCAGAGAGGCAGCATGTACCATGATGCATGCAATGAATGTGGATGCGGACTCCGGCATTCTCCGCCGCCAATCAAGTGGGTGCATGAGCGCACCTACTCCCGAGCGGTTAGACCTGGAGGCGGAATCCCATGTCAACTAGAGGCGGGACATGCAGCCGATGTTAGCGCTGCCGGAGTATTTGGATGCGCGGCATTTGTGAAACTTCCGGATGATCAGCGCAGCAAAATGGATGTTAAGGCATTCAAAGGGGTAATAGTCGGCTATATATGCTGAGAACTCGATTGGGTACAAGGCGTACAATCCCACCACTGGCAGCATCATCGACACGGTACATGTGCGCTTTGACGAGCACACACCAGGATTTCGGGGGTCCGCACCATTTGCGACGGTGCGTCTGGAATCTGAAGAGGACTCCGATGGGGGATCCGATGTGCCAGTGCTCTCGGATGCATCCCCAGGTGAGTTAGATTCAGTGGGGGATACGGAGCCAACACTTCGGAGGGCACCTGGAGATGCTGCACCTGACAGACCGGTGCGAGATCGACGCCCGCCTACGCGATTCTGCGATCAGCTTCAAGCTATGCTATCTGATGCTGGGGACGACAGAGCACTGATTGCTCATGCACACATATCAAATGGCAATGTGGTTGGACTCATGGCCACCAGTGACGTCCCTGAACCAACCACCTACAACGAGCGAGGCAGTCAGTGGTCCCAACGCCAAGGAGTGGCTGCAAGGCATAGCCAAAGAGTACAGTGCTCAAGTGGCTAATGGCACATGGGACGTAGATCTGGTGGCACTTCCACCCGACAGAAAAGCGGTCAACTGCAAGTGGGTGTTTAAAGTCAAACCTGACTCTAATGGCGAGGTTGCAAAATTCAAAGCCAGACTTGTGGCTAAGAGTTGCAGTCAGAAGCCCGGTATTGACTTCACGGAGACATTCTCACCTGTGATTCGACAAGCCAGTCTCCGGGTTATGCTCACCATCGCTGCTGCCCTAGACATGGAACTATACCAAGTAGATGTGGACACGGCGTTCCTTCATTCCGATTTGTATGAAGAGGTATACATGCGCCTGAGGGATTCCATGATGGCACAAAGCGGGTACTCAGACTGAGAAAGTCGATGTATGGCCTCAAGCAATCTCATCGGAATTGGAACAAACTGATTAGTGGGTGGCTGCTACATACCGGGTGGAAGCAGTGCAGTAAAGATCCATGTCTGGACTACTGCTATCAAGATGGAGTTTTTTCTATGTTGGGGTTGTACGTGGATGATATGCCCTTTGTGTCGACCTCTGAGGAGTGGGCTACCCACTTCAAGCAGCAGATCAGTCAGCGCCTCCAGATTACCGTCATGGATTTGCAGTGGCTTCTAAGCATGCACATTGCCAGGGACGGAGCCAACCGGACTATCACCATGGATCAGTCGAAATATATTGGCGACATTCTTCGTCAGTTTGGAATGGAGGACTGCTACCCCTCTGCACTCCCCAGGGACACCGACTACAAGAATCACTTTCCTGATTCAGCGCCACCGTCATCTGCACTTGGAGTAGAGGGTCGTGAAACTTACCGGTCCTTGATGGGCAGCCTCCTGTATGTCGGCTGCAACACCAGACCTGACATCAGTGCTGCTCTCATCAGCATTCTGGGCCGGGTGCGGAAAGCACCATGTCAGATGCACATGACTGCTCTGAAAAAGGTCCTCCGTTATCTCAAAGGCACGCAGTCATAGGGCCTCACCTTGGGGGGGTCACATGCTGTCTGCAGCTCACATGATGTGCATATGCTAACCATGCTGGGGATTTGGAATCTCCCCGCTCCATGTCTGGCTACTTCTTCTTTCTAGGTGATAATGGTGTTGTTAGCTGGAAATCCAGACTTCAGCCAGTCGTGTCCACCTCTACTTGTGAGGCAGAGCATTACTCTCTCAGCCTCGCTGTGGAGGACACCCTACATCTCCGCCAACTGGTGGGAGAGCTGCTTGATCGGGATACAACCAGCGTGTCAGCCGAGCCGGTCTACATCCATCAAGACAATCAGAGCACTATCAAATACTGTCACAATTCCATCGTCAGTGACAGGACTAAGCACATCAACATCAAATATCATTTTGTCAAGGAAAGAATTCTCTGGGGCACAATCCAGATCGGATACCTGCCCACATCTGGGATGGTTGCAGACATCCTCACCAAACCACTTCCCAGGGAGGCCGTGCACAGACATGCACGCAAGGCTCTGGGCTGGGGCGCTGCAGCATTGAGTGGGGGTGTTGACAACTGAGGTCTAACACTCAGTGTCTTTGATATTACAATGCTACTGCGCTTAGCCGCTGCGGAGAAGCGCGCGCTTGCGCGCGCGTACGAGGACTACATCAAGACATTGTGCGTGCTGTACGCGCCACTAGATAGTAGCGCCAGTAGTCCTCCAACTCCGGCTGCTCAGCCCTCATCAGTGAGGGGCTGCTAGCCTTGTAATCACTTCTTCGGTCTCACCTAGCAGAGCCTCCGGCAACTGGTGCACCACCACCTGCGACTCAGACAGGGAGCACCAGGTTATGCGCATGACAGTCTACTTTCCGGAGAAACAAAGGGGGGGGGGTCACTTTGTAAGTGGCCTCAACTTATGTTCACGTACTTAAGCAGTACTTGGCGGTTGGGAGCGGTGCATGAGCGGCTGGGGGCTCAGCCCCGCACCGCCGCCGTGAATATAATGTGTTGGTTACGTGGTTAGCGTCTAGAGAACGCACGGAAAGTCTTTAAAATCCAGGCCATGCATACATCAGCTTAGCAACATCATAGCACTACATGGAGGAATGGATAGGCCACGCACCGTATGCATGGTTGGTTTGTCATGATGATGACTGTAATATGGTGATGTTTCCAAAAAGTGCCCCACCCCCTCTGCATTTTATGCTTGCATATGGCAGGGAACACCCTTCTGCACACATCCATGCATTGAAACAATAAAAAGAAGTCATGCGAGTGGTAGTTATTATGCAACTTTGGGCATGTTCTACTACGTACTGTGAGATCAACATAAATAAGGTAGAGGGGGGGGGGAACAGAGGGGGGGGGGGTTCTATAACATAAAGTTAAATCGGACCTGCCTAAGCCGTCGATTGATATTAATGTGAAAGGGTTCATCTCCGGGGATTTTGAATTCATTTTTTAGCATGCGCAATACATTGGTGTTTTACGCAATGTATCTGCCGCCATATTAGACAAAAGTACTGCATCTCCCTTGATTTTTTTGTGACTTATTAGAGACCGGACACATTTGCACTTCAGATTAGGGACCCTGTAGCATTTTCAGCAGGACCGGGCGGGTGAGCGGGAATTATGCACGGGGAAGACGAAACCCTAAGCGAAATGTTGTAAATACCAAAACTCTTAAATACGAATTAGGGCTCTTTTTAAAAACACTGTAAATAGTAGGGCTTTTTAACCCTAATGACGGTGGTAACCAGGCATTACACTAGAACTCGACCCGAATCTATTGTCCTCCCAACGATTTCTTTCTTTTTGGGAAGTCTGTCACTGGATGTCCATTCTAGGGTATTTCCGTAAATGCATGAAAACCTAATATTCTCGAATGGAGGACAGCACCAGTTTCATGGCCAGCATCCTTGGGGTCGAGTTTCTGGTGTGAATTATTAGAAAAAGGGCAGTAACAAATCCACTTACTGCTAAAAGTAGTACTAGAAAATCAACAATAAAAGTGGCCCGCATCCCGCATGAGGCGGGATGGATGAGTGATGCGCACACGGTTGGATGGATGGAACCCGGGCCACGCGTGCACGTGTTTAGGGTTTCGAGTTTCTGGTCTATCTCAGATTTGTCTCAGACTGGTCTCAGATTTGGCATGCGAGTACGGGTAGCCAATGCTGGGATGACAAATGCTGGGATTTTGGCCGGAACGTGCCGCCAGGCACCTTTCTTCGGCGAACTGTCCTCATATCCAAATCCTTCAAGGATTATAGTCGCTACATATCCAGCAGCAGTCACTCCCAGTTTAGTAGCAGTCAGAAAACATGAATGGAGCGGACTCTTCTCGACATTCAGTGACCCCACTGTGGAAGAAGTCAAAAAACACAAATGGAGGAGACTCTTCTCGACAATATCCTTTCACCGCCGGGAACAAAGCAGGCGAAGAAGCACAGGAAGCGCGAGGAGGAACGTCGGAGTGCCGCCGCCGCCAGCACCGGCCGCCGTCGTCCTTCGCTGCCGAACAGCGTAGCCTACAAGGTTCGGCAGCCCAAAATGCAGGGGCGACCCGTGGCCACTGGCGATGACCACAGCGCGCCATTGCAGGTCGCATGTGTCAGAAAAGGCGATGCGGTAAAGAAGCAGCGCGCTCCCGATGGCGCTGAGAGGCAGGCGCGCGCAGGGATAGGCCCCACTCCACCAGCAGCGACCCGCAAGGTCAAGAAGGCCAAGAAACAGCGACATTCAGACAGCATAGGCGGGATGAGGGAGGCAGACGCTGATGGGAATCCGGCACAGGTGCCAGAGGAGTCAACAAAATCGGAGCCAAAGCCAGGGTTAGAACAACCGGTTTATGGCAGCACCGAGACAAAGCCTGAGCAGCGTAAGCGAAAAATCAAAGCAGAAAATCAGTTAGGGAGAGCCTACAAGACGCAAAATAAGAAGAAACGGGGGACGGTGCGCCGCGAGAGGGATGAAACAGAGGGCGATGATGACGACGGAGGCAACAGCATATGGCGCCCAAACGTGCAGCCACCGCCCGCAGTGCTTGTGGGGGTGATCAGGCCAGCAGCACTGGCACTCCCCAACCCGGTGGTGGAGCTGCGGCGGCAGGAGGCGGTGCAGCGGCTGCAACGGGCGGTGGAGAATACATGCAGGTGTGTGGTGTGGGCTTGTCTTGGTTGCAGTCGCTCAGCCCTAACACGGCTAGGCCGCGGCTCCGGCCCTTGGCCCAAAGACCTCGGACTAGGGTTTGCGAAGGGGGGGGGGGGGGGATGGCGCCGGGGGGTCGCAGAGGCAGACAGTGGACAATATGGGGATTGCCGGTACATAAGCTGAAATTTGTTTGCATACCCATTTCGCTGACTCCCTCACTCCCTGCACTCCAGGAAGCTGCGTGTGCGCTATGTCAACAAGCTCTTCGAAAACTGGATCCTTCAGAGCCCAGCGCAGGCCAAGGACAACACGCTTACCGATGATCCGGTGCTCAGCGGCCCTGCGTCTTGTCCTGATCGCCTGGCAGAGGGACTGCGCACCGCAGGCGCCCCGCCTGGCCCCAGTGCAGCAGCTGCAAAACAACTATGCCAGGTAGGGCCGGAGACTGACATGGCCGAAGAGCGAGGACCAAGGAAGGGGGAGGGTGATGGGAGGAGAGGGGGGGGGGGGGGGTGAGGGGGCAGGACGGGGTCACGCCCTACCCCTGCAGAAGCTTGCAACTGGTGTATCTGCAGCTGCCCAAAACTTGGATCCCATCGCTGGCCTGCCATGAGGGCATTCACCTCACCGGATCGCGCTGTTACTGTGGTCTCCCATTTGCATCAACAGCAAGCACAGGCTGCCATGAAGGATCTCCTGAGCTTTGCAAGGCGGGGAGAAGGCACCACACGGTGTGCCGCCTTCTGCTGGCTTACCCCCCCTGAACCCGCTCGGGCATTCCTCTCTGCATCTCCCCTCGGTTGTAGGGTGTTGCCTGCCAGTTGCAATGCGGGCCAAAGGGCCGTCGCCACGCCCTGCTTCATACTCCGCGCAAGCCATCCTCAGTGCCTTTGAATATTCTCTTGGTGAAACTGGCAGCAACATACTCGTCAGGTGCTTGTAGCTACACCAGCAGGGCACACACACACCACATATTGCCTGCTGCTGTGGGTATAGATGGAGGCCTTGCGGTAGGAATGGTGGGTCTGGTTTTTTGTCGGTGGTGCAAGCGTCGGAGAAGGCGACCTCACCTTGATGGCTGGCTATTGGGCCACGAATACCACTTGTATGTGCAGGTTGCCATTGCTTCCTGAGCCGCCGCCCCCCTTCTCATTCTCGCTTTGCTTCCTAACATGGCACCGACAGGGCTAGTGAGATATCGGCGTCAGATTCCATTGCCACAGGCAAGAAGGCGCGGCAGGTAAGATTGGATCCCTGGCACCCTGCCACACCTGCTAGCCGATTCACCGCAGTCATATTAGGAGAATGACTAGATGGAAAGAAAGCAGTACCCCCATAATGCAGATGGCTCTCCTTGGTCTGCGCTCTCAACTGCGCAGGCACTGATTGAGCGTTGCGGCAACAAGGCGGCACTGCGCGGCAAGGAGCTGCACCTGGGCCAGGTCAAGCTGCGTGTTAACGAGGCAAGCCCTTCGTTCCCCAGGCACACTAGCATCAGCGCCTCAGTCCTGGCAGCAGTAGTCCGCAAAGGATCCTCGTCAAGCGTCCGCTTATCACGTCAATGGGGTCGACAGGTCTACCTCTCAACCATGACTGGTCGTGTGATGGGATGCGCTGTGTGCATTGGTCCCTTGCAGGAGCATCTGGAAAAGTTGCGGCTATTGTACAAGCGCCACGGGCCGGCGGGCGCATCCGACTCGGACTTTCTTCGTGCTGTGTTTTGTTTGATTGTGCGCTACAAGTGCGAACCCCTCCCTTCAGCTATCCGTGCTCCACACTTTATCCGACATCCAGCATGGCTTCTTAGTGCTGGCCAGCGAGCGGCGGTGTATAATAATCGCGAACGGGCTCTATTGTTTTTCGCATGAGGAAATAAAGTGTCTGGACACAGTGCCACCTCACAGAGCACGATTGTCTCTTGGGCGTGAATGGTTGCCGAGACACCACAATTACAATGGGTAGCTGCTGCACACCATGAATTGTATATCTATTCTCTCGCTCGCAGGACTCTTAGCGCTAGGATCACTTGCTCTGCCTGCCTGTAGGCGATAGCGGGACATGTTCAGCCGGAGCTTCTTGACATATCCGTATCGAAACATTTGATTGCCTCGTGCAATATCCTGCGAGGCAGTGTCCCGACATCGGATGTATTGCTCCCCATATGGATGTATAATTTGGCGCCATTTTCAGGTTTTTCGTTTTGTTCGACTGAGAGCTGACTGCGATTACTGTCTCTTTGTCGTTCCAGTACCCTGCAAGGAGGATCTTGTCACGGTGGCGGAATGCAGGCAGCTCTGACAGAGGAGGCGTTTGATGTGCTGCACCAAGTGATGGGCACCACCATGGAGTGCTTTGCGTCACCGCTCAATTGCTTCTGGGGGCGCTTCTGCTCTGCTTTCCTCGACACAGACTCGCCGTTTGGCTCTGTTGGCTCCTTCTTCAGGTGCCGCGGCCTGCTCACCTCCCTCGTGCTCCACCCACTCACCTCTTGACCAGATTCTCTTCACAAACAGCCTTACGGCACGCAGCAAAACGAGTGCGTTTCACTCCGGACATGCACAGCGTGCATTGAAATTAGCTTCCCAGACATTGCGCCGACTTGGACGTGTGTTCACTATGCATACAACTGGGGCATTGCTGCGGCGGCGGGGCTCAAAAAGGATGGAACAGCATACCCCTGCATGCATTCAAGCCCGGTATCTCGCCCTGGCGCACTCCGAATTCCAATGATTTCATCATTAACCGACGGAAACAAAGATAACCCACTTCCACTCGCATTTATGTCGAATCTGCTGCAAATCCATGCCCTAGTCTTTACTAACTACCCCTAGTTTGACTTGGTGCGTGCTCCGGCCAAGAACCAACTGCTCTCAGGACCACCCCATTTGGGTATGGACAACGGCTAATCTGAACCTGCCCCACATTCACCCCTCCCCTCCCCCGCCCCCCCCATTCCATCTCTTCCCGATGGCACGACAGCTTTCGCCCCGCGGAAGGTTCCTTTGAGGCCAACCCGCCCTTCGAGCCTGTACTGATGAAGCGGATGGTGGAGCACATGCACGACTTGCTGAAGGGGGCGGAGGGTGAGTGTTGACAGTGCGCAGTGCTGCCTGCACTAGCACTGCCTAGCGGCCACTGGCAGATTCCACTTGACTGACCCTCGGCGCTTGTCATTGACCCCTCAGGACCCATGTCATTTGTTGTGATCATTCCAGCGTGGGAACACACAGCGGTGCACACCCGCCATCTGTTCTTCCATGCGAACAGTGACTGCGCGTCCCTGGGGCTGTTTTATGTAGTTTTATCTTATTTGGGATACTGGCTGGAGCTGTTACTGCGCCACCTGGGGGCTTACGACCCGCATCACTTGCGCGAAAATTGCAGGGATGGCAGGCTCTCCAGAAGAGCACTTACCTGACAGAGCACGTACGCGTGGCGCAGAAGGACCACGGTTTCTGTGAGGGCGCCCAGCATAGCCAGGCAACACGCTACCGTATCGCGACCTTTGACACCTCACTGTTTTTTCTACAAAACGCATCAGGCCAGGCAAGATGGCCTCCGTCTGACGCCGCTTGTGACGCCATCCGGGCCGCCATGCGTTCGAAGCACTGCACTGTCGCGCAGCAGATGGCCGCCAAACAGGCAGAGCGGCAGCAGCCTGGGGCTTAGCTATACAGTGTTATCTGCTGTGTTGCTGCCGATGATGGACTGCCAAGATGACAAGCCGATTGGTTCGGCAGATTAATCAGTGATGCTACTCCAATTATACCATACCAAGTGTTTAGGCCATGGGCCGAACCTTGCAAGCATGAGCAGTTCCAAATAGCCAATTTAACCATCCGAGTATCAGATCCTTTCTATACGATCTGTCGTACAGGCGTACTGAGCTCTGAAATTGGGTTGCTGATGAGGGGTGTGATGCAAGTTCCATATGACACAACTGATTGCCCCTAACTTTGAGCATTTTATAAAACTTGTGCCATTTTCTTTCTAATAGTTGAATATGTATGCATGTGCCGGGAGTCATGCGAACCGTAACATTTAATTGGGTTCGCGGGTCAAAAAAAAAGGAATCATTTCGCACTACTGAGTTGGAAGATCCGTGTATTAATTTGTGGTGGATTCTGATATATTTCAAGATAACTAAAGTTTTTCTGTCTTCGCAGAGGGCTTGGGGGGGGGGGGGGGGGGGGGGGGGGGGGTTAATGATATCATACCACGAATCCAAAGCGTGGTTACGGAAATAACCTCATGCTAAAGAGAGCCCCATATCGGCGGCGGGTGAGCGTGGATTTTTGTAAGGCTGTTCATCGCGTATTGCCATCATTGTTCCAAGGCGATTTCCGTGTACATCAAGATCAGTGTTATGTGTGTCAAAATACTGCACAAACATTTGCATCATGTCCAGCAAGTAAAACTTTCATATATCGCAATATAAGAGGCGGGTACCAAGCTTTGCGTTGTCTAAGCGCCCTTAGGCGACCACAACATCAGTCCGCATAGCAATTTGCAGGGTATCTCTCTCCCTCTCCCTCTCTCTCTCTCTCTCTCTCTCTCTCTTACAAATACAACTTGAGCAATTCAACTGTCAAAAGCGTCATGTAAATGGCGCCTGTTTTCCCTGTTGAATAAAAATAAAATGCTTGTCTGATAAGACTTATAAACGACCTAACATGATTGGTTTGTTCCATTGGCAAACATCTCATTAAATTAGTTTGCGGATGGTTCCTATCACGTGCCCTCCCCCTTTTCATATTCTAGTTACGATGTGGTGGCGTATGCTGACAACATGCGTAGTAGAGCACCGTCCACGAAGTTGGAAGTTGGCTGACAGAAAATCCGGGGTGTCATGCCGCATGGCATGTTTGGTGGTGGCCTGTGGGCCAAGGCCACACCTGTTTTCTGCAGATGAACGATGAGGCAAAAGAAGCTCAAGACCAAAAAATATTTGAAATATATAGCTACAATTATTAGTTACAATGATTAGTAATTTATTGTTGAATCCGGAGGGAACTGCCAGCAGACCTGGGGCTGCCCCCAGGGCTGTCTAGAAATGCGGTGCGTTTGTTAGAAACTAGGGGGGCAGCCGGGGCTGTTCCTCACAACAGCCAGTATTTTCAGCATCTAGACCTATGGTTTCAGGTATATAAGGATAAAATCACAGGTAGAGAGGATAATTCGGCACGCACTTGACTGAACACGAAAACAGAGCGCTGTGACACAGGGTCGCTGTGCCTGGGCGGTGAACAACCTGCATTGCATTGATCACACAGCGCCCATATCCCGTACTGCCGCGAGGTGTTAGCCAGCAGGCTAGCGCGGCCGTCAGTGATGCTCGCGTGCAGGGTGGGCAGCTTGTGCAGTCCGCGTTGGGGAGGCGGCGTTGCATTTCATTATCCTAGCTTGGCGGCGTTTAAATTACATCAGAGCAACCTAAAGAATGCTAGGTAGATTCCCGCTGCAAGAAGGCTATGGTAGATTCCCGCTGCAAGGTTTGTGGTGCAGTAGGCACACCGGGATTTCTTCCTGCCTCGAATATGCTTACTTAAATGTCAAGGATGTTGCCACCCATGCCACCAGGCCCACAACATTATTCCACCAATCGTGCATCTTTACCAGACGGAGAATTTGGCGCGTGCCGGATCGATCATCCACACGTTGGGGGTCGCAGTAGCGCTCGGCATGAGCTTCTTTCGAGGCCTCAGGCGTGCTACCAGTTCCCGTGCAGCGCCTGCTTGGATTTCAAGCAGCGCTCCAGGCGGTCGAACCCCACCGCTAGCTCGTGCTCCGGCACTGCTGCCACGTGCACCCGGAACCAGCCTGGCTCCACGCAGCCGCACGCACCGCCTGCCGGAGAAAACGGCGGAGAGAGGAAGGGGGAGTAGGAGGGGAGTGGGTCATGCTCCCAAAGCTGCCTTCAGCCCCCTCCTGACTTGGAGCCATGGACGCCGAGTTGCTGCCACTGTCCGTAGCTACACAGCACCTGGACATCGGTGGCTGCGCTAGCTACGTGTCCAGCTGGGGGGGGGGTGGGTGGGTGGGGGGGGGGGGGGGAAGAAGTTTCAGCGCGCACCCGGCGCCAGCATAACCCCATACGAGTCCGACAGATCCCAGAAGAGTCGCGTCTCGCACTGGAAGTCGTCCCACTCCAGGAAGTTGCGCAGGTCAAGCCAGACGTGAGTACCTCCATGGGGCTGGCAGCTCTTCACGCCTGAAGTGGTTTTCCGGGCATGGGTAGCTTAATCGCGTGCAAGACCCCTCATGTTTTGCCCCATCATAATGACTACTCATGATGGGTGAAGACATGCGCTTCGCCGTTCAGGTTCCCAGACCGCACATGCTGAGCGCGTCGCCAGCTCACCCCCAGAGCCAAGAACAACATCCAGCGCGTTGGCCACCAGCTGGTGTCGCGTCCGCAGATCGTAGCCATCGCGCTCCTGCAGCACCGTTTCCGCCTCCGCTGTGCCCATGGGGACGCTCGCCAGGTCAATAACTTCGTAGGGGGCGTCATGCTCGTGCCATGCGCACTCCGTGGCGGCGGCGGTGAGCTCCACCAGCCGCTCTGCGGTGATGAGTTCATCCAGGCCGTCGTACCCGGGGGTGGGCGTGTCGCCCATCCCCGCAACGACTCGCCCATGCCATGCTGCCGCGGCCTGACTGCGGTAGCCTAGAGTGCGTGGGCTTGCGCTAGACCCATGCAGCGGCGCGCCACCGGCGGCCCGCCTGCAAGCGCGCCCGACACGCCAACTCCCCCCTTGGACGAGACGCCCGCGAGCACTCATAGACAACACTACGCTGCCATGACCTGGCATCACGGCTGCAGCACAAGCCAGGGACAGATAGTCAGAGGTAAGTAACAGAGAGGAGGGGAGGGGTGTGAATGAGTCGAACCTCAGGTTCAAGTTCGCGATGGCGCCTACCGGGTATGCGAGTGTGTCGCTTATTACCAGTGGCGCCGTACGGGAGGGAGGGACGGTGGTCGTGTGCAGTACTGCGCTTGCTTCCGTGTGATGCAGCGCTGCAGGGCACAGCAGCGGGCGGCAGGATGTTGCTTGCGCGGGTCGCAGTTGGACGAGCCCCGGCCGCGCAGTCGCTGAATCACTTGCTCCCTCCCGTGTTGCGAGCGGCGTACGATCAGCGGCGACTTCGCTCTGCTGCCGACGAACGGGGTCGACAGCGACCACGGCGATGGTGGGCCTCTTGGGGTCAGAGCGCGCGGGAGGTGGTGGTGGTGCGGGGGGGGGGGGGGGGGGGGGGGCAGGAGTGCTGGGAAATCCTAATATTGGCGGCGCAGATTTCGGTGCAGGCGGAGGAGGGCCGCGCAACGAAAGATGAATCGGGGACCGGGGCGAGTCCGCGCCCGTTTTACTTGCCAGTACGATGGTGTGGCGCGGCGCGTGGCACAGAACGACGGCGGAGGGCGGCGGCGAGCCGGTAGCTTGGGGCTGCGCCAGTGCACCGCTACGAGCAGTAGGTCGCTACGTCGCTACTTTTCGTCTCAAGTAAGTTATTGGAGTGCTGTATGATTTTGGTTTCGGCGCGCGCTCGCGGGTGCGGCGCGCACTACTATGGCGCGCGGGTGCTGTGGGACGCGATGACATCAGCACACATGCTGCCCGCAACGCGCCGCGCCGCAGTAATCCTAGTCCGAAGCAGCAACGCTGATACGAATATATTAAGGCAGTGGAGACTACCTACTCGGCACTCACTCTTCCGACTCCGAGCGAGGCAGTCGTCTGCACTGTTGCTCTCGGAAGCCAGCAGTAAGTGCGTACGTACGTAACCTCGCTCACCGGAGTTTACCTTGGACGGTACCGGTAGCCTCCGGCCGGCGGAACGGAGCAGCGCGCAATGCGCCACTTCGTCACTGTCGATCGTGTGCTGGACGGCGCCGCAGCGGTGGTGACCTTGAACCGCCCAGGTCAACCTTGAACCCCCACCCCCTCCGCCATCCACTCTTCCTTCCCACACCACCGCCGTCCCCTAAACTCTATTCAGCTCCCTCCTATTGGTGCGGCACTGTTAACGCCACGGGTGCGCGGCGAGCACTGTCCGCCCCTGCGCAATTCTCGCCCTATATCGCTTGCGCTGCTGCACGGCCTGCGTCTCGGCGTTATCGCTTCGTCGTTTGAGACCGAGGGCCAAACCACGTATCGGAGGGTATGCTATCTTTTGCGACCCGTCTCAGCACCCCAGCGGCTGAGTTGATGAGACGGTTCCAACCGGTACAGAGAGGCGAGATGATGCTCTGAGCTCTCACACTTGTACGCGCAATCGTTGAACGAAGTATTACATAACACACAGGGGCAGCTGACCAATAACTAGATGCCGTCCAGCATAGCGCGGGCATCTTGAGGCTAGCACAATATGTACTGACTGTGTGTTGAGCCAACCCCGCAGTATGCTTGCCTCATGTCGTGCTGCATCTCGGCCATCCCTTACCCCCTTCACCTTGCCCCTTTGGCACCTGGCCACCATCACTTCAGCGTATTTCCCCATCCACCTCCACCCACACCCTGCTCATGAAACCGTCGCCCATTGTTCGCCCAGATGCCCGCAACGCTATCAACCGACAGCTGGGCGAGGAGCTGGCCACATGCCTGGCTGAGCTGCGCGAAGATGCAGCGCTGCGGGCTGTCATCATCACCGGCGCAGGTACTGCAAAGCTAGCTTGCCTTACGTCCCGTCTTGGGGCAAGGAGGCTCGTCTCATCTGCCTGTGCAGTCCTGCTCAGCCGCCCCTTGTGCCCTGTACCACCTTCCAGGCGGTGCCTTCAGTGCAGGAGTGGACTTGAAGGCAAACCCACACCCAGCCAGACCGCGGAAAATTATGCACCCACCCTTGTCCTGATTTGTAGATCCCGCGGTACGGAAATCGGCAATTTGGAGCTTATATCTTCCGCCATTTCGTTGTGGCACCACTATTGTGCCTATGGACCCTGCAGGACCCGCTGTTTGCGGACGCGGAGGTCATGACGCGGGAATGGATGCAGGGGCCAAGCAATTATCTATGGCAGATGCAGCAGTTTCAGGTACGACATGTGGGTTGGAGACAATGCTGAGAGGCTGTCCTGGTGGGCCGGACATGTACAGAGGGCGTCACCGACAGTGGTGGCTCGGTAGATTGGTGGGCACTATCTCCCAGCTCAGGCATGCTGTTGTCAAAAGCACGGCAGCAGGTACGGCATGTTTCATTGGGAGCATGTGAGCTTGGGGGGGGGGGGGGGGGGGGTATCACGGAGCCCCTATGTGTTGTTGGCGAATATTCAGGTGCCCCTCATTGCAGCGGTGAACGGCCCCTGCGTGACCGGCGCCATGGAGATTGCGCTGCAATGTGATCTAATTGTTGCGTCGACAAAGGCGATGTTCAGGTGCACCGTCTAGCCCCACCCTCACCCCTTGCTTGCTGCGCAAGTAGCAGCCAAATGGAGCCACAGGGAACCGCGAGGGCCAACATCCATTTTGAGACCAGCTCACCCCAACATGCCGGTGTACTGAGCCCATCATCACCGTCATTCTGGTGGCAGAGATCGCACCGACCCCTATCTGGTGCCCCTTATCTGCACCTAATTTCCCTCTGTAGCACCTGCCGCGGTGGTGAACGCTGCAGCGTCAGCAGCTGAGCGCCCTAAACAGGCCATACCGCTGCCTGTGCTGACCAGAGCCCCCTGTTGCTTAATCCATTTTCCCCAGGGACACGCACTCCACCTATGGCATCCCCCCAGCCGGTGAGCTTGCCTTGTCTCTCCTTCCCGCTCCCTTTCCCTCTTTGCGACGTATTAACTCAAGCAGCTACCAGTCGCATCCTGTGGGCTAAGAGAGACGGCGCGCTTTCAATCTCGCACGACACAGGTGGAATGAGCCAGATTTTGCAGCGGATGGTGGGTGTGCAGCGCGCGCGCTACATGTCACTCACAGGCGCCAAAGTGGATGGTGCAACGGCCTACGAGTGGGGGCTGGCCTGCGCAGTGGTCGAGCCGCAGGAGCTGATGCCCAAGGTGACAGCGCGCCACTGCAACCGATCATATCCGCATGCACTGTGTGCTGAAGGATACATGCGTTGGTTCTGCTGTGTGGGGCGGACCACTTTGGTAGCTGGCTTTGGGGCCCTGCTGAGCTGTAGTGCGATATGTTGAATCACTCGTATGGAGTTCCAAGCGCCCATAGATGCCGCATTGCAGCGGTGTTATGAGCGGTTGATATATCCATCCTTGACTCTCCTTGGCAGATCGTAGTGAGCACTACACCGAATTTGCCTGACACAATGAACAATAATATACTTCTGTTGCATTATCACCGCAGTGACGGAGTGCACGTGCGGTCCCACACTGCAGCTGGCATGCATCCACCGTTTTTGAGATGTTGTGCCGAATCACCAGCCTCTGAGCATGAGGACTGCGCAACTGCAGGTCGTCGCAATGGCGGCTAGCATTGTGGCAAAGGAACGCTCCACGATTGCTGTCTTCCGCAGCTTGATCAATGAAGGGCAAGGGAAGAGCATGCAGGCGGCCCTGGACTATGAGATCGACACCGTCCTGCAGAAGTAAGCCGCAGTCATTGCGCTCCCACAGCCAGGGCAAGGCATGCTAGGAGCCACCTGCATTGGAAGTATGTCTTACAGTATTGGTGGGTTGTGTTTATCTGGCAGTCGGGGCTCGTCATCGTCATTTGGTGTCAAGCTTGCGGATTGGACCTGATATTTTCCTGCTGAGTTCAAAGCTTTGCATTCTCTGACAACACCCGTGCTGTTTTCCTTGTGGCAGGTACGCGGAGATGGGTGCAGGCGGCACTGACACTCAGACGCGGCTCTCTGGCGCCTTTGCCAAACAGCAGCAAGCCCGCACGAAGTCCAAGCTCTGAACTGTACTTGCCAAGCAACCAATGCACATGCCTGACAGCAATACGAATGAGGCGGCCATGAAGGCGGTCAACTCACAAAACGTGCTGACTGGTTCCATGAGCATTCGTGTACATATGCTGTGGTTTAACTCATGTACTCAGCACTACGCTGAGTGCGCTTTCTGCACATGCGCATTCGCCTGGGGCTGCCAGCAACTTGGTACGGGCCTTGAGACATGCCTCAGTTAAACGACGCGTGTCGTATACTGATGCAATAAGGCATGTAATCATGCATTTGAGCCTGATATGGTACGAGGCTACACCCAAAATACACTGGTTACACATGATACAGCAATCGATGCATCTGCATCATTCACAGTAAATTGAAGAGGCACACCATGTACGCTGTTGTCTGGCGCCAGGTATTTCGCCGGAGAACTACAAGTCTTTCCAGTAGTATTGACGGCCGGCGCGCATCAGCAAGACAACAACGTTTGAGCGGCAGATGGACGACACGTATGCATGATATTTGTTTTGTTACTCGTACCCCTGTTCGTATACCCGGTACCCGGTACCCGGAAAGTATTTACCCTTTCATATGTTTATTGTATTTTATTTACATATCAGGGCTTTCATATGTTTTGTATATAATCCTTATCCAGTCGCTCATATGCAAATCTTACATTTATAATCCTTTAGTATATAAAATCCTATACGCGCGGGCTCTTGGTTAGTATCTGCTGGGGCCTGAAGTCAGTCTGCGAGCAGAACCTAATCCTTACGGTACTGGTGTGAATTACAAAAAAACCACTAACAAATCCACACCATCAGGTACGACTGGTGTGAATTACAAAAAGGGCAGTTCCCCAGAATTAGAAAAGCATACGGTACCAGGTACGACTGGTACGAGCAGAATAGCGACATACGGCCATACGGGCAGCACCTGTAACAGCAGCGAGCAGGTAGCTTTTTCGTGAGCAGCAGCAGTGAGCAGTAGCTGGCACAGCTTTTAAAGCTGGCACAGGTACCTGTAGTAGTCACAACATAGTCACAACACCTGAACCGTGTGCGTATCACTCATCCATCCCGCCTTATGCGGGATGCGGGCCGCTTTTAGGCGGCTTGCTGTGTTGATTTTCTAATTCTGGGGAACTGCCCTTTTTGTATTTCACACCAGTAGTCACAACATAGACCCGTACACCGTACCTCATCCGCCGCCCGCCCGCCCCAGCCAGGATACATTGGCCGGGCGACCCTTGCCGACTGCGACACTCCAAGCTTATCAGTCGCTCGCAGACACCGCCATTGTCTGCGTCCACAAGGAACCTGACGGGTTCCTGACCGGGCGAGCGGCGCCACGGATACCCCCCACGGCCCGTTTGTTCACGAATCTCGCTCGCGGGCCAACGCGGCATGCAGTCCCGGCCCGAGCGCGGCGGGGTTCTCCCACCCTTGGACGTGCCGCAACCTGGGCAGATACAAGAACCCCATGAGCACGCGACGGAGATTGAAGACGGCGGATCCAAGAGAGGCCGGCTGAGGACACCGGCAGGGTACCAAGCCATGGCTGCTCACGCGCCGCGGCGGTTGAAACCTGGCATCGTGGAGCGTTTGAAGGAGTTCGACCGTGACGGGAACGGCATGCTGGATGCCGCCGAAGTGGCGGACGTCGTGGCCGACCTTATCGACGTGCGCTGCCCCGCGCATGCAAGCCTCCTCGCCCCCCCCCCCCCCCCCCCCCCCCCCACACACACCCTCTCTCTCTCGACGTACACCGACGCCCTCTTCATGCTTGTATCGACACCTTGCCGTTCTGATACTGGGTCAGCGGCTGCGCCGCAGCGCAGGCCCCCCCCCCCCCCCCCCCTCTCGCGGTCCGAGATCACGTGCAGGGTTGCGAGTACGCGTTTCGCAATCGGGTACTCCTGATATTGTTGCCCAACCGCTGCCACCCGCGTACGATTCGTGACAAAAACCTTCTGTCGGCACAGTCGCTACGCAGCTGAAGCGGCATTCGGCCCCTTCTGCGGGCGGTAGCGACTAGCAGAAGTACTCGTCGCTCGGAAATACCGACGCCGCTGAACTGCTTGACCATCAGCCTGACAGCCTAATCAGGATCACACGAGCTGAAGGCGCGGCGTACACTAACTTGCATGCCCCTGTTCCATACGAAATGCCGCCGACCTTGCAGGAGGAGGTCAAAGGCGCCCAGAGCCGGCGCATGCTGTGCCTACTGGCTGTCGTTCTGCTCATACTCCTCGCATGCAACGTGGGCCTTGCCGTAGGCGTGTCGTGGCTGGTCCGCGACTCCTTGGTGCGTGACGACGTGATGGTTTCGAAGCATACCGGCGCTGTCGTGCAGGTCGCTTCTTCCGACTTTTACCTGGACAGCAATGGTGCGCTGATAGCGCGTGGGGTCATCCCCTCCACGAAGGCCGAGGACACCCGGAACGGCACCGCCTCTATCGACCCACCGAAAGCGGTGACTGTCGTCCCGAGCACGGACACGTCCGGGCGGCTGCTTGGCCAGGACGGGCGTGCGGTGCAGGCAACGCCCACCACTGACGGGGACGGTGTACTCGTCGGACACGCTGGCACTCCTGTCAGGACAGAGCAGGTACGTGGACTATCATCACATGTCCTCATAGCACTCGACTGCAGGCCTCGTCTAACGACAGTGCATAGCCAATGTACAATTGAAGGACCATGCAGTATTTAGCTACGCGTTCATGCGCAACTTAGATCCAGTGCTGGGCTGACGAGTCTGACTTCTGTCTGGGACTTCCCAACTTTTAAAATGGGCGGCAGGCTTCCTACGGCGCCGACATGAACGACGAACTCATTGCCGCGATGTTCGAGATGCCCATCGAGAAGCTGCAGGAGATCACCCAATGGACGCTCAAGATTGGCAACTCCTCCATCAACATGCATATCGCAGGAGTGGAGCGAGAGACATTAAAGCTTGACATTGAGGGGGCCGCGGAGGAAGAGGCGGCAGGCAGCCTGGCGGAGGGGGAGGAGGGACCAGCGCCCGCGCAGGTCATGTGGCTCAACATGGAGATGATCAAGTTTGCTAGTGGTCACTACCGCTACTCCATGCTCCTTCTGATAAAGGCGGTGCAGTATGGCGTTGATGGAGTCGGCGGTGAGCCCTTCATCATGGCGGACGCTGTGCTTGGGCCTGCCCCGATCGAGCGCGGCAAGGAGCACGTGTTTGACCCTGAGAGCGTGGTTGAGGGGCTCGCACAGCAAGAGCGTCGCCGCCATCTGCTCCTCTGCTGCGGTGGGCCCTGCCTGCATTGCTATTTTGAGGATGGCTGGAACGCTGGCAAGGATGCAGTTCTCGGTCAAGTGCGATCTGCTGTGCGCTTGCTGGACGACATCCGCCGTGGCATTGCGGGTGCAATCGGATCAATCGACATGCTCTATGCTCAGATGGCCAACCTCCCCAATCTAGTGGTTGACCAGCTGAAGAATCTACCGTGGCTGCCAGACCCCGGCACCCTTATTGGTTTCCTTGAGGAGCGATTCAAGCGCATCACCAGGTAAATTGTTTGAGTGGCAAACATCAGATGACTTTGTCAGCACCCGCAACCAGCCTGTCCTCCCAATGAAACAGCTGCAATTTTTACGTATTAAGGTGACAGAACGACTAACAACATGCTGTGTGTGTGTGCATGTGTGTGTGTGTGCATGTGTGTGTGTGTGTGTGTGTGTGTGTGTGTGCGTGCGTGGTTTCTTGTCTGCATCCGTTCTTCCTTGATCTACATAAGTGAGTGCCAGCCAATCTGCCGCCTGGCGACACTTGGCCGCGTTCCCGGCAAGCTGGCAAAGTACTTTGCAGGCCATCCAACAGTCATCAAACGCTTTCCAGCGCCAGTGCGGGGGAAGCTCACTGCCCAGCTGAATGAGGGCATGGCCTGCATGCGGGTCCCTGCCATCAAGATGGACTACGCGAAGCTGGCCAACTTTCTGGGTGGCCTGCTGCTGGAGGTCATCCAACCCGTGCTGGATGCCATCACTGGCCCGCTGCGTGACGCCGCCACCGCACTGGTGCAGCCGCTGCTGACCGCGCTTGAGACCATTAAGTCCAGCGTCAACCAGGCGTTGGGCTGGCTTGACGAGACTACCGGCTGGGTAAATGACCTCGTCGGCCGCCGCCGCCGTGCCCTGCTGTCCGATATTGAGCTTGGCGAGAGTTACTCGGAGGCTGAGCACGCCGCTGCATTTGCCGAGCTCATCTCTGAAGCACTGGGCGACTCTCACCAGCGAGCGCTTCTCGCCGTGGCGGACAGAGGCACCTTCGGAGCTTCCTCAGGCAGCGGTGCCAGCAACCCGTTGCTCTCTACCATCGATAGTATGTATGCAACAATGCACTCGCAAGTTCAAGCAGGCTTCCGTGAACAAGCGGCCGATCCGGCAGTACGCCGCCGCCTCCTGGCTGACTGGGGGCAGCTGGCAGGTGTTGTTGAGAGCATCAGCTTTTCCTTTGGGATTCTCATACGACACGACTCTGCGGGCAAGCTTTGCCGAGCGGCAACTGCGCTGGTGCGGCGACCTCCTCACCGCGGCGGGCGCCAAGAAGACAGCACAGACCAAAAAGATGTTTGTGTCTCTATTTCCGGGCGTGTTCTTCGAGGCGGCAGCTCTGATGTCGATCAAGATGCCTGCCGAGGTGCTCTTTGAGGGCGGCGCTGACATTGAGTTGCAGCTGGCCATTCACGACTTTCAGGTGGACATCGACCTTCATGTTGACGGCCGCACCCCGTTGGTGCGCCTATCACCCGGCGACCTGTCTAACAGCGGCATCCGCCTGCAGCGTGCCATGCGCGGCGCAGCGTCTGCCAAACTCTGGCTGCAGTCCTCCGTCACCATGTCGCTATGTTTCTTTGGCGAGTGCCTATCGTTGGACGCCAACGGCGACGCGCGTGTTGAACTAGGCTTTGATGGCCTTGTGGGCGGCTGCGGCGACAGTGACGGCGACGTGCCATGCGAGAGCTTCTCGGATCCGGCGTCGGACCATCACTTTGGCACGCAGCTCACTGATGATGTTGAATACTCGGCAGAGGATTTCAACAGCTGCTTCAACCCAGGCGGCGCTTTCACTGCGCTGGGCCTGTGGGTGCACGCCCCCACACCGCGTGTGGATGTCAGCCTGATCGTGCCAGACGGGACCGCGCTGGAGGCGCTTGCCACGCTGTCGCAGGGCTGCGGCTCGGGCGGGACTGACATGACCCTCTTCTCGATGGACAACCCCACGCCGCTGTTATCTGAACCGATTATCACCCAATGCTTGGCCTCCAATGGCCCGCAGCAAGTAGCGGTGTCGGCCGCTGCATCAACGGGCTCTTCACACGAGATCGCGCTGCAGCTGCAGGCATCGCCGTATAACTGCCTGCGCGGCGAAGCTGGGAATGAAGGCGCCCTCGCTCTTGCTCCGTGCAACTCTGGCGACGAGCTCCAGCGCTGGGTGCACCGTCCGGATGGCAGCCTCCGTCTAGCAACGCACCCGCAATTCTGCGTTGATCTCGCCTTTTTTGATGTATCCGATCGAGCCAAGATCCAGATGTACGGTTGCAATGACCATCCCGCCCAGAAGTGGGCGTTGGGCGCATCGTCGGCGATCACACTGGCATCAGATGCCCGCTGGTGCGTCGACGTCATCAACGGCATCTTTGAGGGCGGCAACGGCGTGTGGCTCATCCGTTGCGACGCATCTGCGCCTAACGACGCCCAGCGGTGGAACACCAGGTGCGTCTCCATACTCTGGAAGCCTATGTACTCACTTCCATCGCTTTGCTCCTTGCAAGCACTCTTAATCACGCCGTGGCGTAAAGACTGCCGTGCACTGCACTGTCATGTTTGCGTCAGTACCGACATGTTTGTCAGCCTATATACATACTGCAGTCGGTGGAACCGGTACTGCTCTCTAACCAAAAAATGCAAATAAGATGGCCGGTTGTCTCGCGATGAAACCGAGGCTAACACGGATCCGCTGCTTGGGTGGTGCTCGCAGGCTGTCTCAGCGGTCGGGCACCGCATCTGTGGTGCGCACCATGCCTATCAAGCTCCGAAGCGGCGCGCACCTTTGCGTCAGTCCTGCGGGCGGCGCCCTGGAGCTCCGTACGTGCGGCGCAGGCGACACCTCCCACTGGTGGTCGTACTGGAGTGATGGCACGCTGCGGCCTGCCGCGGACGCCTCGTCGTGCGTGGACCTTGCGTACTTTGACCGCCGCGACAGCGCGCCGCTGCAGCTGGTGGGCTGCAACTACGGGGGCGCACAGACCTGGCACTTGAATGAGGGCATGGGCACCATCAGCCTTGCCTTGGACCCCACCTGGTGCGTCGATGCTCCTGGTGGCCAGCTGGGCCCTCTTCAGCTGTATCGCTGCCTGTACAGCAGCAACCAGGCCTTCACCTTCCCCAGCGTACTCCCCTCAAGTCTGGCAGCACTGGCGCCAATCCGACTGCGCTGGAGCGCCTCATCCTGCCTCGCCGCCACCAGCGCCACCCCCGACGGCGCGCTCTCCCCGCTGAGCTTAAGCGCCTGCGGCACTGCGCCTGCGCAACTCGACAAGTGGCACACGGGCGCAGACGGCACATTGCGCCTGGCGGTGGCCCCCACCCAATGCCTTGATCTTTATGGCAACGACGCCGCGACCGGGCGCCTCGTGCTCATCGGCTGCAATGGCCACCAAGCCCAGAAATGGTCGGCCTCTGCGTCCGGCACCCTCACGCTCACACGCGACCCCTCGCAGTGCGTCACGGCGGAGGGCAGCGAGGTGGCGCTGCGCCCATGCAATGGCTCGCCTGCCCAGGTTCACCCCCGCCCCATTGCCCACCCCCGCTCCCCACCCTGGTTTACCCTGAACAGGAGTCCTTGCATGGCGACTTGGCGCTTGGCAGAGATTGTTGGCTGTTCACCGGGCAGCACGCTGCCGTATCGAGCGCCGTTGCCCGGTTGGATGCGCACACAGCACCGTTACGTCGGCACAGGATTTGTTCCAGGATAGAACGACGTGGATGAACTTTGCCTACCTTGCCCTTAGCCTAATGGACCCGGTGAATATCTTCAAACCGGCTTGTCACCGCATACAATAGATGTTTGTGTCACCTCACGCACACAAACCCCCAGCTCAACTGACGAGTTTTGAGCCGTAGTAGGTGCGCTACGCATTATGAGGACTTGATTTTTATTCCTATCCTGGAACGACTCTATAGTTCTGAGGGCCTCCTCCCCGGAATACCGGCGCAGGTGTGGGCCTTCCCAGTCACGCTTCCAGCCGCGGACACCGGGCTTGCGCTGCCCCTGCTGGGCAGCCCGGAGCTGTGCCTTGCGGCGGCCGCCGACAACTTGCCGCAGGTCGCGGCCTGTGGCACAGGTGGCGCGACCAAGGCGGCGTCGGCCGCGCAGTGGATCATGCCGACGGACGGTAGCCTGCGCCCAGCCGGCTCCCCCGGTCAGTGCCTCACGCTCGCGGTCGCTCCCGCTGACGGGGCGGACTTGCAGCTGGAGCAGTGTGATGAAGGTGGCCATGGCAAGGGCCAGGTGCCCCCACCCCCGGCCCCGCTTCAACTCAGAATCCCACCCATAAATGCACATGTTTGCACAACATTCGAGTCGTGCCCTCTGACCTGCTAATCTGCTGCATGTGGGTGCATCCACGGTCCCCGGGAACGTAGACCTGGATCCCAGTACGGCAAACATTGCCTCCATGCAGCAGTCACGGCATAGATGACAATAAAGCCCCCACCGCTCGCTGCCTTATCTCAGGATCGCACCTCTTTGGCATACGTTGGGTTGAGCATCGCGCGAATGGAACCGCCTAGAGTCGCTACACAGGTTAGGGTGGTTCGCGAGCGTGATGGGGCTAGCCACCACCCGGAGCAGATGAGGCGGCACACATCCCCGCAAATGCACTCTACACGCAGGCGCAGAGCCTTGACGATGCCTGTTGACCCGCCGCAGGGGTGGGAGTGGCGGCCCGACGGCACGCTGCGCCTGCGAGATGACCCCGTCTGGTGCCTGCACGCCTGGACGCTGGATCCTGGCTCGCGGGTGCGGCTGCTGGCCTGCGCCATGCGCCCCGAGCAGGACTGGTCACCAACCGCCCTCACGGCTGCTGCCGCGGTGGCTCTTCCCCTCGGTGGGCCGGTCACCCTGTCGCCCGCTCAAGCACCGGGCTCCTGCCTCGATGCGGCTGCCAACGCTGGCGGGGTGGCGAACCGGGTCGGCCTTATTGCCTGCCAGCCGGATCTGCCGACGCAGAAGTGGGCGGCTGGCCCGGGTGGCGGTTTGCACCCCTCCTCGGGCGGCTGCCTCGACCTGCTGTCCTTTGCGCGCAACAACGGCGCAGCTCTGGCGGTCTTCGGGTGCGAGGACGCGACCCCCAACGCTGCGCAAATGTGGGCGCTCAAGCCCGGCGGCAGTCTCGCTCTCACCATGGACCCGTCTTTCTGCCTGGACAGCCAAGGCGGGACATCTACGGTGCGCACCCACCCACTGACGAACCAAATCGCCCGTGCTGCAGTGTTTCAGTACGAATATGTGACCCCACTGGACTAACGAGCGTATTAGGATGCAAGTGCGGCAATCAGAATAGAATAGAGAACGTCTTGTTAATTTGGCTTTTCTTGGAAGAAAGCTGACGGATATATCTTAATTGTATTGTAAATCCATATCGGGCAGCATTAATGACATTTTCGATTGGGTATTGCCCATTTATTCGGGAAAGGTTTACGTGAATTGTTTTTAATCGATAGCCATACAGGAATGCGGACCGATGCACGGCGATGAGATATCGTTAACGATTATTACATACGCGTTATTTACTCGGAGGGGTACAGGTAGTCAAGTACAGTAAGCATATATACGTCCTGGGAGTAGCAGTGGTGCTCGGGTATTAATGAATATTGGAAATCCCGTGATGTGCGTGCCAGTAATTACAAGAGAATTCACTCCAAAAAGCGATGGCAGAATATGATAAGATAGGAAAACGCTAGAAGGGTGGCAAAACGTAGCCAGGCACCGTCTTAAATTTTCTACCTCACCTACGTGCTAGTACATGGAAGGACCCACTCGTCCTATCCCTACCCCTAACTCCCCCTTCCCCCCCACTTCCACTCGACACCCCAACGCCGCTTCTGGTCGCTCCTTAAACAGCTTTGGGCCTGCAACGGCGGGTGGAGCCAACGCTGGGACAGCCGCTGGGCGCGCCAGGACAGCGGGGACACCCCCGTGCGCCTGACGAGCGGAGCCAACGCAGCCCTCTGCCTGGGCGTCCTCATCGACCCCGAGGCCCCCAACCTGTCCTGGGCGCCGCTTGGCGCCGTACCCTGCGGGGCCCCGGGCTCTGCCTGGGTGCTGCCTGGCAACGGCAACCTGCGCCATGAAGGTTCCGGGCAGTGTGTGGACCTCTTCTGGAACTCGCGCACCGAGGGCGCGTTGCTCGGGCTGCACGACTGCTCCGACGCCCCGGCGCAGACTTGGGCCGTGCACGCCAGCGGGTCCATCACCCTGGCCGATGACTCAACTTGGTGCCTGGGGTTAAGCCACCACGGCATGGCGGTTCTGGTGCTGTGCGAGCGAGGGCTGCCTGCACACACGTGGTCCCTCCCGGCCATCATCCCCAGCCTGGCTCCGCCCCCCGCGCCGCATGCTCCGGCCGCGCACTTCTTCACCATCCACCACTCGGTCATCGCGACCCTGTGCGTCTCCCCTGGAGGCGAGGCGCCTGCCAACGGGTCACCTGCCGTGCTGGCCACGTGCGCGGAGGGCCCCGGGGCGGAGGTCGACGCCCAGGTACCAGCAGCCCGTGCGTTTGCTTCCTATCAGCCTTGGTCCCAAACCCTAAACCCTAGAATACTTGCTGGATGTACTCCCGTGTTGTCAACCCAACAACCCATGTTGTCCATAACTTGCGCTATACGGGACATTAACCCTAGGTTGAATATGGATATAGTGTGTGGTTGCTTATCCCTCCATTAGACTTGCTGTGGCTTTCGGTCACCCCCTATTGTCAGAGCCTGGTATGTTGCGTCAGCAAGTGGGAACTGGTCCATCATGAGGCATGTCTAGCGGCAGGATCGCTGTTGGCAGTGCTTACGTACCAACACCAGCTTATCATTGCGGAATGCTATTTCGATGGAGGGTTTGCGAGGGTTTTAGATCGGTGGTGTGCTAGGTGCCTTCCCCTTGACAGCATTGCGCTAACGCCGCTGCTGTGCTGGGCTGGCACCAGACCTGGCAGATGCTACCCGACGGCAGCTTGCGCCCCAAGGGCGCGAGGAACAAGTGCCTGGACCTCCCGGGCAACACCCGCGCTGAGCGCGCTGGCCTTCAACTCTGGGACTGCAACGGGAACGCCGCGCAGCGCTGGACGCTGCTTGCCAGCGGCGCCATCGCCCTGGAAGACGACCACAGCTGGGTCCTGGACTTGAACGATGGCGTGGCTGAGCCGGGCGCCCGCGTGCAGCTTTTTGGCTCGCACGCCGGCGCTGGCGTGGAGGCGGTACCTGCCCAGCGCTGGACCACGGTGCTGCAGCTGGACACCGCGGCGGTGTCGCTGCAGCCCGCTGGTGTGCCTGGGCGCTGCCTGGCTGTGCTCGACACGGAGCCTGCGGAGGGGGCCTGGCTGGAACTGGGCGTGCGGGCGTGCGGCGCAATACCGTCCCTGCAGCGCTGGGTGCCCTCTCCCGGCGGCGGCCCTTTGGCGATGCAGCTCTCCGACACAGAGAACTTGGCGGAGTCCTGCGTCGACCTGAACTACTTCAACATGGCTGACGGGGCGGATGTGCGGCTCATGGGCTGCAACGGGCTTGACTCCCAAAGGTGGGCTCTGGATGCTCGAGGGCAGCTGGCGCTGCTGGTCAACCCGGCTTTTTGCCTCGCCATGCGCGACGGCCTGCTCCAGCTGGGCCACTGCGACTCGGCAGACGCCTGGGTGATCGGCGCAGAGCAGTAGTGAGGACTGCCGACGCCCCGCATATTATTAGTAAGGGACCCCTCAGCAGAGCGGAGGCGATCCCATTGCTTGAGCTGCCTGTCCGCCAGCATGGCTTTCCACATGTGGGCATATTTTCGGTTTACAGCGCTGACAGCCTGATAGCAGCGCAACGAGGGTAGCACCGCAGCGGAAGCCTTTTAGATAGTATTAATAGTTTTGAATATTATTGAAATCATCGTCCTCTCTGTTGCCTTAAAACACTCACCTCAGAGCATGTTGTGCACGAAGGGACGCCTTCATGTGTACCGCTTCATCCCGGCCACAAAGGAGGAGAAACTCCCTGCGCATATGGCTGCACTGATCTTCATGCCGTGATGGCAGTGTCTTTCAGACCAATGTGCCGCCGCCGGGCAGGCCGTCGGCAAAGGTAGCCTCGGCTGGCGGTGCGCGGTGGCGCATCTTGCTGCTGACCTGCCTGTGAGGGAAGACAAGATATGTGTGTTTTCGACGGTCGGGATGTTTGGCCGCCCGTGATAATCACATCAGCGCCGTAGCAGGGATGCCGTTCCCGCATCATCGTGTCTTCATGTGCCCTCACAGATACCGATCTGAAGTCTGGGTGTAATCACCCAAAGTTTTCACAGACTACAACACAGTGTAGAGCCGACATTGAATATCTGTACAACACTCCGCCGCTGCTGCAGGCGCTCCGCTTCTCAGCGGCACAGTGGAGAGGCCGTGGCACATGCTGAGGCATCAGCGGTGCTGGACGACGTAGGGCTGGCATGTGTTACATGTTGGGTGCCGAAGCGTTGATGGGAGGCCTTTGCCCGCCGGCCCCCAGCACTCGGCCTGCACTCTATGCATGCCCCCACCACCGCCAACGCAACGCAACACAACACAACACAACACAATAGTGGGACTGTTGACGATCCCGGTGGCAACAATGCATCTCGCCAACGACGCACGAAAGCTTCTAAGACTAGTAGCAGCTGAGACAAAGCTCAACGTCCAGTCTAAACGGTTCATCGCTCCAATCACGGGTCGGCCTCAGACTCATCTGCCGGCTTGGGCGGGGGCTGCCACACGATGGGGGTGCGTTTGCCGCTGCCCCCAGAGCGCGGAGGCTGCTGGCTGTTGTGGGCGGACCGGACTGCGCCCGCCTGCGACTCCTGCAGCAGATGGCAGCGGTGCTGGACGCGGCGCAGCTCCTCGCGCACTTGCACCACCTCCGCGCGCAGCAGCGCGTTCTCCTCCTTCACCTTCTGCATGTGGTGAATGCGCTGCGAGATGTTGTGCTGTCCCGCCAGCTTGGTGAGCTCAGACTCCAGCCGGCTCTGAGAACAGAAACGGCATGCGCAGTGCATGCTCGTCAATCAGCGGAACGAGGCCGCGCAGATGGACCGAGTGGCAGCTCAGGCTCTGCCACAGGTGGTAAGCAGCGCCTTCTCCCCACCTCGCGGCTCTCGGAGGCCTCTGCGCGACGTTTGAGGGTGGCCACCTCCTCCTGCAGCTGCAGGTTGACCTCCACCATGCCGGCCAGCTCTCCTGCGGCCTCGTCCACCGCCTCTCGCTGCAGCAGTAGCTCGTCCTTCAGCGCCGCGCGCTCCGACTCGAGGTATGCCAGACTGCAGGGGGCAACGACTTGCAGTTGGCCGCCAGCCGCTGGGATGCCATCGACTTCAGGAATAACGGGGGTTGGGAAAAGAGTCGTGACGGTGCCCCAACTTACCTGTCGTTGGACTGAGACGTCTTCTGCGCGGCGTCCAGCTCATCATTCGCCGCCTGCAGCTGCTGCGACTTGGCCTGCAGAAGGGAGCGCGCCTGCACCGCACGACGATCAGAGACGTCGCCAACAACAGGAATGGCGGGGCCGTCCGCGTCCCCACGGAGGTACAACAACGCACCTCTTCCCCGGCCGCCTGCTCGCGCTCCAGCTCGCGCTCGAGGTGCTCCAGCCGGTGGCGGAGCTGCCCCTCGGTCCGACTGCGTGAAGGCGTGGCCGCTGGGTTTTCCTCCTCTAGTGCGGCCACCAACTCCTCCAGCTCTTCTTCGCGAAGCTTGGCTGCGGCCAGCTCGCTCGCGAGGGCCTCGGCGCGCGCAGTGGCCGCCGCGCCCTCCTCCGTAACCTCCGCCTCTCGGGCGCGCAGGTTCTCTGCCACAGAAGTTACCACCTCCACCTCGCTCGACAGCTGCGCAGCGCGCTCCTCCGCCCGACTGAGCCCCTCGCGGAGCTGCTCCACGTCTGGCACCGCGCTCAGCCTCTGCGATCCAGTGGGTCGGTCCGACAGAAATAAGTCGCGTCGGCCGAGACAGCAAGTCGCGCCAGGAGGGCGGTGGGTGGGAAACCAACGAACCTCCCGCAGACGCGCATTCGTGGCGTTTTGCTCCTCCATTGCCGCGACAAGCTCGTCCATGTGGCTCGACAGCTCGTCGTTCAGGGCCTTAAACTCGGCGACTTCCGCCTCAAGCGCCCGTACGCGCGTGGCGGAGGCAAGGTGATGCCGCTCGGACTCGGCTCGCAGGAAGTCGAGCTCCTGCATGCAGCATCAGAGACTCAGCCTGGGAGAGCGCGCGGGTCGACAGAGGCTTTGGGTGGCGCTCGGTGAGCTGCCTACCTGCTGGGACTCGGCCGCCTCTTCGAGCACCTGTGACACCAGGGCCTCTTGCTCGTCGAGCCGACTCTGCAGCAGCTCCACCTCCTCTGGTGGTACCATCGTGTCCAGCTGCGCACGCAGCATGTCCGCCTCCTACGGCGACGTCAGCGGCACGTCATGAGCCGCGTTTTTCGACCACCAGTATGCTTTCGCCACCGGCGCACACACGCCAGCGCATACCTGGTGGCTGATGTCGAGCGACTCCTCGAGCTCAGCGCCGCGCTGCGCTGTGTCCCAGGCCGCGTCCCTAGCATCCGCCAGCTCTGCACCCAACTGCCGGACACGTTCCTCCACGCGCGCGAGCGCGTCGCTGGCGGCGCCGAGGTCGGTGCGGCTGCCGTCCTCGGCGCCGGCCAGTACCGCGAGGCGAGCGAGCATGTCGGCCGCCCGCAACTCGGCGTTGGCGGCGCGCCTCTCCGCAGCGCTTGCCTCCATCATGCGCGACTCGGCCTCGCATCGCTGAAAGTCGATCTCCTGTGGGCGTTGCGTCAAGATCGGTATGTCAGTCCGGGCGCGACGCAAGGCGAAAGGGGCAGTCGGAATTTGGCGCCTGTCGCACCTGCAGAATAGAATCCAGTTCGGCTTGCATGGCGTTGGCGCACTGCTCCGCGTGCACAAGGCTCGCCTCAAGCACACTCTTGTCCTGAAGCTCCACGTGCAGCTGCGACAGCTGGACGCGCAGGTCGTCCATCGAAGCGGCGGCCTCGGCCGATGCCGCCTCCAGCCTCGCGGCGGCATCGCTGCGCGACACCTCAAGCGCGCGCTGCAGTGCGCCCACCTCTGCCGTCAGCATGCCCACCGAGTCCTGCTCCCTTGACAGCTCCTCCTCAAGCGCCGCCATCTTGCGGGCAGTACGCTGCCCCGCCTCGTCAGCCGCCACCTTAATATCAAGCAGCTCGACGTTCCTGTCCTCCAGCTCTGCGCGCAGCGCCCACAGCTCCTCACGCAACTTGTCCGCGTCAGCGCGCGCCCCGTCTGCCGCCTGCGACATCACCGCCTTGTCTGCCAGCGCCGACTGCAGCGCCGCACTGGCCTGCTCATGGTTCACTGCGCTGGCGTGCGCCTGCGCGGCAGCCTCCTCGATCTGTGCTGCGGAAGCCGCCGCCACGCGCGCCACCACCGCCTCCGCATCCTCCACCTCATGCTCGTTCTCCAGCAGCTCCAGCGTCTTCGTGCGCAGCACCGCTAGGTCCTCCAGCAGCGCTTCCCGCTCACCGCCGGCCTCAACAAACTTGCGCAGCTCCTCTGCCGCCTCCTTCAGCTTCAGGTTCTCCATCGCGAAGCGCGTCACCTCCGGATGATGCTCTGCCTTCTCCTTCCACAGCGTCAGCTCCTGAGCCAGCAGGGCCGACTCCTCCTGCGCCTCCAGCGGCGGCGCCGCGCCCTCCAGCCGTTTGATCTTGCCCTCCCGCAGTCGGATGATCATGTTGAGCCGCTGGATGTCCTTGTCTTTGACGGACAGCAGGTTGCCCATCTCCACCAGCTGCCCCTTGCAACGTGCGATCTCGGCTGCCGCAACCTCCTCGCGACGAAGGGCACCCTGAAGCAGCAGCACAATGCATGCGTGTCGGGAGGAGCGCAAAGGGCGGACATGCCTCAATGAAAGAGGTGCGATGCCACCGCTCACCTGCAGTGCCTGCCGGTCTGTCTTGCTGGACTTGCCGCTCGGCGGGGTGGCTTTGCCACCAAAGGCGGGACTGCTTCCTAGCAGCAGCGGCGACATCTGGAACCTTCCGGAGGCGGAGCGGCCCATAAGTGGCGACGACATGAAGCCCGCCGCGGCGTTCTGCAGGGAGGGGGGCACATGTCAGCCTGCCGGCACCCGCCATGCAGGAAAGCCAGCGTGCCGGTCCAGCAATTTGCCCACCTGGAGCTGGCGCGACTGGTACGTAGCAAGCTCCGCCTTGAGCCGCAGGATCTCCTTCTTGAGCAGCGCAGCGTCGCCGGTGGTGTTCTCGTTGACAACGGCTTTGTTGCGGATGTGCTTGGCCCGCTGTGCAAAGCGCAGCGTGCTCAGCGTCTCGCCGTAGTTGGACGTCGCGGGGCTGACGTTGGCGATCATAACCGTCTTGGAGTTGCCGCCCAGCGAGTCCTGCAGACGAGTAGAATCGCATGAGTACAGAAATCCTCCTTCAGTGCAGGCAATGAGAGCTTTGCGCCACGGCGGTGGGCGCGCGCACCTGGAGCAGGAACGTGAGGCGCGAGTCGCGGTAGGGGATATGGCGCTGCTTGCCGTGCTGCACCTCCACCAGGGACATGATCACGTGGCCCAGCACGCTGAGGGACTTGTTGATGTTGGACGCTTCCCGCAGGCGCTCCCCTGCCGCGCCAGTGGCCTTCTGTCGTTCGCTGCCTGTGGAAACCCGATCGCGAACCCGCGCACGCTCAGCAGCAGAGGGGTTGGAGTTGGAGGGTTGGAGGGGGCAAGACTGACTGCACTTGGGGGCACAAACAACCACACGCACAGATGCCGTACCGGCGAGGTCCACCAGGTTCAGGCGGGAGTGGCGGATGTTGGTGATGCCGCCTTCTGTCACCTTGCTCTCAATGACACAGGAGAAGACGCAGTGCGATCGGCTCGACTCCCGGTTCATGTTTGTCTGCCCGACGTGCCGGTTGGCAGTGCCTGTCTGCAGCAGCCGCACAACGTCCAGCACGGAGAAAGCGTCCTCCTCTGTCTGCCCCACCATGTGCACTCCGCTCTTGATGTCCTCGCGGATGTGGCACTGCGTCTGCGTTGGGTTGAGCAGGTCGTAGATGACCTCATTGTATATCTCAATCATGCTGCACTTGCAGATGTACTTGGTCTGGTCGCGCCCCTGCCCAACAGAGGCGGAAAGGGGAGCACAGATACCATAAGCTCAGTCTCAGATGTCTTCCTTCAGACTTGTACTTGCGCTTGGATGTGTGAGGGGGGGGGGGGGGGGGGGGGGGGGGGGGGGGGGCTACCTTGGCCTTCTCCTCCTTGGCCATCGACTCAAACAGGTTCCGAAATACACGCACGATCAGCCCGGCCTGCAGGAAGAAGAAACCCATGGGAAAGGAGGTCAGCCTAAAATCTGAGGTGACGTACTCATGGCAGGGCAGGGCAGCCCGACAATGCTCCCAACCCACCCCCCCCCCCCCCTCTCCTGCCATACCTCAGGGTCGCAGCGCTCCTCCGCCTCCTCAGGAAGACGGCCCAGCATGGTGTGCGTCTTGCCACTGCCGGTCTGCCCGTACGCAAAGATGCAGGAGTTGTACCCGTCCATGCAGTTGGCCACAATGGGACGACCCGCCACTGTATGCAGTGCGGGTCCACAGGTGTCAGGTTACGGGATGGTAAAATAGGTCAAAAGGAGGGGAAGGGAGGCATGCAGTAGAGGACGCACCCATGAAAAGCTCCTCCTGAGAGCTGCCCTCCGATGCAACGTGATCGAAGGTGTACACTTGCGGCTCTGGGTGCGCCTGCAGCACCAGCTGTTTGGCGCCTCGTATCTCCGTACATATGTGGCCGCCACCTGCGAGGGGGAAGGGAGGGGGGGGGGGGGGGGGGGGGGGGGGGGGGGGGATAGGCAGACATCCAGTGCGGCGATAGTCGGCGATTATCTTCGGTGGCATCTTCGGTGGTAGGTGGCAGGCACAGGGAATGGACGCCAGGATAGGATGAGGGAAATCCTACCAAATTCCAGTTCACGGGTGTTGAGAGGCCTCACACGGATGCAAACCTGCACCAGCATGAATGCTGTTAGTCATCATCGATGCATGGCGGGTGCCAACGAGGGCAGGGCATGAGGAACCTGCCACCTGCCCAGCAGAGTGCCCGGAATACCTTAACGGTGTCGCTCTCGCCGTCGAGGCTTTGCGAGTCCACCACGCTCGCGGCCTTGCTGGCCGGTCCACCGCGCCGAGTGGGAGTGGAGTGCGGCGCCTCGGGCGCGCGGAAGGGCGTGGAGCGTGCGGAGGAGGGCGCACGCACTGCCGGCGATGGCGCGGCGCCGTTGACCTGCCGTGGCCGGAGCGGCGTGCGGCGCGGCGTCGCCGACGAGCGGCCCGGTGTGCTCACGAGCTCCGCCTGCATACAGTGACGAAGTGGCGGATATTTACGTCGTCAGCGCTAGCGAGGTCACAGGGGCGGGGGGAAGGGGGGGGGGGGGGGGGGGGGGGGGGGGGGGGGGTTCGCGATGACAATGGGGCGGGGAGCGGGGGGAGGGGGCTGCAGCAGGCCAACATGGCGGTCCAACGGGACAAGCTAAGGGGAGCGCAGCGCCCTATGCGCTCGTCCGTCGGGCCGGTCGGCGACGCGACCAACTTACCCCGTTGGAATTGAAGCAAAAACTTCCGGTACGCAGGGGTGTTTTGCTTGCGGCTGCGGCACCGTGGCGCGGCGAGGGTCGCGGTGCCTTGGCGGCCGAACGGGGAGTCGGCGGCATGTTCTCGTCCTGCTCGGGCATGCCGACGCCAGCGCCCGATGGCTGCCGCGGCCATAGCTCACGAGACAATGTGGCTTCCATTTCCACCTGCCGTGATGCGTTCGTCGTGGTAGGATGCCCCCTGCTCTACCCAGGTACACTTTAGTGTGCTGCCGCGCTGTGGCGTCCCGAGTATCCTTTCCGCTTGCCGGCGGTGGTGTGGCGTCTGCTGACTGGAGACGGACTCGCTTACTGACTGGCCACTGTCCGGCCGCCGGTGATGCGCGCTGGGTAACACCGTTGACTCGCGCGCGCTGACCATCAAGCATCAGCAGCGCGTTGCACGTCCTCGTATCTCCGGTAGTCGCTACTGCGAAATACAACCGATACTCATTACGGAAGAAGTATGTCACAGTCACATGGTCACATGGAGTACACAGTGCGACACACACTATTGTGTCTTCATCTGTACGTACACATACAGATACCCTGTAGACATGTATGTGATCTTATCGATTACCTGTACCATCCACCGCCGCCTGTACTAGCAGTGTACTACGCGCGCATAAATTTATCCTCCGCGTAGTCCTCTCGTCATCGTGGCCGCCCGGTCGTCGCGGAAGAAGCGGAGGCGCTGCGGTATCTCAGTAGCATCTCGGAGATACCGGTACTGTAAAAACGAGGTTTGTGCCGAACTACAGTAGTCGCTACTCACATCGGCCGCGAGTTCGGTTCGGACCGAACTGAATTCAGGGAGTTCGGCCGAATACAGTTCGGACCGAACTGAACCGCAGTTCGGACTGAACCCAAAAACTGAACTGTCCGAACTGCCCTGAGTTCGGCCCGAACTACCACCGAACTACCACCAAATTGCGGTTTGAACATGCCTAGGTAAGTTGGCTGGTGCAATGGTTAAAATGCAGTAGGCGTGGCAATATGATTTCGGCAGCACTTTGTATATTAATATGAATGGAAAGGAATTTTTTGTACATGTGTAGTTGGTATCTACGTGTGCGCCCCTTGCCCTCCCGCCCCCGCGCCCAACCATCTAGGTCATCTATGCGGCGCATTATATATATTTTGAAGCGCGTGGTATTGTGGTAAGATGTCTCTATGACCTCATTGCCGCGTGATTGAGATGTGATGGTCGGCGACTCCATATATATATATCAGCTTGACGGTGGACATGGTTTAGGTTTGGGTGTTGTGAGTGTGGAAGTGTTGTTTGATGGACAACTGGATGGCGGCCGGCGGTGCACCAATTGGTGCACCTTATGTGGAGGGATAATTATGGGGCTTGCGCGGCAAGTTCCTCATAGTAGAACAGCACCTTATCTCCATATGTACGGACGTGGGAACTCGCTGGGGTCATATCTGTTGACTTACGGTGTAGTTCGGAGACCCCCTAGTTCGGGCTATTTTCGAGGCAATTCAGTCCGAACTGAATTCGGGGGTTCAGTTTGGTTTCGGCCCGAACTCTCGAACCATCTCCCAAACTAAATTGAGTTCGGCACAGCCTTGGTAGTAACGACATATGGTGCGCGTGAGAGAAAGATTTAAATATCTCCTCGGGATATAAAAGGGAAATCCTAGCGGGAGTTTTCGGGCTGCATTATTCAGGTCTTAGATAATAAGCGATACAAACACGTACAATGTAAGTCAATATGACAGACTTCCGAATTTCTACTCGTTTTCTGCTCTGCCCGCTTGTCAAGGCGGCACTATTATGACACAGTACACAACAAACTGCATGTAGCCTCAGCAGTGTGATGTACCGGTTTGGTCACAAGGGGTTTCCGTTACATGAAATGAAAGATGCCAAAAACCGCTGCCACAAGCAACTACCACACACTAGTCTCCAGGCGAGCAGTGTCCGGCAATAAAACACCACTCGAACCAAACGGCAAATCTTAAACATTTATCCCATTCAGTCAAAGCAGGTAGTGCCAATCAAATTCCGTACCAGTACAGCAAGCATCGTCAATTCACCGCAAAATCATTGTTAAATAAGCATAAATCAGCATCGAACCGCAAAATCAATTTTATACATCAACCGAGGGTGGTCAATTAGACCGTAGGTGCCGGTGTGACACGAAATAATGAATGCAACACAGCAACACAGCCATCGAAGCCAAAGAAAACATCGCTAATTATCTGAACTAGCACAAATAGACAAAGTAGAACATGCTACATGCAGGTAAGCTAGGACGAATCAGCATCATCAAGTATGAACCACGAACAATAAAAATCATCCGGGCGACCATCCACGGCTGGGAGAGTACGCTCATCAAGATCGGATGTCAACAGATTAAGCTCACATTGCCGTGCGGGGTTGCGTGGAGCACCCTCGACTGGGGTCTCCCGACGATCATCGACACCGGGCACAACAGTCCTAGACACAAAGATAAGTTTGTCTGTGTTACTCTGCATGTAAGACATCTTAGTCGCTCTGTTGTTGGAGCCCATATGCTGGCCATTGTCCTCGACTGAAATCATGGCATTAGAAGCCGATGTAAACCCGCCACTCCGACAAGACGAGTGAGAGCCACAGGTACCAAGGAACTCCTTAGCCGTGATGCCCATAAGAGAGCCCAACCACTGGCTCAAGTACCGGGTGTACTGAGCAGATGTAATCACGTTCCTAGAGGGCTCACTGCGATCCGTCCGAAGATTTCACAACCAGTCGGCCATTAAAGCCATGGAAGATAGGGCAGGTCGAAGACTGACCATACATGACAAGTGGTTGCCAGAAGTCGCCGCAAAAGCTGCACATGACAGACCGGGCCAGAAATTGCAGAAATCACCACTCGGGTAACATGGCGGTATTGATCTGCCTTCCTTTCGGAGAAGCTATTAATCGTCTCAAATTTATCCTCCGGCGCCAAAAGGTCACATATTCGCATGAAGAAGACAAGTAGCGCAGTCGTCGAATATCGGCACATGGCGCCAAAGCACAGGACACATCAAAGCCCTACGACCATCAGATGACAGTACGGAACATATGGGCCCATAGTATAAGCGCAGGCAAAAGCGACGACATCACGCCGGAAAAAAGGTTCCTTTCTGCCCTTCACCTTGGTGCCGATGCATCGCTTCGCGGACTCGCGAATCATAGCAGCCATATAGGCGAAAGGGTAAGCAAGTGATAGAATAGATTGATTTATGGTAATACGCAATAGCCGTAGAGGCAGTTTTTACAACCGAGTAAGGCGACACTCGGCTGTGTCGACCACCGATCGCAAAAGAAAAAGTCACATCGTCATCACAAGTTGCCAGCGGTGAACGAGTGAGGGATCAAGCGAGCTGCGCACCATCGGATGAGAAGACGTTTCCAAGCGTAACCATAGCTGGAGCCCGTGCTTTCAGCAATGGTGTTGCGAGCAAATAAACTTTTAAGGTGAGCCAGTAATTCACATTCAACATATGGTCGGCGCGGGGTTCACATCGAATGCATATCTCAGGGAGTAGCTGGAAAATCATGGCTGGGACTGATAACCCGGGAACCGGCAGCACTCGCGGTAGCCACCGTGGACATGCTATACCGCTCTCGTACCAGGAGGGAGGAAGGGCTCACGAGTGAGAAGTCAAGCCTAATGGCCAAAATATCCGAGGTCGGCGGTTTATGCGGCTTCTCAATAGTACCACGGTTTTGCCCCGGACGAATGAAGAGGGCAGGATTATTCCTGGGTAACCACAACCAATCGATCGTTCATCACATAATCAATTTTAAAGTGAACACCGTCGGGAGCCAGTAGATGCCACCAAGTAGAAGTGGAATCCCCAAATTTTCCTTAAGGGGATAATCAAAGTGCCGGTAGCACGGCATGCCCTCATATGCCTCAGCACATCCCCAATCATCCGAAAGGGAGGATTTATCCAACAGTCGAGCTGAGACCAATCATGACATAGGGAGCAGTTGAACTAAGAAGAACCAGGGCACCAAAACTGAGAAAATAAACGAACGCAGGAGCAGCAACTACGTTCGGTCAACACCGGCGGGCAGTCACCACACCGCCCGCCCGCAGCACTGTCTGCCTCATCTGCCATGAATTCACTCTCGCACTCCGTGTATGTGCCGTGCGCACGAGTCTATATCGTGCGGTGGGAGAGGTCTAGGGAGTGACTGGGAGCGGTTTATTTGGTGAGCATCGTGCGGATAACCGCCAATTGTACTCGTAGTCTGACCGGCAGCAGCTCAAGCAACAATGCAAGCAATCTTGCTGGCAACCCGCCCACTTGCCCCATCCGCACATCGACCGGCAACTCTTATCGAGCCAGGCCCGGTGTAGTGCACGGTATTAGGCCTGGACATGTGCCGTTGGGTCGGGTCGAGCGTTTTCAAGCCGTCTCCGGACCGAGTCCTACTCGACTCGATACGGAGGAGGCATGCCACGTGCTAGGACAACATAACGATATTGAAGGACATGGGCATGCCAATTGGCGTATGACATTGGCTATACGTATGCGTCGTCGTACTATCTCGTAGTACTATAGAGCACGTCACGAACTCACGACATGACTCATTGTACATAAGGATGAATATTAACTTTAGTACATTAATGTTGGGGGTGTCGCGCCCCGCCCCGCGGCCCATGAATAAATCACATCCTACCATAATAATTGCGAGGTGAGTCTAATCTGCGAGTTTGTCTGTCTGTGTGTCGCCGACCTTGGTTACGGTTTCGCATTGATTATTAGATAGATCGAAAATGTATCCACCATAGATTCCGTCCTTATTCCGTGAGGCCAAAATAACCGTCGCGCTTACCTGCTTACTACCTGTACATTACGGGTACCGGTCGGCCGGCCGCCTGGCCACCCGGCCGCAGCCCGTCGGGGCCGGTCATCGCCGTTTGTTCCCCGCGAGGACCGGACCCGGACGCTCAACGCCGTCGTTCGTCCGTCACCGGACGCCGGACGACCGTCGCCCGTCGGGCTCGCCTCCCGTCCGTCGACGGACGTCGGGCGCCCGGGCCCCGGATCGGCGGGTCAGCGGACACGGGGCTGTACAAGTAGCGACTACCACGATTGATCCTTGCGGCTCTCTGGATTCTACACTCCTGCAACGGGTCTACTTGTGAATAAGTAGAACAAGTATACTCGTTGCAAGAGTCTGGAATCCAGAGAGCCGCAAGGATCAATCGTGGTAGTCGCTACTTGTACAGCCCCGTGTCCGCCGACCCGCCGACCCGGGGCCCGGCGTCCGTCGACGGACGGGCGGCGAGCCGGACGGGCGACGGTCGTTCGGCGTCCGGCAACGGAGTCCGGTCCACGCGGCGGGCTCAGCGCTTGGCGCCACACCCGCCCCGTAGACCTACTGACGAACGGCGACGACCGGCCCGACCGGCGGCCGGGCGGCCGGCCGACATGTACCCGTACCGGTACGGTACAGGTAAGCGCGACGGTTCTTTTGGTCTGCGCGAAATTATGACGGAAGCTATAACGGATACATTTCCGATCAATCTAATAATCTATGCGAAACCGTTCCGAAAGTCGGCGAAAGACAGACACACAGACATACACACATACTCACCTCGTAATTAATGTGCTGGTAGGATGAATCACATCGGGGCGGCAGCATAATAATAATAGTGTGGGGTCGTGGTTTAATATGTTATCTTATGTTAATATATAATCCTTATGCCCCGGGCGATTACCGCACTTTCACGACACAAAATATATATAAATGGAAAATAGGTACCCCCACAGCCTAATTGTCTTCGTGCCCCTTTTCTGCATGTTCCTCGTAGTCGCGAGAGTGTACACGTCACCGCCAATTTGCTCTCTGTTTTGGGGGTTTGCAGAGCATTTTTTCCCTCTGTGTTAATGTCCCACGGGTGGTTTCGTCCGTACAATGTTCGGTCACACGCTTCGGATACTCGAAAAGTACACGCGTGCACCGTCCCGCGGGGATCTCCACACGCCGGATCTTCCATGCATCGCCCACTGGCATTATCCCGACCCGACCCCACTGCCCCACAGACCTTTCACACCGCGGCCGCGCAAAACGAGGATCCATACCCGGTCGAGGAGACGATCTCGCAGCAGCCGCCGCGGGGCGATCATGGGAAAGACACGCATGCCGAAACAAAACCGGCGGAGGATGGGCGATTAGGCTGTCGAGAGCCTTTCGCGCAGAGCTCCACGCCGGTACGAGGACAATATGTACATTTTTTCCTATTTATGTCGTGAAAGGGCGGTCAATCGCTACAAAGCCCATGCTGTTCGAATAAAACCCCTTTTTCGGCCCCGGATTGGCTTGGCAACAGTGAAACCCTTGCATCTTATCTCTGCGACGGCCGTTCAGGCAGGGATTCAGTTACGGAAGGCCTTGGGTAGGCGACGCTTTGTTACAGTCAACAAGCAAATTGCTGAAGCATTCAGCAAGATTAATTGGAGGCCAGTGACGGAATTATTTCCAAAACTGTTGGATCGCCGTCTAAAACACTGCCATCAAAATACCCGGCGATGACCACGAAAGGTCCGCCCTACATACCCGCTTGGGCGTCGGCCCATTCGCCGAGTAATGCGACGAGTTGGGGCAAGCCCCATCCCGTGGAGCAAAGCATTTCCGGAGTGCGATACATGTGCAACGAAAAAAGCAATGTGAACAAGAGAGGGCCCGACGCCATAACTGGGAAAAAAATCCCATTCCCAGTAAAATCCAGGGCGCCGTGAAGGGAGGGGGACCCCGCCCAAAATAAAGGCAGTTCAGTCATCAGATGGTCACGCGATACCCTGACCACTATAATAGATTAATAGAACCCCTAAATACCGGAACTAACAACCCCAAATTATGACGGTGATACCCCAACCGCGGGTACTCCACCAACATATGTTCGATAGTCTCAGATTCAGCATTTATGCCACAGCATGCATGGCAATGTTCAATAAGGAAGCGCTCACGCATGGTATGAATCCGGGGAAATCCACGCGCAGTGGGAAATACTCGGATGCGTAATTCTATCCTAATGTGCAGCCCGGCCGCCACCCCCGTGGGGACACCCGCACCGTACTGTGGCAACGGGTTTGACGCATAAGACACATGGACTAATACACCCCGGGTTTTTGTACGGGCTAAGGATGCCGACGATTCGTAACGCGCCCACACCGATGCCTTTACTAGTTTAGCAGCATCGGGCGCGGCTAGTGACCTCCACTCCATGTTACCTAAGGTGCGCCCCCTCAGCTAGCCCTACAGTCGCCCTAGCTAGTCGATTTATCCACCGCACAATCCCCAAATTCCACATGTTAGCACAATCCCCAAATTCCACGTGTTAGGGCGCGCCCGACTTGGCTGATCTGCTAAATGGGATACTCTTGTATCTAAGTCGGATGCCTTCAGGAACGCCCGAGCCCGTGCCGCAGCGGCCGCATACTCTATGGGTGCAATATCCAATTTCCGCATCATCGGTGCAGTGACCACCTTAGGGGAGTTTCGAATAGAGCCCATATTCGAAAAGCCCGTTGGATCGGCTATGTTTGTAGATTCGCCGGTAAGCTAGGAAACCCCATATTCGAAAAACCGCTAGATTGTAGATTCAATCTAGAACGCCGTAGATTCGACCTCCGAATAAGGTCCTAGATTATCGCAAATATAGGACAGAACGACTAAAAATCTACGTCGTCATAGTTTGGCATCGAGGGCCGTTCGGGCCCATCCGATACGTATTGGGGCTTCCGGGCCAACCTGCGAGCCATAACTGCCGCCCAGTCCACCGCTTCACCACCCGCGCCCGGGTCCCGCCGCCTAGTCAGTGCCGCCCCGCCCGTCCGGCGCCACGCATAAATAGGCGCCGATTCCGGGCCATTGGCAATTCGGCATGACTTGTACCGAGGAGGAGCAAAAAACAGAAGGGCAAGGCTCGCCGAGGGAGAGGACAGGAGCCGCATGACGGCCGAATGGGCGGCAAGCGGCAATGCGGGACATGGAATCGTAGTACTCTGGGAACGCTCACGGACTTCACCAAGGCGACCCTCACTTGGAGGATTAGTCACCAAGAATAACACCAGGTCTTCAACTAATTTTGGCTTGTCAAGACGAAAGAAAGGAGAATAAATATCGCAGACAGACCTCACAGCTCATCAAGATATTCGTCTTGTTAGATGCCGGTCCCGGGCGTAAGCTAACAAGGTACGTAGACAAGGTAAACTAACAAGGTGACCGCACGTTGCTAACAAGGTGACCGCACGTTGCAAACAAGGTGATCGCACCTTGAGGTCGTCCATGATCACGTTGTTACATGCCCCGCCCCGCCCGCCCGGTGTGTCGGTGTAGTCCGGTCACCTCATAGTGCGTCCGCGGATGCAACCCGCCCGGACTGCTCGACCCCGCTTGTGCCGCGCCGGCGCGCTTCCCAGCGCACCTCTGCCAGCCCGGCCTCTGCATTACCCATCTCCGCCCCGCGATGCTTCAACTAGACTTCCGTTTCCAGTATCCGTAAGCCCCCCCTCCCGTCTCCCCATTCGTCTTCCAGTATCTACCAATATCGACTGTGTTCGGAAGGGGGGGGGGGGGGGGGGGGGGGGGGGAGATGGCGATCCTGTATGCACGTGATCTCCGCAGCGCCGGCGTGGCGCCGACGACCTGCCGACCTCCCACCGCACCCCAGCATCATGGCCGCGCGGGCAAGCAGTCGCTAAGTTTTGAATTGCCCATACGCATGGGCGTATGTCTGGTGGGTGATATGGGGAGTCGCGGCCTAATGCGTCAACTGATGGCCCGTCAGCGCAGCACTGCCGGCTCGGCCTGTCCACTACCCGTTTCCGCACTGCGCTGCTGAAACTATACATCCTTTGCCAGTACCTGGAAGCCTCCCTCCCCCTTCTTCCCCTTCGTCTTCCAGTGTCTGGCCTGTCTACCAATATGGATTGTGTTCGCGGGTGGGGGGGAGGGCTTGTCGGACGGCGCGTGTGTAGGTTCGTGGTGTCCGTGGTGCCTACGTCCTGCCGACCTCCTCCCCGCACCTCGGCATTACGCACGCGCGGACACGCAGTTACAAAATTTGATTAGCCTATACGTATGGGCGTATATCTGGTGGGAGATGTGGGGAGTAGCGGCCTATTGCGTCTACTGATGGCCCGTCGGCGGGTCGTGCTCGGATCATATGCGCAGTATTTTCCGACTTGACGCTGGGGCGGGAAAGCGTGGGTGGAGCGGCGCATACTGCGCGGTGCGCGTGGTCGCTGCCCGCGGGAGTGGAGCTACCTACCAGCCGGTGGGAGTCGGGATGTCGCACCGCGGATGGCATGGGGCTGTGTTCAATGGGCCCGGGCGGCATTTGCCGCGCGGCGGGAGGGCCGCGGCGGGTGTCAGTCGTCCGATACGCCCCACGCCGATAGGGGCAGGGGGTGGGGCCTCCTCCTATGTCCGGTGGGCGATGTGATGGGTCGCGGCCTATTGCGTTAACTGATGGCCCGCCGGCGGGTCATCCTCGGATAGATGAGCGCACGCCATAAGACCGACCCTGCTATCGGAGGGCTTGCAGGGACTTTCAGGGAGATTGCGTTTGGAAGGGGCACGAGCTTTCACACTTGGTGATTGCAGCTGCGCGAGCGGGTCATGTTGATGTGCTTGGGTGATTGTGACACGTAGAATATTGTGCCCCCATCGACACTAGGTACCCGATGACTACCCTCCAGCATGTGCTGCGGAAGGGGGGCACATCCGTGTATTGGACTGGATGTGGCTGATGAAGCACGCGGACATTTCGGATGCAATCCACTGTGGACTACGCGCCAGGTAGGGGACAACCATAAGATGGGGCATCCATCGCAGCCTGAACACTTGGAATCCAGAATTGCTGCACGGCTGCTGGAAGCAACTTGCGTTGTCTGGGGACTTGCATTTTTTGCAGTTCGCCCGTGCCGCTGGAGTTCCGATGGGTTCTGGGTTACTTGCGGCTGCAACAAGGCAAGGCCATGTGCTGTGGTGTCGTGGTAAATGAAAGCGGCAGGCATGCAGGTGGATATAGACACGACTGAAGAGGCGGCGCGTGGTGGACACATGTTGTTGATGAAGAAGATGATAGCGATGGGGCCCGATGCCTGGAGTAGTAGTAAATGGTGCGCCATGCCGTAGCAAATGTTGTTGTTGCGGAATGATTTATGACATGGATGTGTAAGTTTGATACAAGCTGGGGGCCGATACCCACATCAACGGACACATGGCGGGCAACATAAGGGAGGGGGTAAGGTGGGGTGACTATGGGTAAAGGTCTGCGCCGCCCGAGCCACCGCCGCCCGTGCCTTAGCAATCCAATAGCGCTGTGCGCCCACAAAGAAGGCAGTTGAATATTCCAGCCGCGCAATGTGATATCAACAGTGGGAATATGGCGTGACAAATGTACACCACGTCTATGAATGCGGGGGCACGGATCGTCGCGATTTGAGCTCAAAATTGCAGCAAGTGTTGCTTACATATACTATCTGGCATTGTTTGTGGTCGCATGCGGGGTGTCAGGTTATGTGATCTTTACTACATATGTCGGGGTGTAGGCTATGGTCTGGGCGGAAGCGCTGGAGTCGTATGCAGAGCAGTACGGGAAGAACTCGGCGTTTTGGAAGGAAGTCCGCTTGGGGAAAGTGAAGCGCTAGGACCGCAATGCCATGAAGCCTGAAACCCACTTCCACCGGGACACGCCCATGCATTGGATGTTGCGGGCAACCTTCGACACCGCCGCGTCATGCCGTTTGACTCTCTTCAGGAGGTGCATTCCAGCAACCCACCTCGATCCCGCGTGGGGCTAGCTGCTTTGTCCGAGTGCCTTCGAAGCAACTCGAACCAAGCTCAAGAAATTGATGAAATGGTACCCGGGATGTGATGAAATTGTTCCCGCGGGACGCCTTTAGTGATGCGGGCAAGCCACGAGCGACATGCACGCATAACAACATCACACCGGCGATGTAAATGAGTGACCCATCGGTGCGCATGTGCTGGTGGGTGGAGCGGAAGCGATTCTTCATTACAAAGCACAAGCAACTTGATGAAATGGTTCCTGAGAAGTGATGAAATGGTTCCCGCGGGACGCCAACGGTGCGGGCCAGCCACTTGCGGCATGCAACAGCCCCATCAGCAATTGGCGATGCAAATGAGTGTCCCATTGGTGCGGAATGTCTTGGTGGGCCGACCGGAAGCGACGCGCGGTGGCTCCGAAACCAAACTCAAGCAAGTTATTGATGAAATGGTACCCGGGATATGATGAAATGGTTCCCGCGGGACGCCTTTAGTGATGCGGGCAAGCCACGAGCGACATGCACGCATAACAACATCACACCGGCGATGTAAATGAGTGACCCATCGGTGCGCATGTGCTGGTGGGTGGAGCGGAAGCGATTCTTCATTACAAAGCACAAGCAACTTGATGAAATGGTTCCCGAGAAGTGATGAAATGGTTCCCGCGGGACGCCAACGGTGCGGGCCAGCCACTTGCGGCATGCAACAGCCCCATCAGCAATTGGCGATGCAAATGAGTGTCCCATTGGTGCGGAATGTCTTGGTGGGCCGACCGGAAGCGACGCGCGGTGGCTCCGAAACCAAACTCAAGCAACTTGATGAAATGGTACCCGGGATGTGATGAAATGGTTCCCGCGGGACGCCTTTAGTGATGCGGGCAAGTCACGAGCGACATGCACGCATAACAACAGCACACCGGTGATGATGTAAATGAGTGACCCATCGGTGCGCATGTGCTGGTGGGTGGAGCGGAAGCGATTCTCCATTACAAAGCACAAGCAACTTGATGAAATGGTTCCCGAGAAGTGATGAAATGGTTCCCGCGGGACGCCAACGGCGCGGGCCAGCCACTTGCGGCATGCAACAGCCCCATCGGGAGAGAGCGATGCAAATGAGTGTCCCATTGGTGCGGAATGTCTTGGTGGGCCGACCGGAAGCGACGCGCGGTGGCTCCGAAACCAAGCTCAAGCAACTTGATGAAACGGTACCTGGGATGTGATGAAATGGTTCCTGCGGGACGCCTGTAGTGCTCCGGGCAAGCCACGAGGGACATGAACGCATAACAACATCACACCGGTGATGATGTGAGGGAGTGACCTGTGAGTGACCGTCAGTGCGTATACGGCACCACAACAAATGATGTACGCAGATACCCCCGTAATGCATGGCATGCGTAACACACGTCCGGAAGCCACCACAAAAAACCATGTTAATAGGCCACGGACAACACACACACCCCGAACACAACAGTAGCACGGCCGCGCCGCTGCTTCATACTCCATGCTCCGAAACCATATTCACAGCTATCCCCGCAGCTTAATTCGCCGGCCCACGCCCGCGCTGCCTCATATGTGCTGGCCATTGTAGACAAAACCGTGGCAATGCCGTGTATTATATGTATGTAACACTTGTATCGAGTTTGAGCTCAAACCGCACCGATCGTTGCCCCCGCGTCCCTTGAAGTGGTGTGCATTTGTCACACCGTATAATTTAAGCACGGCCGTGCCGTGTAGTATATGTAAGCAACACTTGCCGCGAGTTTAAGCCCAAACCACACCGATCGATGCCCCCGCGTTCCTTGACGTGGTGTACACTTGTCATGTAGGGCACTCTACCGGCAGTGCGTATACGGCACCACAGTCAACAAATAATGCACGCCGACACGCCCTTAGCGCATGGAATGCATCACACATGTCTAGAAAACACTGCCCAAACCCGTATTAGTCGGGCCATGGACACCACACACGCCGAACACAATAGTAGCACTGCCGCGCCGCTACTTCATACTCTATGCTCCGAAACCATATTTACAGCTATCCCCGCAGCTTAATTCGCCGGCCCACGCCCGCGCTGCCTCATATGTGCTGGCCATTGCAGACAAAACCGTGGCAATGCCGTGTAGTATATGTATGTAACACTTGCATCGAGTTTGACCTGAAACCGCACCGATCGTTGCCCCCGCGTCCCTTGAAGTGGTGTACACTTGTCACACAGCAGTATCCCCACCGTTGATATCACATCGCATGGCTGGAATATTCAACCGCATTGTCGTGGGCGCATATCGCAGCTGGATTGTTAAGGCGCGGCCGGCTGCGGCGTGGGGGCGTGGGTGGCGTGGGCCACACCTACTTGCCGTAGCCTAATTCGTTGGCCCATGACCGCGTTGCCCCATGTGATGGCCAAACCATGACAGTGCCGTGTAGTATATGCTCAACGTAGACAACACTTGCTGCGAGTTTCATGTCAACCCGCACCAATCGGTGCCCACACGGTTATTTCCAGGCAATGCATGCAACCCGCTGCCGGGAATCATTGCGCAGCACCGGCAATTGCCCACGTTGCCCCATGTGTTAGCCATTTGAGCCCAACGCATGCCTGAGGCCACTGTCACACCGCACCCAAGAAGGGGGATCCCCATACAGTGTCGATCACAATGGGATATGGGTTACATGGGTTGTGTTGTTGGCATATCCGTCGCTGGGGATGGTTTATTCCAGCAGTCACGCCGCCGTCACATGCCATGATTGTGCCCACCACGCGCCGCCTCCTCAGTCGTGTCTATATCCACCTGCATGCCTGCCGCTTTCATTAACCACGACACCACAGCACATGGCCTTGCCTTGTTGCAGCCGCAAGTAACCCAGAACCCATCGGAACTCCAGCGGCACTGGCGAACTGCAAAAAATGCAAGTCCCCAGACAACGCAAGTTGCTTCCAGCAGCCGTGCAGCAATTCTGGATTCCAAGTGTTCAGGCTGCGATGGATGCCCCATCTTATGGTTGTCCCCTACCTGGCGCGTAGTCCACAGTGGATCGCATCCGAAATGTCCGCGTGCTTCATCAGCCACATCCAGTCCAATACACGGATGTGCCCCCCTTCCGCAGCACATGCTGGAGGGTAGTCATCGGGTACCTAGTGTCGATGGGGGCACAATATTCTACGTGTCACAACCACCCAAGCACATCGACATGACCCGCTCGCGCAGCTGCAATCACCAAGTGTGAAAGCTCGTGCCCCTTCCAAAGGCAATCTCCCTGAAAGTCCCTGCAAGCCCTCCGATAGCAGGGTCGGTCTTATGGTGTGCGCTCATCTATCCGAGGATGACCCGCCGGCGGGCCATCAGTTAACGCAATAGGCCGCGACTCATCACATCGCCCACCAGGAGGCATAGGAGGCCCCACCCCCTGCCCCTGCGTGGGGCGTATTGGACGACTGACACCCGCCGCGGCCCTCCCGGCGCGCGGAAAATGCCGCCCGGGCCCATTGAACACCGCCCCATGCCATCCGCGGTGCGACATCCCGACTCCCACCGGCTGGTAGGTAGCTCCACTCCCGCGGGCAGCGACCACGCGCACCGCGCAGTATGCGCCGCTCCACCCACGCTGTCCCGCCCCAGCGTCAAGTCGGAAAATACTGCGCATATGATCCGAGCACGACCCGCCGACGGGCCATCAGTAGACGCAATAGGCCGCTACTCCCCACATCTCCCACCAGACATACGCCCATACGTATAGGCTAATCAAAGTTTGTAACTGCGTGTCCGCGCGTGCGTAATGCCGAGGTGCGGGGAGGAGGTCGGCAGGACGTAGGCACCACGGACACCACGGACCTACACACGCGCCGTCCGACAAGCCCCCCCCTCCCCCCCCCACCCGCGAACACAATCCATATTGGTAGACAGGCCAGACACTGGAAGACGAAGGGGGAAGGGAGGCTTCCAGGTACTGGCAAAGGATGTATAGTTTCAGCAGCGCAGTGCGGAGATGGGTAATGGACAGCGGCCGAGCCGGCAGTGCTGCGCTGACGGGCCATCAGTTGACGCATTAGGCCGCGACTCCCCATATCACCCACCAGACATACGCCCATGCGTATGGGCAATTCAAAACTTAGCGACTGCTTGCCCGCGCGGCCATGACGCCGGGGTGCGGTGGGAGGTCGGCAGGTCGTCGGCGCCACGCCGGCGCAGCGGAGATCACGTGCGTACAGGATCGCCAGCCCCCCCCCCCCCCCCCCCCCCCCCCCCCCCCCCCCCCTTCCGAACACAGTCGATATTGGTAGACACTGGAAGACGAATGGGGAGACGGGAGGGGGGGGCTTACGGATACTGGAGACGGAAGTCTAGTTGAAGCATCGCGGGGCGGAGATGGGTACCTGTAATGGAGAGGCCGGGCTGGCAGTGCTGCGCTGGGAAGCGCGCCGGCGCGGCACAAGCGGGGGCGAGTAGTCCGGGCGCGTTGCATCCGCGGACGCACTATGAGGTGACCGGACTACACCGACACACCGGGCGGGCGGGGCGGGGCATGTAACAACGTGATCATGGACGACCTCAAGGTGCGATCACCTTGTTAGCAACGTGCGGTCACCTTGCTAACAACGTACGGGCACCTTGTTAGTTTACCTTGTCTACCTTGTTAGCTTACGCCCGGGACCGGCATCTAACAAGACGAATATCTTGATGAGCTGTGAGGTCTGTCTGAAATATCGGTACTTCGTCCGTACGGGTAGCCATACATTGTCCGTACATTGTACCCATGCTATTCGAATAGCGGAGAACGGTCACAGGGAGAAATCGCTACTTCTCCCACGGGACAAAGGCTTCCAGACAGGGAGAAATACATGCCTAATCCTTTATATCTATTTCTCCCGCAGGAGAAGTGTTTCTCCCGCGGAAGAAATAGCGACCCAATACATCGCGCTATAGTTCCGCGGGCTCGCTGATGTTTGCATCCAATCGTCAGCCCTCGTCGGCATGTCGTCGACGCGGCGCCAAGCAAGCCGGGATCATACCAGCCCCACGCGCCCCACTCCGGCGCGCCGGAGGATGCGTAGCCCCCGCAACCCGCAGCCTGCCCTCCTCGCCCCAGTCGACCGGACGACCCGTCGCCTAGCCGCCATACCATATAACTAGGCGATGTGTTGACAGGAACTTAGCGAGTCGCGGCCGACCTCTTCGCGGGTCTTCCACCGTGCGCCGCCCCTCCCCGCCCCGACTCAGCATGCGCAATAACCCTAGCCTCCCAATCAGCGGCTCGTGTGAACATCCGGATGTAGCTGAGCGGCGTGATCACGAGGCGGGGTGGAGACCGCCCACTACAGATGAGCGGGTTGGCTGGGCGGGGCGGGTCGATCCCATCCCACAGCCAACCCGCCTACTGTCGGACTGTAGCGGCTCCGTTGCTCCTGGGATCCGGGAGAAATCGCGATATCTAATTCAGACACGGGTGCGACTTCTCCGGTACTGGTACGAATGCATCATATTTGTACAGTATTTCTCCGCCCTGAGGCAGTACTACACGCTGGAGAAATAGTAATAATGGCAATTTCCCTTTCTCACAGTCCCTTATATTTGAACGATATGTGGGCTTGTTTCTTTGCATAATTGCGAGAGGTTGAAAAAAAAGATTTTATGAAGAATAGCGACTAATGTGGGATATTTTAAATTCGGTGCGCGCGACGATGCTGCCGGGCGGCGCTAATCCTTACCAAATGATTGGTATCCGCCCACGCGATATGATGACTACCGCCGCGGCGCGCCAGCTGGCGCTGATACCTGTAATGACGCTGCCCGTGTCATCCTCTGTTGAATTGCGGTAAGGCGGGTACATTGTGGCAGCTGCCAGCGACACTGCTTCCCGCCTCAACCGCCACGTCCCCAGTTCACGTGACACACCGGTGGGTATCAAGATCGCACGCTTCCCCTCTGCACACACGACCCCTTACTTTCAGTGGGTATATTCTTTAAAAGATTTGCCTGCTGTTGGATTGTGCGGGTTACATTACTAATAGTACGGTGCCGAGTTTGGAAGCAACATGCCAACCTACATCCGTACTCGAGGCGTGTTGGCCCGCCACGCTGATACCTCGGCGAGGTCTTCCGGCAAAGCTGATCGCCCGAGTGCACCTCCGCAGGAGAAATGCTGTGGCCATGACGGCGTGTCTAAGTCAGCGGCCAGCCCAGGTTGTGCCTTTCTCAAAGACGAGTCTTGCTGGCCGTCGCGGCGACAATGTATCCTCCCGCGCGCCACGTTTCGGCCAATCGAACGTCCGGTGTGCGGCGAACCGGATCGAGGGCTCGCCCGATGAGAAGAAAAGCTACCGGGTAACTTTTCTCAGGCTGGATCCTCAGTGTTATTAGAGTGCTCGCACCCCAACACACCTTACATATCGATAGATACCTTACACGTATGTGCCTCTCAGGTAACAGTGACGGCTGCTGATAAACTAACAGTGCCAACCTCGAGGTGCGACTTCACCCCCACTCTCCCTCCACCCCGTCGCTCGCCCTTTTGTCTTGCGTGCACACGGAGCACTGCTCAAAGTTGCCTTCATTGAGTCTGCTTGTTTGCAGACGCCATGACGAGGGAGCGAGTTTGGATTCGTACATGCGGCTCCCTGTGTCTAACTATGTCAACATTCCGTTGCCTTTGGGTACGTTTGTATGATGGGGAGGACGTTTAATTTACCTGATCGGTTGCTGTAATGGAACGTCATGACTGCTATCAAAACATGACGTGGAGGTTCCTATGGGAAACTGGATTTCTCTGGAAACCTTTTTGCGCCTGACCAACACTGCATCGAAACTCTCCAGATGCAAAGCTGGAGAGAATCGATGACGATGTTTTTTCATTGTCCGCACCCAAGCTTCAATTCTTCAACTTGTGGGTTCAACCTGTCGTGAAGACGCGGGTGGTGAGGTGGGTGTGGCTTGGCTTATTACAGAGGCAGATCATGGCCGCTGTGGGGCGCCGATGCTGTTGCATCTCACTACGACCAGACGTGCTTATGCACAACCAATCTACCTCAGTCGGGAGCAGGCGGCACAGCCATTCTAATTATGTGTGGTTTTGCAACTGCAGCTGCGAGGACATGGTACAAATTTCGGCGATGGAGTGTGTTCTGAGTGGATCGCAGATGGTGACAGATCTGCGGCTCACCGAGGCCATACAGTTCTCAGTTGAGACGCAATTCACGTGGGAAACTAATCCTCCTTCTATCACCAGCAATTCAGAGATCAAGGTCCTTGCCTAAACATCAAACTTCCTGACTGGCCAAATTGTGCATGTATATGGATGATTTGTCTCCTGTTGTGCCTTGCACTCACTCACTGGAATCTCGGGTGTACCAATCTCAGGTGCTGGTGGACCCTCCCGGCCCATTCGCTCTCCTACCAACATCCCAGCTCGAGTCATCCGGCAATAGCGTCATGCGCATGATGCTAGGAGTCCTGCAAAAGACATTTATATCGGAGCTCGCAAAGGATTACGACAGGTTCCACCACCCTAGCTTTCAATGTTTTGTTGAATGCAGTGTGGCTGTGTTACTCCTGCCCCTGCGCCCTGCTCATCACAGTGAACCCCGGATGTGCCCCCTGACTCCACATGCTGCCCGGTGTTGCCAATGCCAGGTGGGCGGTAGATGGAGAGTACCGAGATACAAGGGCAGGCCGCCCAGCTGGTGCCGTTCAGAATGTGGCAGCGTCGGCGTCCTCTCAGTGAATGCATGTTTTCCGTGATACATCAGTGGCGCCACATCGTGAGCGCTTTGTATACAAACATACTGGTATGTTTCCGGGAGCCGCTTGGTCACAGTCAAGACACCATCTGCTGGTACACATTGCCTTTCAGAGGGCTGACTTTGCTAGCTATGCATGTTACTTTGGGCCCGCACCCGAAGGGGCAGCTAGTCCACGCCCAGCCATATTCAGTGTGAGTTAATCATTCAGAAGAATTGCTGGATGTTTTTTTTTAAATGCAGAATCTGTGCCTTTTCGCTGCACACCCTATTGCTTAAACTAAGTTGCCAACAACAAATTGAGAGCATCCAGCTATTGCGGGAATTCATCCCGGGAGGGGACCTCAGCTGCACCCATGGGACAGTCACACAACTATCAATGGCGTGAGTTGGTTTGTTGGCCAGCAGGGATGAGAGCCCAGGCCAGCTTCGCTTCGTCTAAGATATGTAGGGCGAAGCTTTCCTACGGTGGGACGTGGCTATTTACCCGTTGTTCGTTATTGTGAGACTAGTGGCCCACAAATGGCATGTATCTATATTAATAACATTACGTGGAAACACTGTTTGCTGTATCATCACCCTACATACGCAATGTTGCAGGCGCAGGGCAACCTCAACCTGGAAACACTAATGCAAATATATGAATTTATACCCTACATGCGCATGCCATTTGAGCATGGACTGGAGCAGATGGAAAGCCCACGCATCCCGCGTAGTATGGGCGGGGCCAAAACGTTGCACCACTGTGCATCGTTTAAGGGATGTGGCATGTGCCGCGCATGAGCGGTTTGAATGCATGTACACTTGAGCCTACAACAGACGACTACACATCACCACACCACATCACATCACCACTACCACTGACCAGGTACTACTATATAAAATATTGAGATAGACATAGCATTCAGTTTCGCGGATAACGAGTGTTGTGCTCGGGGCTCCGCACGCCCCCCTCGTGTCGCGCGGTTTTCCTCGAAGGCTCGGATGAGGATTAACCTTCCCCCCCCCCCCCTCCCCCCCCCCCCCCCCCCCCAGTTGCTGTTTACACTCCCCCACTAAATGCTTGCACCCCAGGAAACACAGATTATGCGGGGGGGTCATGCGCCCAGGTCGCTTGAACCCACCAGAGCAGACCCCGGCGGAGGTCACTGCCCTCCTCAAGTAGTGCATGCATATCATGCATATCCATGCGGTGCAATGGCTGCACATGATACTCCAGATATACAAAATCAAGCACCGCTTACGGGCCCGCGGCAGACACAGACACAAAAACAAACGCACCGGCAAAGGGAAAGCTCTGGGATGAACTGCCACTCGGGACCAAGGCCACGGCAATATCTCCGCCACGTCGCCCGGAGGGCTGGGGGATGGGGTGGGGGCGCGAAGGGGGGGGGGGGAGGGAGGGTGGAGAGAGGGGGCAAGGACGGTGCCAATCTCTGCAAGCACAGGGACCATGCCTTTAGAGGGTTGCACGCTACGCACTATCCACTTACTGGACCCCATGCGGATATGTGCCGCCGGTCCGTAAGACAGCTGGCATGTTAAGCATCAACGACTAAGCGGGAATAGAGTTGTAAAAAAATCAAACATCAAATGTATGGCGGGGGGGGGGGGGGGGATGATTAACATGCAAGTAATATTGTTGGATGGCATTCGACCAACCGCAAGTATACTCGATAGCCGTTAGGTGTATCATCATCATTTGGGAAAATAATCTGGTTTGTTCTCGACAAAGCTGCCGGCTACCTTTACGGCTACGTCTGTCTCACCCATGAAATAGGAGTGCCTTCATTGCATGAGGATTGGCAATTTACCCCGCCCAGGATGCTTTTCAATCCCGACGTCTTCCCAGACACGTGCAGCAAAAACACAAACAAGTTGCAGATTCCTCATGTGCAAGACACACCACCAGGTGCAGATTCCTCGTCAGATCGAAGTTTGCGCCGTCAGTACGGGCGCCTTATTGACCCTGATGCGCTCTTCCTTGACAACCTGCTAATCGCTGCGGATATCATGGCTTGCAATATCTTGTCGACGTACGAGTGCGGCTCCCCGCCGCGAGAGGAGAAGTTCTCAACAGCCGAAGAGGATTTCGCCCACCTGCCCCATCTTGCCCTCCCTATGATGGGGAATTAGCTAATTCCCCCCTCCACCAGTATCCGCGCAGTACACCCATGCCCATCATCACTTCACACATCTTCTTCTGGTGTGAAGCCAACCACCACCGCGCACTGGTGCAGGTTCTTGTTTAGTGTCGTGGCAGCTTGCCTTGGCAGCACTCGGCAGCAAGCAGTCTACGCGCGAGTGGCGTGGGAAATGCTAAGGGAGTGAACCCAAGGCCATGCTCGAGTGTTTTCTATACTTACATCGCTGCATATACGCAACTAAAGCCACCCATATACCAACTGCGCCACGGGAGTATGATGCGGCGAAGACGAGTGTTGCGAGTTTGCAACGCTCGGTAATTTGGGACCCTTGCGAGCGCAATATGAGTTTCGAAGCATGGCCAAAAAAGTATGGATGAGTGATGTGTTGATTCTGGCTGCCCAGACTTTGTCGCTGACGCGCTTCTACCTGAAATAACCCATGTCAGCGTAGCGTCGCGAGCATACCGCTCGCCGTATATAGTTGTTACGTCCCCGTGGTTCAGCATGCAAGGCATGTTTGTACCGCTAGCAGTGGCGTCGAGCGCCGCACTGCTTTGAGTACAATAAGTGCCGCACACGTACTTGTCGCAGGACCCAAAGCCCATATTGGATTTCTTCGCGTCACTCGATGGGCAGAAACGAATATGCATTGTACACTCAGCGAAACACAGGAATCCGTCGACACATGCGCGCAATGTAATTCGTGATATGTAGGGGAGGCCTAGTAATCGACAATCACATATCAAAGGTCGCGCTCGCGCAAAAGATCGTCCCCTAAACATTGATAGAGCCATCGGGTGCATACCAAGGCCCCTGAGGCCAACGTTGTAATAATACTTGCTCGTTTTCGAGGCCTTGGCTCGAAGACTATCCGCCAGCGACAGGTCGAGTTCGTCCGCGCCGTCACTTGGAATCACTGTATGGCTGTGGGTGGGGGGAGGTTCGGGGGGTTGCTACTTGATCGCAGTCGGGATCGAAGCTCGGCAGCTTCTGAGGCCTCTTCGGCGAGCGCTTCTTGTGGCATGGCTTCCTAGCCCACAGGCCATCAGATTTGGAGGCGCAGGATGGACACCAAGCTCGGCATCCACCCCCTTCATAAGTCGACGACGCTCGGCATCCGGACAGACGGCGGCAACCTCCTTTTTGACAAGGAGTGTTGGCCGCCGCTTATTTGCGGTGTTAGGCTCTAGCTTAAGCTTGTTCTTTAGGCCCTTGACGATGCAGCGGAAGGATTTAGAAAGTTTGGCCAATCTCTTCTGGTTACAGGGTTCCTGGGTTATAGTCTGTCTCTGAATTCTACCCAGTAGACTTGTCTGAGGCGGTATTTATACCAGCCGAGGTCATAGTCATACCTGTGCTATGTTAGCCGGGTGTCATGGGATACCCGTGCTGTGTTATCCACGTAAGGCTTGAGTCAGAGAACTCTAGAGAATTCCAGAACAGTCTTCGGCCTTATACTACTAATATTTAAACCCGCAATACTAATATATGATTGCATGAGCTAGACGCAACATGCAAAAAATCCACACAGAAATCCAGGAGGAAATCCAGAAGGAAATCCAGCTACGGGCCAACAGAGGCGGGAACCGCCATGGTAGCCTCCGACCAGGCATCGCCACCAGCCAGCCGCCGTTCCACGCAGTAGGGACGCTCTCCCCAGCACACAATCCCGGCGGGCCACTCCAATAGCGGCACTAGGCCGAATGTAATGTGAAGGCGCCGACAGGAAAGGAGCTTCGAAGTTGAGGTCTCGCAGCAAGGAGCGGAAGTGGGGGGGTCCAACCCAGAACGGGGCGCCACGGGCGTGCAATACTAATATATACAGCGACTCCGCGGATGCGTAGTCGTACTACCTTAGCGGGGAATTATAGCTGCTAATGTAGCAGAACATTATGGCTAAAGAGAAATGGAGTGTAACACTCTCTCCCCCTTAAGCACAAGCGTCCTCGCTGTGCAGGTGTCACAGAACTACAAGAAACTACAGTCTTGGTCTTGATCTTGAAGTTCAGGCGGAAGGTAAGGTACTCGGCTTGGGTAGCGATTCCGGAACCGAATGAAGTCTGGGCTCTCAGTAGTGAACTGTCGGTATGGTTTAGACAGTAAGAACGACCGGAAAGTGTCCAAGTGTTTGACTCCGCGTAGGGGCTCCCATGTGTCTTCACTTGCTTGGTACGTTGTACGGGAACGCCCATCGCACTCGAAACAGTAGTCCAGTGCCATTGTTGGTGAAGGCAACATCGAGTATGTCTTGAACATGGAATCGGTTTGCGTCATGGACAATCGGTACTCGTTCAGACTTCGCCGGTTGGTCGGGGTCGTCATACCACTTTTCCAGCATACTCGCGTGCACCACGTCGTGGACTCGTACGCCCGCAGGTAGTTACAATCGGAAAGCAACAGGCGAAATCTGCCCTGTAATGACGAAGGGGCCCACGTAGCGATCGCGTAGCTTGGTACGGGGTTGCTGAATAACTTCAGATGAGACGCTTTCAGCTTAACTTTGTCGCCGGTCTTGAATGGTACAGGTAGTCGCTTAAGATTAGCTGCAGTCTGCTTACGAGTTTGAGCCTCCAGTACGCAATCATGCGCGAAGCGATGAAGCTCATGTATGTATATACTTGACGTGTTTCGGAAGAGCTCGAGTTGGCTCGGTTACGAGTTGAGTAGTAGCAGGTGTAGTTGGCTCGAATCCCAAAGTCGCCTTGACAGGGGACATAGTAGTCAAAGTCGACTGAGCAGCGTTGATCGCAAACTCCACGTTGGTGAGGTGGTTGACCCAATCATCGTGCAGAGGGTGCACATAGCAGCGTAGCACTTGCTCCCAAGTTTGGTTAGTTCCGTCTGGCCATCGGTTGTTGGATGAAAAGCTGTAGAGATGTTCAGCTTAGCACCCGTGGTCTTGAACATATCTTGCTAGAATTCCGACATAAATCTTGGGTCTCGCTCAGAGATGAGTTTAGCCGGTAGGCCGAAATGACGGAAAACTGAGCGATGCATAATCTCCGCCATGCCTTCAGCAGTAACTGTCTTCGTAGTTGGCTCAACAATTACTCGATTTGACAGTAGACATACGAAAATCACTACTGAGTCATACCCCTGGCACTCCGGAAGATCTGTGATTAAATCCAGGGATATTACCTCAAATGGTCGTGACGGTACGTCCTGGGGCTGAAGCAAGCCGTATGGCTTATGCCGGGCCGCCTTAGTACGTTGACAGGTAGCGCTTAGGGCAGCGTCGCACGTAGTTGGTGACAGTCTGTTTCATACGGGGCCACCAGTACAGTTCCACAATACGCGCCAGTAGTCGTCGTCCTCCTGGGTGTCCAGCAGTAGGCGCGTCATGTAGTTCGTACAGTGCTCGTTGTCGCAGGTCCGCCACATTTGGTACGTAAAGTCGCGAGCCGTAGGCGTACAAGAGACCATTACTGTGACGTACTAGCCAGGATGGGAAAGCTTTCCGCGATTTCAGGTATTCGTCGGAGTCATATGCGGTCTTGATTTCGTCGTAGAACTTGTTGTCCGCATGTAGTCGCGATTCCATAGCAAATAAAACTGAATTTATTTCGCGGTTAGCCTCGTCTTCTGACCAGTTGTTCAGCAGATCTAGCTTCTGTAGCGCATCCTTCAAGTCGGGTTGCCGAGAGAGGGCGTCCGCATGATTGGCAGCTCCTCGCTTGTAGACGATGTCCATATGTCGTTGGTAAGGCGCAAACACTTGCAGCCATCGCAATTGCCGCGTCGACAAATCGCGTTGGCGAAAGAAGTGTCGTAGCGTGTCATGGTCGGTGATGACCGTAAAGCCCGCCGCTCCATCAAGGTAGCATCGGAACTTGATCAGTGCATCACGAACCGCTAACAACTCTTGCTCATGTACCGGGTAGTGAACTTCGTGTTTGTTCATCTTGCGTGCATGGTACGCAACATGTCGAAGTCCTGAGCCTTGATCTTGCAGCAGCACAGCTCCCACTGCAAATCCAGGAGCATCTGTATACAATGTGTAATGGGCGTCCGCAGATGTGTCCGAATACTCAGTAGAGGTGCTCGTACCATTGCGTCCTTTAATGCACGAAACGCCGCATCAGCACGAGGCGTCCACACAAACTCCGGTTGATTCTTCGTCAGGTCATGTAGTGGCGCCGCAATAGCCGCGAAGTCATGGATAAACTTGCGGTAATAGCCAGCAAAGCCGAGAGAACCTCGTACGTCCTTTACTGTCTTCGGCACGGGCCACTGTTGAACTGCTTCCACCTTCCGGGGGTCCATCTTGATCTGTCCTGCTTCGACGATATGGCCCAAAAACTCCACGCTAGTACGGCCGAACGAACACTTCGACAGCTTGACCTGCAAGTGGTGTCGTTGCAACTCCCGTAGCACCAATCTGATGTGCTCGAGATGCTCTTCAGCTGTCTTGCTGTAGATCAGCACGTCGTCCAGGTATACCACGCAGAATTTGCCGAGATATGGGCTCAAAACACGGTTCATCATGGTCTGGAATCCAGCTGGGGCGTTTGTCAAGCCGAAAGGTAACATTCATTACTCGTAGAGTCCATAGTGTGTCCAAAACGCTGTTTTGTGGATGTCTTCCGGTTTAGTTCGTACTTGATGGTAGCCTTTGTACATGTCCAGAGTACTGAAAGTAGTCGCACCAGGCAATGAGTCCAATAATTCGTCGATACAAGGAAGCGGGGTCCGGTTTTCTTCGTAAGGTCATTCAATTTACGGCAGTCCACACACATACGCAAAGTGCCGTCTTTCTTACGCACAAATAAAATTGAGGCGCCGTAGTTTGACTTTGACGGACGAATCCACCTTTTTGCCAACAGTTCCTCCAGTTGTGATCGTACCTCTTGCAACTCCGCTGGTGACATACGGTATGTTCGTTCTTTGGGGGGTTCATCACTCTCCAGGTTGATCTCAAAGTCGAACTCGCGCTCCGGTGGCAGGTCAGTAGGCTCCGCGATGATGTTTGCAAACTCCGTAAGGGACTCCTTGAGCTCCTCGGTCCACTCGGTCGACTGGTCCGTGCGCGGCTCAGCTACCGCATCGAACACCTCGCGTACCGCGACAGCAAACAGTTCCTCGCCGCGACTCTTCCTCAGCTCATTCCCGCCCAGCGATGCGGCACCCTCTACCGGCTGTGCGGCCTTCCTATGGGCTGGTCGCTCAGCCCTTACTACTTCACGACGTTCACGATGACGTTTGTCAAGCACCTACGCTCTCCGACTACCCCCGCTGCGCCTGGCAATGTCCCGCGGTCGCGCCGCGGGCCGCGCCGCGGGTGGTGGAGGGGAGCGCGCGTCTTCCCATACGTCGACGATTTCTTGCTGTTCGCCTCGTCGGAGCCGGAGGCGCTAGAGCTCCGCCATCGCGTCGCCGACTTGCTGGACAGCATGGTTTTGCTGCGCAACCCCGCCAAAGGGCTGTGGGAGCCGGCCCAGTACGGCCAGCACATGGGAGTGGACATCGACACAGCCACGGGATATTTTTATGCCCCGGTGGACAAGCTGCAGCGGCTCATGCGCCAAGCCAAGCAATTGCTGCAGCGCGCGGCCCGCGACGCCCGTTGGCTACCCGTGCGGGAGTTGCAGTCGCTCGCTGGGCGGGCTCAATACCTTTTCTTGGCAATTCCGGCCGCGCGCTTCTACCTGCGGGAGCTCCACGACGTGGTGGGCTCCAAGTGGGGCGGCCGAGTGCGCATGACACGCAACCTGTGGCGCGACCTGCAGTGGTGGACCGCCATGCCGACTCAGGCCAGCGGCCGCCCTATCCACCGCCCTGTGGAGACGGCCTACATGCACTGCGGCAGCTCCGGCTACGGTTGGGGTGCGGTGCTGAATGACAGGCTGGAGGCGCGGGGGTTCTGGGGGGCAGCCGACGAGCGCCAGCACATCACGGAAGGAACTGAAGGCCGTCCGGCTGGCAGTGGAGTCTTTCTTGCCGCACCTCGCCGGTCGCCGCGTGTTGCTGCACGAGGACAACCAGGCGGTGTGCATCGTCCTTGCTGGCCTCACCTCCCGCCCTCCGGCGATGATGGCGGAACTACGCAAGCTATGGTACCCGCTGGACAGCAACGGCGTACACATCAGAGCCCGCTACATCCGGTCCGCCGCGAACGTCTGGGCGGATCGACTGAGCCGACACCTCGACAACGACGACTGGCAACTGGACCCCGTCATGTTCGCAGAGCTGGAGGCAATGTGGGGTGCGCACTCCGTCGATCGGTTCGCATCAGCCCTGAACGCGATGCTACCACGCTACAACGCTGCGTGGTTGGACCCCGGCTGCGAGGCGGTGTACTCCCTGCACCTGCCCGATGCGGAGTGGCGTCGCGAGAACAACTACTGCAACCCCCTTGGCCGCTTCTGCCGGACCTGGTGCAGAAGCTGCGCCAGAGCGGCGCGGCCGCTACCGTCGTGGCCCCTCGCTGGGAGGGCAAGGTGTGGCACCAGGCACTTACCGAGATGGCGGTGGCGGAGCGCGTGGTATTGCCTCGCCGCGATCTTTTTCGGCCGAGGCGGAGGGCAGGGCGCGACATGCCCGGAGCGCCGCGCTGGGTAGTGAGTGTCTTCCGTGTGCCATACCGTCATGGCTGCCCCTGCGCCGCGGATCAGTGAGCGCAACCTTGGCGCTGTTCCCGGTGCGAGGCGCTACGCCTGTCGCCAGGCCTGCGCGCGCGCCACGCGTGCCGCGGGCAAAATATCTGTTGGACATCCAGACCAGCGGCACGAACCCGTGGGCAGCTACTATGCGTCCGTACATGCGTTCAGTACTAGGTAACGACCAACTCGGCGAAACGGCGCTTCATTTGCACGCGTCGGCGTGGGCAGAGACTACCGCCAGTACGTACGGCAGTGCCATCCGCCCATTCCTACAAATCTGCGCTGAGCAGGGTGGGCCGCCCCTGGGTGGCACGGCGGCAACCGTCGCGCGCTACATCGTGTGGTAGGGTTTGCGGGGAACGGTCAAGGCAGCCAGTCTGCAGCCTTACCTTTCCGCGATCGACGGTTTCTACCGCGACCACGGCGCGGAACCGGTGGCGCAAGGCGACCTCATCAGCAAGGTGAGAAAGGGCGTCGCGGCATCGCAAGTTGAGCCAGACCCGCCTGGGGTCCACACCGACGTGCCCGCCCGGTTGATCACACGGACGTTGCGGCTGGCGGAGACCTTGCATGAGGAGTTGGGACCCACATGGACCCGCGACCAGCTTCCTCGTATCCTCTTGTTCCGCGCCGCGATGGCAGTCGTTGCCATGTATGTGTTATACGCGCGTGGCAAAGCCGGCGTAGCCTGCCAAACGGGCGATTTGACGGTTTCTGCAGATGGTGCAATCCTATTGTACCATCGGGACCGAAAAGGCAGACGCGGGCTGCACCGTGACCGTAAGTTACAATGCCATTTTCCGGCGCGCGCGCAGCCCCGGATTGCGGCCCTGCTGCTCTATTTTGATGCCGCACGCGCAGTTTACTGCGGTCAGCGCGGACTGCCAGCAGCCCGGTGGGCAGTGACCCACGACGAGCCGGCGGCATCGTGGACATCGGCCACCGTTACATAATGGTTGCAGCTAGTGGCACATATGTTGGAGGAGCACCCGCCTCCCGGGTTTGTGTGGACGTCACACTCTCCCCGCAAGGGCGCGGCCACTGCGGCGTACGCCATCGGCGTGGTGCTGCAGAAGATCAAGCACTTTGGCGGTTGGGCACAGTTGTCCAGCGTCGTGCTCGACTACATCAATCCCACGGCGCTGCCGTGTGCGGCATCGTGGCAGCTCTTCGGCTGGCTTACCCCTTGGGGTGGGCCGCCAGCGACAGGCTGCCCGCCCATGGGCGGCATGATGCATGGCAAATGCGGCCCCACAATGGTTAAATGGTCATATTGGTAATATAGAGGTTTGATTACACCGGGATATTCTGTCACCGGTACTGGTAACGTTAAGATTCTAGTTGTGAATGCTAGCTACCAGTACATGTACTCGCAGTATGGGTACCGCTTGGACTTCCCGATGTCCAGCGGCGCTAGCGACAGCATGCGGCAGCCCTGCTACATGACGGGCCCGCACCACGAGGGGAGTCCACCTTCTGTCTTTGCGCCAGCTGACCAGCTAGCGCAACCCACCCACCCCGCTATGCTACCCTTTTCAATGCGGACAGTACGCCCGCGGGCCTACTCACACCCAAAAATGTACGAGATTCACATCTATTGAAATGCGGCCCCACAATTGTTAAATACTTCATTATACGTGTAGTACGGGTACAACCATTGCGTTAAGGGATTGTATTAGTAGTCAGGTTAGTTGTTTTTTTTTACGTTCAGGGATTTTATTAGTAGTCAGGTTATTGCGTCAACACCTGAGGACTTAACTGCCTTTATATTGGGCGGGGTCCTCCCCTCCGCCCTTCACCGCGCCCTGGATTTTATTGGGCATAGGAAAATTTTCCAGCTATGGCGTCGGGCCCTCCCTCACATTGCCTTTTTAGTTGCACATGTAGCGACTTTTTTTTCCCGCCCCCGGGACAGGACTGGCACCAGTGAAACCCTTGCAGCGTCTCTACGACGGCGCCGTTTAGGTAGCAATCCAGTTACGGAAAGCCCTGGGTAGGCGACGCTCCGTTATAGTCATCAAGCAAATTGCCGAAGCATTATGCAAGACTAATTAGGGGTCAGTGACGGAATTTCCAACACTGTTGGATCACCGTCTAAAACACTGCCATCAAAATCCCCGGCACTGACCACGAAAGGTCCGCCCTACCCGTTTGGGCGTCGGCCCATTCGAGTAATGCGAGTTGGGGCAAGCCCAACCCGCGGAGCAAAGCATTTCGGGAGTGCGATACATGTGCAACAAAAAAGGCAATGTGAGGGAGGGCCCGACGCCATAGCTGGAAAAATTCCCATTCCCAGTAAAATCCAGGGCGCCGTGAAGGGAAGGTGGGACCCCGCCCAAAATAAAGGCAGTTAAGTCCTTAGGTGTTGACGCAATAACCTGACTACTAATAAAATCCCTGAACTCCGGAACTAGCAACCCCAAATTATGACGGTGATAACCCCACCGCGGGCACTCCACCAACATATGTTCGATAGTCTCAGATTCACCTCCGCCACATGCATGGCAGTTTTCAAGGAACCGCTCAGGCATGGCATGAATCCGGGCCAATCGACGGGCAGTGGGAAAAACTCGGGTGCGTAATTGCATCATAATGTGCAGCCCGGCCACAACCCCCGCGGGGACACCCACACCGTACTGTGGCAACGGGTTTGACGCATAGGACGCCTGGACATATATACCCCAGGTGTTATTGCGTGCTAACGATGCCGACGATTCGTAACGCGCCCACACCGATGCCTTTACTAGTTTAGCGGCATCGCGCGCGGCTAGTGACCTCCACTCAGTGGAAAGTGCGCCCCCTCAGCTAGCCCTACGTTCGCCCTAGCTAGTCGATCTAACCACCGCACAGTCCCTGACGTCCACGTGTTAGGGCGCGCCCGACTTGGCTGATCTACTAAATGGGTTATACATGTATTCGAGTCGGATGCTTTAAACAACGCCCGAGCCCGTGCCGCAACGGCCGTAGCCTCTATGGGCGCAATATCCAATTCCCGCATCATCGGTGCAGTGGCCACCCCAGGGGAGTTTTTACCTACCCCAATGAGGCGCCGCAAGCACTGATTGAGTACGGTTTGTAATTTATTTGCGCCGCTAGTTCTATCCATGCCCCATACTTCACATCCATAAGTTAAAACCGGCAGTACACAGGTTTTAAAAACCGACACACGCACATTAATAGGGATTATGTCCCGTCCACCGACTATAATACCGAATCGAGCGCCTCAATAGCGCGTCTACCCTTCTTAACCCGGTCGTCTACTGTGTGTTGCATACCTAAATCCGACTTAATGTAGCGACTATCGCACTCCCGAACTTGCTTGCCCCAACTCGCATTACTCGAATGGGCCGACGCCCAAACGGCGGGTTGGGCGGACCTTTCGTGGTCAGTGCCGGGTATTTTGATGGCAGTGTTTTATACGGTGGTCCAACAGTGCTGGAAAGTATATCACTGGCCCCTAATTAGTCTTGCATAATGCTTCGGCAATTCGCTTGATGACTATAAAGGACCGGGGCTTTCCGTCGGTGGATTGCTGCCTAAACAGCCGTCGTAGAGACGCTGCAAGGGTTTCACTGGTGCCAGTCCTGTCCCGGGGCGGAAAAAAAACAAAACATTGCGCTGAAACGACGATTTAGGGACGTGATGCGCCCCTGGGCCAACGTCGTTGAGTAGAAACGAGCAGTGGCCCAGCCTGTGCGGCACCTCGCTCGTTGAGTCGTCTGCTGTCTTACAATTATAGCTACCGTGCGCGCTTCACCGCGCGTGACGTGCCTCCCCTTCCGCTGGCGACGAAAGCCCAAGGGACTGTGCTCTCGGTGAGCATTGCGCTACCCGGAGCGACTACTGCGAGCTGTTTTTTACGGGACCGCCCGGCAACGGCGTTTCGGTGCGACCAAACCTACGACGGCAGGGTCGAGTAGGAGCGGGGCAGCCGCACAGATGCCTACCTGTCTTTATCGCTCTGGATGTGGAAAGCGAGGGCGGGGGGGGGGGGGGGGGGGGGCGGGGGGGGGGGGGGGGGGGCGCTCGTGACTGACAACTCGAGCCACCACTCACCGTAGCTGTGCAGTTTATGAAGCGCTGGGCGTCTTCGTAGACGGAGCCACCGCTGTACACCAGAGCCAAGGTTTATTCTCGTCTACATAAACACGAGACGAACAATTTGTACCAGTCGACAGTCCACGGATAAAAACAATCCTACACCTCTATCAAATCCTACTGGTACTAGTAGTTGATCACCAAGGTGTGGATTGACCGCTCGAAAAGCAGTTCAGGCCCCAGCTGCGCATGCTGCATCAGCACGTACCTCGGTGATAATGTCGTTTCTGCTATATATGGATGACAATCTTCACAATACCGCTCTTGCCGCTGTCCATGCCACGGCACCCAGGCTTGCTCATTCCTCGGACTCACACTGAGCACGATGTATGGCCAATGGGCAGTGCACTGACTGTCAAGGCCACCCCCTGCGACCTCACACGACTTGAAAATAGTGCCAACGTCTCTTATTGCAGCTTGGCGGGACACAATGAGATGTTTTGTCGTGTTCATTGCAGTCTCGCCCATGTCCTATCTATGCAGCTGTGCTGTTGCTGACTGGGTGCACGGGGCCTGGCGATGTACACGCCTCTCTTCTCAATCTTCCCTTCTACCCCCGCTCCCGATATGCACTGGCCTCCTAGCGCTTCCCTTGCGGGGGATGTGCACGCTGCGCCCCCAGCCACGCCCGCCACAGGTACTGAGACCGAATCTTCTGGCGGCCGGTGTCCAGGTTCAGGCGACGCTGTCCACGCCATGATGGCCACCGTAGCAGCGCAACGCAGGGTACCGACACTGGACCCTAGGCACAGGATCCGCACGGCCGTGCTGCCGCCGGTACGTGCCCTTCGTCTCAGAGCCCCGGCTGGCCAGCCTACGCGAGCGTGCGATGACCGCCAAGGCACCCCGGGTTCCGGTGTCCCTCGGAGGGGACTGCTCCTGGCGGGGGTGGCTGCGAGTCCACTGCTGCCGATGTTACAAGCGCGAGCGGGTGCGGCCCCGCGCGAGGCGCCGGTGGCAGACGTTCCCATGGCGCGGCTCAAGCTGCCGGCAGGTGCACTGGGCGCGGGTTACGCGCTGGTGCCCATAAGTGTGGGTGGCGTCGGGCCGATTGAGTTCATGCTGGACTCGGGGCTGACGGGCGAGCTGGTCAGCCCGCACCTGCGCATGGCTCTGCAGCTTCGCGGCAGCGGCGGTGCGCCTGTTGCCGGCCTGGGCGCGGGTGGGGCCACGTCCCCAGGTGAGCTGGTCACGCTGGAGGGCGCGGAGATCGGGGGGCTTCCACTGCCACCGCTGCCCGCGATCGTGGCGCCCTTCCCGCAAGAGCACCTCGACCCGGGTCACGACCCGGTGGAGGGCATGCTGGGCATGGAATTCCTGAGCCTCTTTGACGCCGACCTTGACTTCCTGGCGGGACGGCTGCGACTCTGGCGCCCAGGCGCCGCCCGTGCGGTGGCTGACCGGGCGGGGCTAGCTGAGGTATGCGCTCCTCTGCCGGAATCTGCCCCAGCGACTCACCAGCCCCAGCGGGCTGCTCAGCCCTGCAAGAGCATGGGACACGTTCAGGCACCTGCACCAGAGTGGCTCTAAAGTGCCCTATCGCCCCTTGTGGCCGCTGTTTCATGCTGTTCTCCAATTGTCTCAGGCTGTTTCTGAAGACGGCTGCGATGCTGGGTGGTGCTGGTACCATTGGTAGTAGTGATGATGGTACTGTCGGTCGTGGTGGTGGTGGTGGTGAGGCGGGGGGAGGAGAGGATCACCACAACAGAGGTGAACTGAGAATGATAGAGTAGGGGGAAGGCACGCCGAGAGGAGGAGAAGTCGTGGCGGGCGCTCGGGGCACTGGAAGGTGCTAAGTGGTGGTTGTTGCAGGGCGCACAGGGGTGCTAGCTTCAGGTGGGTATGGTCAGGGTGGGAGGAGCGCAGAATTGGCAGTGCATGGACGTTGGCTTTCTCTCGCATCTGATCAACGGTGCGGTCTGCCAGGTGCCGGCTGCTGTCATCAACGACACCGGCCTCCTGGGCATCCGTGTCGTGCCCTCCACGCCCTTCCGGAAAGCAGCAGCAGCCCATCTTGGGAATTGTCGACTGCGGTGCGTCCTTCTCCGTCGTCAACTGGGCAGGTGCGGCAGCCATGGGGCTTCCGCCCCGCGGCGATCCATCCTACGCCAGCCGCCCTGGCGTCAGCGTCCTGGGCGTGGACGGGAAGCCTTTCACACTGGGCACCACCCAGCTGGGACTCGACTTTGCGGGAGAGCCCTTCAAACGGCCAGGCGGCGCCGGTCTGGGCTTTGCACCGCCGCCGCCTGGATGGGTGGCGTGGGACCCTGTAGACGCAGGCGTCGGCGACATGCCGGTGTTTGGGCAGCTGCTTGGCGACGGAAAGGGCAGCGCATTCCGTGGGCCGGCCGCGCTTTTGGGGTTGGACATTTGGGCGCAGCGCCGCGTGGTATTCGAGGCAGCCAATGGCCAGAGTCGTCGCCGGCGCCTATATATCGCCATGCGCTGAGCGTAAGAGGCTTTCCAGGCGCAGGGCAATGGCTAGTCAGATGTTCCTTGCAATTTCCTGGGCGAGAGGGGGGGGGGGGGGGGGGGGGGGGGCAGCTGGAAGTTGCGTGGTGGCGGAGTTGGCGCAGTCTGTGACATGGTATACTGTGGACAAGAACTTCCATTTGACGCAGCCACTGCTGGCAGTTATGCAGCAACAGTTGTTTGAGTCATGGCAACTATTAATTAGCGTGGCAAGATGCGCAGTCAACACGATTCTGAGTGAGAAAGCACAGGAAGAGACATTGATGTTCCGGCATGCGCAATGATACATGCCCTGCGCGCGCATACTTACTCCCAGTTTGGTTGCATGCCTCTCCACGTAGCTGCAGACAGCAGCGCTGGCGCCTCTAGAGACATACGCGAGCTCCTGAAAGTGCTGAAAGCCCATACCATGATTGGCCTCCCCAATCGAATGAATGAGCAGCGCGAGTCAAGCGCATTCCGGGCCAGCGCAGGGACAGAGCTCAGCTTTCAGCTAGCAGAGCCGCCTGGTGGCCAATGACAAAAGCAGAGGGCTCCAGCAGTGCTTTCTTGGCGCGCCAGTACAGGCCTTTCGCCGCCGTGGTGCGGGACGTCTGCGCCCAGGCTACATAGCGCAGCCAAAGGTCGGCGTCCACGTCCCCGTAGGCGCCCACTGCGGCCTCAAAGAGCGCCTCAACACGGTCTCCGCCCCCGGGGACGACAGCCGCGGCGTCCAGCTCCAGGTCCAGGAGTGCGTGGAAGAGCGACCCGCCGGCAGGGGGCAGGCTCAACAGCCGGCGGTATACGGCCCTGGCTGCATCCAGTCCACGCGTCTGGTGCACCATCTCCACCGCCGCCGCAGCGACCTCGCCCATGCCACCGCGCATTGGCCCCTGCGCCGGACAGGAGCAGAGTTACAGCGATGTTAGCGCCCCTGCAAAGAGAGATTGACGAGGGCCTTATTGCCTGGGCAGGGACCAGCCAATCGGTTAGCGGGAATGGACACCTCCCAACATTCCCTTAGCACGGCCCAACTTGTATGCCTATATGGTCTGATTTGTGCCACTGAATGCCTTGACACTGGGTATAATGCGCCAAATCTCGGGTACGGGCCACAGGATGCTAACGGGTAAGATTCGCTTGCTGCAGCAATGCCAGGGAAAATGCAACATGCAGTTCACTGTACACCGAGCAACTGAAGAATTGGATGGCCGTGGAAGCCACCTGTAACAGACTCCTAAACTGCACAGCGCAATGCAACCCATTTCACTCGGCCGAGTCTGAGCCGGCGGATACAATATCATAATTGTATGAAGATTGACAGGTGGGGGGGGGGGGGGGGGGGGGGGGTTGCTGATACCTTTGCTGTCCCCGAAATGCTGGCCTCCAGAGCAGTCATGAAGCGGGTCAGGGCGGCCGAGTCACCTCGCGCAGCCACAAGCTCAAGTGCGCACAGCCACAGCGCCTCCTGGCCGACCTGTTGCGCTGCTGCCTGGAGCGCTTCTTCCACAGCATCCGCAAAAGCGGGTAGTGCAGGGCCAGATGCGTTGGCTGTCTTGCCCTGTTTCTGGCGGCTGTTGCCACGGGGGGCGCTTACAGTGTCGGGCTCCAGGTGCTGACATACAGCTGCCAGCTCAAGCCGGTGGACGTGGATACTGGAGTGGATTGCGTCCGGCGGGGCAGCCGCCAGGCTGTGCGCTGCGACTGCCGCCTTAGCCTCTGCTACAAGGCCGCAGCGCCGTGTCAGGTCTGCCCAGCTGTGTAGACCGCTGCCAGCACCGGCGGCCACGCTACGTTGGTGTACATCCAAGCTCTTGGAGGCCAGGCTATCAAGAGCCCGCAAGTACGCGTCGGCTCGGCTGGGGTCTCTGCGGCAACAGGCACGCCGGGCTGAGTCAGGACTTGCACAACAGAGACGCGGAAGATGCACAGGCATAGTGACGCAGTGCCGATGGGGAAACACATTGTGGCCGGTGCGGCCGTGAGGATGTCATCGCTGTTTAGCACAAGATGCCGAATAACTGGGAGGGGGAATGTATGATGAGAAGACTAGCTACGCTTCTTTCTGATGTCAAGACTTTGGGGTGTGCTTCAGTTTTGGATGTTCTGTGCTCCCCCTGGCGCGCTTTGGTGGGCAGCGTCAGGGCAGATGAGGCCGCATTGTCTATGTTGCGCGGTAACGTCTTCGCAGCAAACATGGGCGGCATTCAGGGAGAAACGAGACTTTGCGTCCTCAGCAGTAGAGGTGATCCCCCCCCCCCCCCCCCCCACCTCCCCCCTTGGCTTCCCTGTCCAGGTCCGACACACTACTACGACATCGCAGGATCAGCGCTGCACTTTTGCAATCGATGACTAGACCAGTCCATAGCCGCTGGTAGATGTGGTACCGGCACTAGCGACAGGTACAAACACGACGAACCTGATGTTCCATGCTGCCCCCTTTCCGGCGCGCTTGGATGAGCAGCGTCAGTGTATATGAGGCCGCAGGGTGGATATTGCGCGGTAAGGTCTTCGCGGCAGCCATGGGCGGCGTGCCGGGAGAAAAGAGACTCGCGCCCCCGCCCCCCCCCCCCCCCCCCCCCCCATGTAACCACCCGCGTTTCGCGTTTCCCGCACCACCATATATATGACATGGCGCTCACTTTTCAACAGCGGCACAGAGTGCGTCAATCTTCTCGTGGAGGTAGAGCAGGAACTTGACGAACATCTCCACGCTGGGCGTTGCCTTCACCCCATTCTCATAGACAGCGAAGCATGCCTCAACAGCCGGAAGCAGCGACTCAGGGTGCTCCAAGTCGGGAGCATCCACCCGACGAGCCAACATGTCCCACTTCTCCGCTTCCTGGAAAGCGCAGCATCCTCTGTGAGCGGTAGGGATCTTGCTGCGGCAACAGCAGAGGCTATGGGTGCGAAGAGTTGTACAAGCCGCAAGGCAGCAGCAGTTAGCCAGAGTGCTGGGTACGGGCACACCTGACCAGAGACCCCCTCAATACTGGACAGGATGCGGGCCTCCAGCTCTGCTTTACCCTCGAAATCAAACTTGTCAAGCACACGCAGGAATGCTGCCGGCAGGTCGAGGTCTTCGGGAAACACATCCTCTGCCTGTTCAAACACAGTCTGCGCAATTGCGCCTCTCAAGAGGCCAGCTGCTGCAGCCGCCTCAACTTCATCCGTCCCAGCCTCCAGTGTGTCCCCTTCCTTGTCATCCATGTCCCCATCGTCTGCTTCGCCTGAAGAAGCAGGCCCGCCTGCACACAGCCCCAGCAACAGCTTGAGAATACCAGCAGCAGCTGCTGCAGACATAGCCAAAGCACGGGCTGGGATATGCAGGGCCCAAGAGGGCCAGGGAATATTCACCACTGCTGGGTAGGCCAAGGATTGTGCGCCGTGCGCGCAGCTGCGCTGCGTAGAGCAGCTCAAAGTGAAAGTACTCCGCCCAGAGCTGCCGGCTGTGAGGGCACATCCGCAGCCCGCGTTGCATAAGCTTGCGGGCCGCGCTTGCGTCGCGCTTGTGCTCAAACTCCCACGCGGCGGCCCGTGTCCAGAGGCCAGGCACAGTGGGGTGCAGCTTCAGCGCCTTGGCCAGCACCTGACAAACAAACGAGTCAGTGCGGGCATAAGTTCCCTGGCCGGGGAAGCTTTCATGCGGTGATGGCACAGGCGAGGGAAATCGGTACGCACCCGCGAGGTCTGCCGGCTTGAGTGCGAGGCCCGGCAGAAGTCCAGCCAGCGCACCCAGAGGCGCAGGTCGCCCCGGAACTTTCGGGTGGCGCGTTCAAGGATAAAGTGGATGCGGCGGACAATGCAGTAGTCCGCCAGACTGCGCTTGCCTGGACTACCCATCATCCTACCCCTCAGGCTGCGCAACTCCTCCAGCGCGATTTCATACTCAATGTACCTGGAGCACCACCGTGTAAAGCGCACCACAGGGCGGGTGAGGGAAGGCGGGACAGGCTGACGCCGAGCATACGTTGGGAACTGCCGTACTTTTTGGCCCCATGCAGACTTTATGGGAGAGATACGGACAGAATACCATCTGTTGGCAGTGCTGACAGCTAGATGAGGGGGCAGGGAGCAGAAACTGAGAAGGCACGAACTTCATGAAATCCGAAACCCTGGCGGCGCGCCTCTTGAGCGCGTACTCGCAGTTGGTGCGCTTCTTCACGATGCTCCGCAGCTCTGCCTTGGTGAAGAAGCCTCGTTTCTCCAGGTCCTGGGTGTCACGTTCAAAACACGAGATAAGAGACCCGAACGTACGAGACTGCAAGTCCACTGTCCAAAACTTCAGATGTCGCTTCTCAATAAGGATGAAGGCTGACTCACCTCCAGCTCCGGAACCATCTCCTCCATAACATATCTCACAGTGTCCGCCATGTTGTGCGAAAACGAGGCGCCGGAAAGTGGCACGCAGCTGCGGTGCTGATGAAGTACGCAGCCGACTGAGCGATGGAAATAAGTGAACTTGGCGTGGTCGGCTTGTGGATGGCCCTGTCGACGGTGGCGCACGTTCGGGTGTTCTGCAGATGACCGGATGCCACTTCCGCGAAGGTAGAGGTGTCACTCCCTGGGTACCTGCACCTGTACTGACGACATAATACGATTTCCGCAGGAGTTCGTCGTAGAGTAAGGATTCATATCATGAGCGACAACTCAGCGGCGGGTAAGGATTATCTAGCGCTTCGGCGGCAGGACCACCATCTATCATCGTCGCATCCTAAAAACGTCGTCCGCTGCTGCCGCCCACCGACCGGCCCGGCCGGGCATCAGCGAATCTGCCCGCGCGCCGCCGCCCACCTGTTGAGCGCCGCCGCCGCCGCTGCGGCGGCACTGATCGGCGGCAGATATGCGGGGCGCGCGCTTACACAAAAAACTACTACAGGTACCAGGTACAGGTGGGGTTTGGGGTACCCTGTACTCAAGTGTGGGGTGAAGGCATTAGTTAGGCCGATATTTAACTTTTTGGTTACAGGGAGAGCGTCAAGAGAATGCACGGAAAGTACTGGGGAAGGAAAAAGCCTACATTTAAGCAGAACCCTCTTAGCGCCGGGCCGCGGGGCGGCCCGGCGATGTTGCAGATTAGGGGGGGAAGGATGCGGCGATTAGGCCGATATTCCTACGAGACCGCGTCACGCGCGCGAACAGGCTGCCCGATGGCAGCTTGGGGGGGAATGGGTACCGGTTGTAAATGAATATAGGTATTTGGGTGTGGTCATTAAATCGGATTTGGGTATGCAACACATAGTAGACGACCGGGTTAAGAAGGGTAAACGCGCCATTGAGGCGCTCGATTCGGTATTAGTCGGTGGACGGGACATAATTCCTATTGATGTGCGTGTGTCTGTCTCTAAAACCTCTATCTGTACTGCCGGTTTTAACTTACGGGTGTGTATGGGACATGGATACAACTAGCGGGGCAAATAAATTACAAACCGTACTCAATCAGTGCTTGCGGTGCCTCATTGGGGTGGGTAAAAACTCCCCTTGGGTGGCCACTGCACAGATGATGCGGGAATTGCTTTGGATATTGCATGCGCCCATAGGGGCTACGGCCGCTGCGGCACGGGCTCGGGCGTTTCTTAAAGCATCCGACTTGAATACATGTATAACCCATTTAGTAGATCAGCCAAGTCGGGCGCGCTCCAACACGTGGACGTCGGGGACTGTGCGGTGGTTAGATCGACTAGCTAGGGCGAACGTAGGGCTAGCTAGCTAAGGGGGCGCACCTTCCACTTGAGTGGAGGTCGCAGCTACTTCTGGGGCATGCTATTCATGGCAGTTGCTGCCATCTGCTGCGCCCCGCGGCTAGGGAGCTTGTTTGACGGGGCTGGCATGATGCCGCCGCGCGCTCCCGTTGCGCTTGCTTCCTCTGGCGTCCAGCCTGCATCCTCGCAGTAGCGTCCTGAAGCGCCGGGGATCTAGCCGCACGGGGAACATGAGCTCGTCGAGCGAGCGGGGGAGGGGGGCTGTAGCCGGTAGACAGGTCTTGCACCGGAGCGCCGTTCTGGTCGATTCCGGACTGCGGTAGTGATGAAAGAAAAAACACTTAGTCGCCGACACTCGCTGGGGCAGCGACAACGTCAGCAGCTAGCTACACGATGAGCAGGTAAACCGGCCGGCAAGCGCACCTTTGCACTAGGGATGCAAAGAACCCTTGCTGCATGCGTCGGCTTCATCGATTTAAGCAAGGCAGCTTGCTCCTCCTCCACGGTCAATTAAGGTGGGCAGACGGGCCGTTCAGCTTGACCAGTCAAAAACGCTCGACGTGTCATCGGCGCTGACTGTCGTGAGGTAGTAGCGCAGGGGCGGGCCGCGCGGGACAGGCGGGGGCTCGCGTGCTCCTCTCGGCAGCATGATATCTTCCCACGACGCGTCATCCGTCCCGGCAGCGGCATGGAAGGTGCTGACGGAGGCCATGGTGGCACGGGGGGCGAGCAGGGCGATCTGCTCTTCATGCGAAGCGGTCAGCATAAATAGGCGAAGAGGAAGTGCCGAAGAGTGAAAGTGCGCGCGCGGCTGGTGGCTCATCACGTACTTTATATCATTGCATCAGTCTCGAGTAGTAATGGTACCTCGGTACCCGGGGCGTCACAATAACATAATCAATGACACTACGATGCATCTGCTGTTGTATGTAATGCACAACGCGTTTCACATTAATCTTATTGCTGAACAGAATACATGCAAATCAACATACATACCACAAATGACATGAAATTCACAAAAGTACAGATGTGTATAACGGCAAAGACAAATGCAAACTTTTGTGTCAACATCGGTTGACAATGCTTGCTCGCGACGATACTGCAGTACGCCGCGGCATCCATGCGTAACATTGACCCATGTTGTCAGTATCAAAAAAAAATGCTGTGAGTGTGTCAGGAAAATTAGTGAAGCAGGCATGCGCGCAATATGTGCAAGCATAATGCAGATTGGCCATGTTTCGTAAGATAGTATTGCTTAACATTACATTTGGAAATCCCAGACCCAACCGACGCCTATATGTATCATGCGCCTGCCATACTACGCAACTGCTCCCGCAACATATGGATATGCTCAATTCACACACGCCACGGTTGCTACGTATATGCTACTACTGCATGGCATCAACACCGCCATCATCCTCATCGAGGGCGGCGATGTCGTAGGCATGGGAGTGCTTCAAGTAGGAGCACCACCCGTGCCGGGCTGCACTATGAGCATCAGCGCAAAGTGCAGGAAAGCAACAACAACATGTAAGATGCTTCAGCAATAATATATCACACAGGTGGCCCATCACCCGATCATCTGCCTCGGCACAGCGTCACCGGCGGCCCTTTGCCGCCGCCCCCTGCCAGCAGTGCTGCTGGCCTCTGTCCATGTATATGTGACAAGTCTGCCATGCACAATCCTGGGCGGGAAGACAAAGTCCTGCTGGAAGACAGTGTTGATCGGGCCCTCCCACAGTCCAGTGCTCATAGGCGTTGATAGCACGCATCTCCAACTGCAAACACAACGGGAGGCGAAGTCATCGCGCTGTTTTTGAGGTGGCGCTCAGCGACAACGAAATAAGTTACCTTGACCTACAAGCTACGGGCAGCTACGGAGGTATTCTTCGCAGCCTTCATGAACATCGCGGCAGCAAAGGACATCACTCCGTGCATGAATAAGTTGCATGACGGCAATTTCCCGATGGATAGAACTGCATGGCAACCTTGACGCATTGAGTGCTCAGTGCATGGAGCACTGCAAACATGGAGATCAAGCAGGGCTTCCGCAACGGCAGCAACCAACAGCCCCAGCACCTGCTCAAGTCCGGCAAGGTGATGCTCTCCAGCACTGGCCAAGTCACGACGCGCAGCACCTTGATCGCGCACCACCGTGACATGCATGGACCAGCCCATCGTGCACAGCCCCACCTGCCCAAGGCAAAGGCGTGTGCCGTGAAGGCAGAGATGGCAGAGAAAGCGGCGACGAAGCGAAGGAAGATGTGAATGCATTAATTACATCTAGTGAGCGTGTCCCTTCCCCTTCTCGCCCTTACTGGATTTGCCATAGACAGCTATGTCACATGAGCGGCAGGTGCTCGGCTCACCGCTGCCCTCAGCCCCCCTCACCGATGCTGAACGCCTCGCCTCCCGCCTCCATCGTTGCTTCGCGCCCCGCCCTCCTCTGCATGAAGTACTTCTTTTCATATGGCCCGCACTTTACCGCATCCCACCTGTCAATGCTGTCGTAGCTTTCAGAACTGCGCCGATGTGCGGGGCGCTGAATAGTCGCCTTCGCTGGTGTTGTCTGAGATACCCGCTCACTCTCGCTCCATGCGCTCCTGCCACTCCGTAGCGCGCAACTTCCGAGCGCGCTCACCCAACTCACGCGCACGCTCTGAGCGCACAGTTCGGAGCGCCTACTGTTCCAGCTTGTCTGCCTCGCTCTTGCCCGGCAGCGCCTCCCACCAGAATACATAGCCACCCGTCTCTATGGGAAGCGGTGGCGGGATTGGTGCGCTGAATCCTAGCCCATCACATCGCGCAGAGCATCGCTATCGTCCATCGGGTCCATAAAATGCGCCTCGCACAGCGCATGCAGCTCGCGCATTGCGTATACTTTGGGATCATCGAAGGCAGTGAGGAAGGGCCACGCCTTTGGATCACTTGGGCCCACTGAGTAGCCAGTTGGCAGCTCCATGTGGTGGCCGTGGCCGTTCATGCGGTCGTACATCGCCTCGGTCACCGCCGAGACCAACGCCTCCTCGCGTACCACTGGTAGGCCATCTACTGTGGTGGACTTGCCACACTTCCGGCAGAATTCGGAGGCGGCGGGCTGGTGGCCGAAACGGCCAGAACGCACCGAGCGCAGTTCTCGCGTCGCGCCATATCGTTGGGGCGCTGCGTCGGCGCGAACGTCCGCTGACGTCGGCGCGGTTTTCAGCCTCCAACCCGCTGTAGCATCAACGGACGATGCGAGAGAACAACGGAGGAACTCAAAAATCCGCCACGGCAACGACCTCAGCTTCCCCTCCCTCTAGCGATATCGGGTGCGTGTCGGGTGGGATCGGTGCCGAGATGTCTCCGATTATGTTTGGCGTGGGTGGGCTGCAGTGGGTGAGTGGGGCAAAAAGGGCGGCGTCCGTACCTGATGCGGCCGAGTGCACAGCCGATGTTGACCACCTGCCCGACAACCGCCAGTAATGTGTACCCATGGGGTAAGGTTTGCGCTCCGGGGGGCGTGATGCGCAGTAGCCGCGCGCACTGGGGGCAAGCGCGCTATGTGCAGCTCGGGGTGGGTGAGGAAGTTTGCTGTGTGATGGACGCGGTGCGCGCGGCCCGCATAAAGGATTCTATTATAGTACAGCAGTACTAGCGCAGTGTGCAGTGTGCGACAGTGTGCGCCGCAGTGTGCAACAGTGTGCAGTGTGCAGTGTGCGACAGTGTGCGCTGCAGTGCGCAGTGTGCAGCAATGTGCAGTGTGCGACAGCAGTGCATAACTAGTTCATGCACGATATCCCGGTACTGGTGTGAATTACAAAAAGGGCAGTTCCCCAGAATTAGAAAATCAACACAGCAAGCCGCCTAAAAGCGGCCTGGTACTGGTACTGGTACTGGTGTGAATTACAAAAAGGGCAGTTCCGGTACTGGTACGCCGTCATATCACGTACCATTTGCGTACGGGTACTGCTATGGCAGTCATGGCGGCGCGGGTACTCGCGACCACCGCCGAGATAAGCTGACTGAAAGAAGATATAGGCGCGGTAAGGCGCGGTAAGGCGCGGGGTGATACGGAATACAGTAATCGTACAGTAAAATTGAGTACGGATACAGTACAAGTACCGTGTTAGGCGCGGTTAGGCGAACCCCGTTTCGACGAGTGAAGGCGATGCCAACCCTACCAGAATCCCCGCCGTGGAAAGGTGAGTCCGAGATGTCAGTGCAGTTGGTGCTGGCTGCGTGCACGCGTGCGGCCTTATGCATGTGGTGTCGACGTCACAACGACTGAATTATTTGTCTTTTGTTATTTTAACTTAGGTCCGGCTTCGACATGAACGGCAACCCAATGCAGGAGCAATCTACCGGCTCCAGCCCCCCTCCCCAGTTCAGACGTCCAGCTCCCGTCCCCCGTGCTGCTCGAGCCCCCCCCCCCCCGCTGCATGATACGACCAACATGCAAACGGCTTCAGCTGGGCGTGTGCGTGTGACCTCCAACTTCGTTGATACGGCGAGGATGCAAGCTCAGCGTCAACACAAGCAAGCGCATCTAGATCTAGATCAGATCTGCGAGCGGCAGCAACAGGTAAGCAGCCCACGAGCAGCCAGTACCTTAGCCGTGGGCAGCGGATGGGAGGCATAGTAATAGACAACACCACCCCACACGCCGCAGCTACAGGGGCGAGGCAGACCGAGCAGAAGAGGCCCGCCGCAGCGCAGCCCCCGGGCAGCAGTAGCAGGCCGTCGCGCCGCGGCGGCGGCCGCCGGCACTAGAGGTCCCATGTAATTACATTTTCTGGTTTGTTTCACAGTACTTTCGCACAGTGTCCGACCCCACCTGCATAAACTGTAAGTGACCGATACTCACATGTTGAATTTTCCAGCAAGGATTAAGCGTGCTTAAACGTGCTTAACTACATTTAGAAGCTCCACTTTCATTGGCTATTGGGTTGGCAACATCCAGCCTGGCGCTTCTGCTCTGATAAAACCTCTAACCATCCGCCGCCCGCATGAAATTCATTTCCGCTGTCTCTATCACGTTGTCGGTACGTAGCGAACATTAATGCAGGTCCCGCCCGTTATGTTTGAACCCCGCGAGTACTCGTGAGTAGTCGCGCTTACTGCCGCGCTTTTGTAATTTTCTATAGTATTGCAAAGTATTGTACTCGTGCCACTCCCGCCGTACCTTATACTGATGACTCGCGACTACTGGTGTGAATTACTGGTGCGACTATTGGTACTGCTTGTGCCCTATAGTGATGACTCGCGACTGCATGTACTCGTGGCGCTACTCGTCACGCTATTCTCTAGTACTCAGTGCAATACATCGCTGCCGTACACATGCATACCGCCAGCCTGAAATAAAGTACTGTGGCGCTTAACGTTAAGCGGGGGTTAAGCTTGCTACATACATGCGCTTACTCGAGCTTACTCTTGGGTAAGCGCGGTTAAGCGGACCGCGTTTCGACGAGTGATGAGGATCTGCATAGTCTTGTCCCTCTGCTGCTCATTGCCATGCTTCAGCAAGAGTTGTGCAGTCATATCTTGTTATTCTTGGAAAGTGCGGAGGCATTAGAGACAGTTGTCGACTGCAGGGGGCGACTCGAACATCCGCGCACAAGCCTTGTCGACCAGGTCAACGAAGGAGAAAGGAGCAGTTGCGGGGTCGGTAGTGTGTGGTGCTGGCATACTGGGAGCTGCGTGACGCCTCGTTGACCTGACTGCGCGTAGTAGTCAGCAGATGTGTCACGACCTTGACCGGGGGGGGGGGGGGGGGGGGGGGGGCGGAGAGGCAAGCCGGTGCGTCGCCTGCACCGCGAAAGGCGGAGGTGTTGGCACGCTTCGGGACGTACGGCGGTGGTACGGAAGCTGCGAGGGGTGGGGGGGAGGGGGGGCGGGGGGAGGCGCGATGGCGCCTGATGGGCTCACCTGATGTCTTTCGTCGTAGGAAATGGCTTTCGTCGGAGATCTCCGACGAAACGGCGGACGGCTGGAGGAAATGACTCCTCCGACCGTTCTCCGACGAAGTTCGGGCGCGAGACCGCTTCGTCTGACGATCGTAACTTGGGGGGTCGCGCGTCCTAGTTCCTACAGCCGGGTATCCGGGCGTGTCCAGTACGATTCTATGATCCCGGACGTTTCATTTGACGATCGTAACTTCTGCCTAACAGCTGAGCCTGCCATATTGCAGTTTTCGCTGCGTTACACGCAGCGCCCCACCTGACCTGACTGATTTTAGTATAATAACATGAGCTAGCAGCAGAAGGCGATATCAGGAAATCACCAAAAAAAGGGACAATCAGAAAGGTCCTCTACAACGACTGCGAGGTGGAAGCAGTAACATGAGAAGACGCAGAATGGGCACGAGCCCACGCATGAGACTTGGCCATCTGCACACCGGCAGAGATAATGCCGCCCAGGGTACCATGCACGCAAGCCGAGACCCGCTGCAACAGCCCCCGCCGTGTGCGCGACAGGTGACGGCGGAACTCATCATGTTGGCTGGCGACAAAGTTCCAAAGTGCCTGAACGGATTGACCACGAAGGAAGCATGAGGTCGGGGCGGAAGGACCGCCAGGGAAGTTGCCCACATCCAACAGCACCGCGAAGATGCAGACCACCGTCAAAGCGGACTTCCCGAGACGGCCGCGGTCCTCAACCACAAAAGGGTAGTACCGGTGAACACCCTGCACTGGGGCGGAAGACGCCCGGTCCGCTGCCAACTTACCATGCTCCGCCTCGGTCGCCGCGATTCCCGGGGTGCACCAGCGGGGATCGTTGCTCCAAGTGGGGGTCATGGAGAACACGCACGCGAAGTCGATCATGTAATCGCACGCCGCCGCCCCCCCACCCCGCCAGCGTCAGGTCCGACGGCCGCGAGCGGTCCGCTGGGCGCAGTCCACTACTCGTCTCAAGGGTCAAGTCGCCGGCTCCCGAACGGTCCCGGTCAAGCACCGCCCCCGCATCAATTGCCACAGATGCCCACAGATTCTTCAAAGCGGTATACATGCGGTGCTTGTAGTTCGCTACGGGGCATATGGGTAGATGATCCACGATGAAATGAAATCCACCTGACTGTTTTTCTCCTCTATCTCTGGTACATGTACTACCCATGCTGGTACTCTTTGTGGCCCGTAGCTGGATTTTCTTCTGGATTCCCGTATGGATTTCTTGATTTTGCAACTAGCACGTGTAATCTAATGTTGGTATGATCTAAACTAGTTTATGGGGTTTCCCTCCTTGACCTAACCGCTTTTAGCTACAAGTGATGCTCAGTGGTACGGGAACTAGGCATCTGTTGTTGCGCCCTTTTTCGGGTGCAGCACGAGTAGACATAAAAGCAGCCAGAACAGCTGAGCCTGCCATCTTCCAGTTTTCGCTGCGTTCCACGCAGCGATGTAAAAACTGTCTCGCAACCAGTTGCGAGCAAGGTCACCCCAGGTTGTTCAAGACCACACCCGGCTCACCACCCGAGTGTGATATTCTCGTCCGTACGTCCGTGCGTTACCATGCCAGATGGAGAAGAACCCGTCGCCGAGCCGACGTTGGAGTCGCTGAACGCAGATATGAGGGCCCAGTCTTCATTACTGCGAGAGTCGGCTACAGCTGTGGCGCAATTGACGGCTCGTGATCGCGTTGTTGATGGGAAAGGGGTACATGGCTCCGGCTCCGGGCAGCGCTTCGCGGGACAGCCGACAGGCAGCGGGGGAGCCGCAGAGCGCCCCGACTTGCTAGAGCTAGCCCAGAGCGGCCGTGTCGGAGCAAAATCCGTGAGTGCCGAGGATGACTACCTCGCGGTGCCAGAGCTACTGCAGAGAGCAGAGTCTGGTTACGAGGCCGTTCGACCGGTCAGCCGAGTGCCTGGACTCTTCCCCCTGAGCACCGACCTAACGAACGAGTACCTCAAGCAGGACGACCGGCGTCTGCCGGCCCAGGAGGAGTATTGGTGAATGTCGTGTTTCGGGGCCCACATGGCCGCACTTTTCGTGGCTCTCGACGAGCTGCTAACTTACGTCCCTGCCGCTAACCAGGACTTCACCCCTTACCTCGCGAGAGCTCGGAATCACGCCGAGGCCATCGACAAGGCGTTTCATTTCCGTTTGGCTTTCCTGCGGAGGCTAAATGAGATCAAGCGTGTGCACGGTGACCAAGGTGTGCTGGACTTGCTGCGAGCCCAGCATTTTCAGCCTGCTTCGGAGCATCTGGGTTCCGCGATTTCTGGGGACCTCATGAAGGACTACGAGAGTCGCGTCTTCGAGGCGACCGTTGCCAGCGGCGCAAAGGCAACCGCTACTGCCCGAGTAGCAGCTGCAGCTGCAGGTCGCGGGCGTGGGCGAGGACGTGGCGGCGGGCGTGGACGTGGCCGCGAAAGTGAGCAAGAGTGACGGTGTAGGGCGCCTTTTGTCGGAGCTGCTGGAGCTTTGCGAGGCCACCTTTCGGTGACCGCCGCAAGACGCACCCTTGCAGCGCAACGGCGAGATGAGCGCCCTGTGTCAGGGCCTGACCCCCCCACCTTACAGACTTCCTTTAGACCTTCCTCGGTGCGGCGCTTCTTACAGCTACAGCCGAGTGCGGCTCAACCATCCGCACACCTGCACATGGCGGCTCAACCAACCGCTTTTCTTACCACCCCATCTCTGCGTCCGTCGGTTGTTACACTACGTGTCACAACTGGTTCGCAACGACCAAGTTTCGCGCGTGTACGTTATGCACGGGACAGGCGCTACGAGCGCGAAGGGCGCGCGGGGCGGCCCTCTTACCTGAACTTAGCCCCGCAAACCCGTACTGCGGCTACTGCAAACCCGTCTAGCAGCTACCGGCCAACCGCCGGGAACCTAACTGCTGCTGCCGAGTACTTTGCGAACAGTAGTCGTACCGGTGGAACTCTGTCGGTAAAACGACGCACGTACGTAATTGACGAGCCCGCAGCTGTCGCTCCGTGGGCTGCGTCACTGCGATCCCGGCTGCAGGACGCGTTCGGCTCGGACGAGCTGGGCCAGCGAACGCTCGACCTGCTCTCCAACTCCCTCAGCGCTCAGACCCTCAAGAGCTACGCCGGCAGACTGTCTCAGTTCGCGGAATTCTGCCACGACTCTGAAAACATCAGTCCGTTGGAGGCGACTACCGCTACTGTCGTTCGGTACGTTGCCTGGATCGGGGAGCGAGGGCACATCGCAGCTAAGTCGCTGCAACCCTACCTGTATGCAATCAACACGTTCTTCGAGCTGCACAACCTCGACCCAATCGCCAAGGACAGTCTGCACCTAACTTCAGCAAGGCGTGGGCTGATGCTGCGTTAGCGCCGGTTGGACGCTGCCCCTTTGCGTGTCCCTCTGCCTGCGGATGTAGCCTATCGCTTCGTCACAAAGGCCGAGCTAATTGTGTCTGCTCCTTACCCAGAGTACCACCTCGACTTCCGAGCTCTCTTGGCCTCGGTTGTCAACTTCATGTTCTTTGCCAGGGGCCTTACTGGCGTCTCTGTCGAGTGCGAGATGTGCATGTCGACACCTACAACATCACCTTGCAAGTGTACCTCGAGAAGGGTCGCGCTGGCCGACGGGGACCCGACGACCTGCGCGTACTTCTCCTTCCGGTGTCCGAGCACCCTCGAGTGGCACGTCTCTTGCACCACTTCATCGACAACGTCCAATCTGTCCCCTTGGTTACTGTTGGCTTGGCCGCATCAAACTTCTGGGCTGTCACGGCAGCCGAGCAGTCAAAACCTTGGACTGCGGCTACAATGCCAGACTGGCTGTCTGCAGCCATCAATCTAGTCAACGATGCCCCCCCTGCTGGCACTTCCTGGACTTCACACAGTCTTCGCAAGGGCGCAGCCTCTGCAGCGAATGCCATCGGAGTGCCATTGTCCCACATTCGCTACCAAGGCGGTTGGGCCACTAACTCTGACGTCGTTCTGGACTACATCGACCCCAACGTTCTTCCTTCACCTGGCGCATGGTTCTTCTTTGGACACATCGCCCCCTCTCGCCACTTCCAAGTCCAACAGGACTCCGCAGCGGTGGCCTTCCCAGTGCCTCCTTCATGACTTGGCGCTACCTCTTCTCCGTCAATCCACCGCTCTCTCCGTTCGCTCAAGACTGGCAAAACCAGACTCAACTTTGAAATGATCTAAACTAGTTTATGGGGTTTCCCTCCTTGACCTAACCGCTTTTAGCTACATCCTGCCAATTTCGGCTCTTGACCGTGTAAAACAGCCTACGCAATCTTTTTGGCAAAACCAGACTCAACTTTGAAACTGGTAATCCTTAGCGGGCCGCGGGCGCGTCGTCCACATCCGCGTGCCCGCCCCTCACCTGATGTACAGTAGTCGCTAGTCGCTACCTGGTACAGTAGTAAGGATTATATCGTTCTCGTAGGCGTCTCATGCAGTCATTCGAGTACGGGGTATGTGGACAAAGTACTGTCGATTCGTCCTGTTGATATATTGCTTGCCGCGAATCGGCAAGTTGCGCTAATATTGCGGATATATAACGTGTCATTGATGTCGTGCTGCCATCATGACCATGCGGAGGCGGCCCCTCGCCCCGCGCGGCCGCCGCAACAAGACCGCTCGCGGGACGTTCAAGTGTCAGGCGGCATCAGGTTCCCCGCCCAGAGCGACTGTCAAGCACACTCCGAGCGGCTTCTCAAACGAAGCCTTCCTTCTAGAACCACTCAAGTCTACCTTCCAATTCGACACCATGCGTGAGATCGTGCACATCCAGGGTGGCCAGTGCGGCAACCAGATCGGTGCCAAGTTCTGGGAGGTGCGCCGCGGCCCTGCCTGCCCCCCCCCCCCCCCCCCCCCCCACCCCCCCGTACACGCGGTCCGTTCGCATCTGGCTCCGGGCAAGCTCCCGGTAGCCTAGCACTCGGTCCCCATTCCGGCAGACCCACTCTCGTACCCCGGTGCAGCTTTGCGTGACACACACGGGCCGGTTTCCTGCCACTCGTTGGCAAAACCTTTCACTGTCGATACGGTTCCCTTCCGTCCTGTGCCGCGGAGTCCACCCTATCAGTTATTTTAGGCCTGCCGTATTTCGATTCGTCTCGTTTTTGGCATCTGCCTCGCTACTCTCACATTTCTCGGCTCGGAACTCAACTCTTGCGACGTCTTTGCCCTGGACTGTGGAAGCTGTATGCCACCTCCGTATGTTACGGGCAACCTGTGCTTGAACCCGCGGTCCTCATCCTCTTCCCCGGTCAACTCGCGTAACCTGTATGTCTGGTTCGCCTGCCGCCGCCACATGTCGACCGCCCGTACTTTCGGTTGTATTTATTTGAAATGGTGCGTGCATCACCCCTACTACCTCGCGTCACCTTTATTGGCCCCGCTTTTCCCCCTCTATCTCAGCTGCTCTTCTTGCATTCAGTCGCAAGGATCACATGCCGATGTTGAAACCACACGTGTCAAGGTACCTGTTAAAGGTGTCTGTCGTGAGATCTTGACGGGGGACATGTCGCTGGCTGTAGTTTCGGTGACCCCCTACTTCCTGAACGCTGCGGTCGTCACTGACCCCCTACTTCCTCCACTTCGTTCCAGGTCGTGTGCGATGAGCACGGAATCGACCCCACCGGCACCTACCGTGGCGACTCCGACCTGCAGCTTGAGCGCATCAATGTCTACTTCAACGAGGCCTCCGGCGGCCGCTACGTGCCTCGCGGCATCCTGATGGACCTCGAGCCCGGTACCATGGACTCCGTCCGCTCCGGCCCATATGGCCAGATCTTCCGCCCTGACAACTTCGTTTTCGGCCAGACTGGCGCCGGTAACAACTGGGCCAAGGGTCACTACACTGAGGGCGCAGAGCTCATTGACTCCGTGCTTGATGTGGTCCGAAAGGAGGCGGAGTCCTGTGATTGCCTGCAGGGTGAGTAATACTCCCCTCGACTGCACCTGGCCTGCTGCTTTTTTCCTGAAGTGCTGTCAGTGTGTCACAATTTGTGCTCCTCTAACCAATTTGTTTTATGTGCAGGGTTCCAGGTCTGCCACTCTTTGGGTGGCGGCACAGGCTCTGGCATGGGCACTCTTCTTATCTCCAAGATCCGTGAGGAGTACCCCGACCGGATGATGCTCACCTTCTCCGTGGTGCCCTCTCCCAAGGTGTCTGACACCGTGGTTGAGCCCTACAATGCCACCCTGTCCGTGCACCAGCTGGTCGAGAACGCCGATGAGTGCATGATCCTGGATAACGAGGCTCTGTACGACATCTGCTTCCGCACCCTGAAGCTGACCACGCCCACCTTCGGCGACCTAAACCATCTGATCTCTGCAGTCATGTCCGGTGTCACCTGCTGCCTGCGCTTCCCGGGTCAGCTGAACGCCGACCTGCGCAAGCTGGCAGTTAACCTGATCCCTTTCCCTCGTCTCCATTTCTTCATGGTTGGCTTCACCCCCTTGACCTCTCGTGGCTCCCAGCAGTACCGCGCGCTCACCGTGCCCGAGCTGACCCAGCAGATGTGGGATGCCAAGAACATGATGTGCGCCGCCGACCCCCGCCACGGCCGCTACCTCACTGCCTCGGCACTGTTCCGTGGACGCATGTCCACCAAGGAGGTGGATGAGCAGATGCTCAACGTGCAGAACAAGAACTCTTCGTACTTCGTCGAGTGGATCCCTAACAACGTGAAGTCCTCTGTGTGCGACATCCCTCCCAAGGGCCTGAAGATGTCTGCCACCTTCGTTGGCAACTCTACCGCTGTGCAGGAGATGTTCAAGCGTGTGTCCGAGCAGTTCACTGCCATGTTCCGCCGCAAGGCCTTCCTGCACTGGTACACGGGCGAGGGCATGGATGAGATGGAGTTCACTGAGGCTGAGTCCAACATGAACGATCTGGTATCCGAGTACCAGCAGTATCAGGATGCGTCCGCCGAGGAGGAGGGCGAGTTTGATGAGGAGGAGGAGGATTAGACTGCGAGTTTCCGCCAGTCATTCATCTGAACCAAATCAAACAGGGTTACTGTAACTCTGGAGTGGGTTGTTTTCCACGTCAAGCTACAGTAATAGTTAGGTACACTATTTTGCTGGAGAGTTGCAGTGCAACCACTCCATTGGAGCCTTGCCATGCCTCTATCCAGGAGGAGGGCTAAGGGACATCTGCCCCAAGCCTGAACTTAAGTGGAGGATATTGACAATGCGTGTTTTATTGTAACAGTATAACATTCTCTTAAGTAGTGTCCTACATGGTGGCTGACGTTGAACAAGCCTGCCTTCCTAAGGAATATCTGCATTTGTGTAGTAGACTTTCATCTTTGTTTTGGTGGAAATTGAACACTGCAGTCACTGTTTTTGGAATGAGTAGTCGCTACCGGATTGTCTCCATGTTTGAATCTCGGTGAATGTGCACCAGCGTCTGACAACTCAATACTGAAAGTCAGCATTGCCTCAATCTTCTATTATTCTTCTCCACGCGCTGCTGCCCTGAAGGCGCAGCCCGTTCCTCTTACAGACAAAACAATGATGTTGCTTCGCTCTTCCTTTCCACCGAACCCTGAGTCAAAGCTGCTGCATACAGATAGTGATCACTGTCCCTGAGAGCTCCTGCTGATCCGTTCCTGACCACAGTGAGTGAGTCATAACACTCGGACAGCTCGAATAGTTTGCGTCCCTGGTGCCACTTTCTCCTCGGCGTCCCTGCTGCTGCCCTCGTATTGCGTGCCCAACTTCCTCATCCTACTGTTTGACAAAACACAATTGTTGTTCTATCTCTTCCTCTCCAAACTCGAGGACAACACGAACTGTTATTGACCACCACCGGTTGGTGGTGTGCACTGGTGCTGGGATCCCCGCTGTGCCTGACTCCGCCACATGAGGCGCTAGCAGGACGAGTGACAGCTCTGTGCTGGAAGCTGCTAGGGTGGTGTCCCCGCCATCCCACCATTCCTCCTCTGCGTCCGCCATGCCCCCGTTCTGCATGCCCAACTCCCTCATCCCACTACTACCTGACAAAACGCAAGTGTTGTTGTCTTGGCTCTTCCTGCCCACCACACGTTGAGTAAGATAATCAGTATTCACCATCACCGGTGGTGGGAGCTCCTTGTCTGTACCTGAAACTCTCAAACTCGCCAAGTGGTGCTAGAGTGCATTCTGGCGGTGGATAGGGCGTGGCAGCGAAAATACTTCGACCAGTTTTGATGAACGGGTATCTAACTGCTATCTGCCTCTTACTTTGGCATAGGGGGCGGCACTGAAAAATATGACCCAGCCGTCAAGCACTGTCGCAGAATGATGACGTGTTTCCGGCGAGCGAGCCTTGGTCGACAGCGCGGACTTTTCTGCCGGAAGTATGGGCTCGGGGATTTTAGACTTGCTGGCCATGCGTTTCTGCCTGTACATCTGGATGCGCTGCCACGGGACCTCGCCATGGGGCTAGAGTAGCTGTAGCATCTTGGCTGCGCACAATGCTGCAGGTATCGGCCTATTACTCATGGGCTGGCACATTCAGTTACCCGTGCGTGATCGAGGTTGTCCTGATACATTCAGTAGGGATATCTTTAATTTGCTACATCATCCGGTTCTCTCTCATTCCACCCAGTCTCGCATTCCATAGCGGATTCAGACGATTCAGGGTAAGTGACTAGTGCGTGTTGAGACAGCTGTCAACGGTGGTTTAATTACAAAACGGAAAAGGGTGGAGCAGCAGACTGTCAACGAGAAGACTCCAGCAGCACCAGAAGGGTGCTGCTGCGCCAGCACACACAGAGACTCGAGTGCTACTAGAGGATGCACGGCCGGGCATGGCTGCCAGGCGCAGGGGCACCACAGTGTACATACATGGAACGGGACAGGGGATGCACATAGCGGGCAACAGCGTGGGCGCTGCAGCCCTAGGGCTTGCCAGCCTCAATGTCACCGCGGGCAACAGCGGTGTAGCCAGAGGGGTACGCATGCCCCACAGTCTCCTGGATCGGCGGCGCGTAAGCCCCATTGTCTGCACCCCGCATGGGCTGGACGCTGGGGGCATAGGCATATGTGCCGTCCGGTTGCTGAACAGCCAGCCCCTCGGCAGGCTTGGCCTGAGGGATCTGGGCAAACACTTCGTGCACTGCAACGCGGGTGACCTGCGGCCATCAAGCACGGAGTCAGTTTGTTTGATGCCGACATTGAGGGACTTGAGCCCCGCACACAGCAGCAGTCTCTGGCACGCACCTGCTTGCGGTCGCAGTCCATGACCCAGCAGATGAAGACAGAGTCCACGATGTTGAGCATGACGCTCGACACGAAAGAGAGGCAGACAGCGCAGGTGTAGGTGACCACGAACCCAAGCACGTACATGTGTGCGCTGTCCACGCCACCAGCCTGCAGGCAAGAAAAGCAGGGTTACAGCAGAAGCAGCACCCGTACAGGTGCTGGATTGCAACAGTGATTGATATAGAGAAATGGTGAGCCCCCCCCCCCCCCCCCCCCCCCGACAGGATGATCAGGGCAGCACTGAGCTTAGTGTGAAGCTCACCAGTGCTAGCATGGAGATCGTGAAGCCGTAGAAGAGTGCCACGAAATAGGCAAACATCCTCAGCACAAAGGCCGGGAACCACCTGCGGACACCGTGTCGGGAGGTTCAGCGCGCGGGGCCGTCCGCTGGAGCAGTGAAGGATTACGCCACTGGGCGGGCTGACTTACCACACAGTGAAGGCGTTGCGGCCGTTCCTCTTCAGCAGGTCAATCACGCCCTTGGCAGAGTCGAAAAAGCTCTCGCCGGTGATTGCCATGCGGATGGTGGAGACTTGGTGAAGAGGGAGAGCCAGGAAAGCAGCATCTGCATGGTGTGGCCGGGAGGGAGGGGGGTCAGGGGTGCATGACATGACGAGATGTCAAGGTAAGGGCGGTGACCCGGGATTTTGTTGGCTTACGTCAAAGATCCAGGCGCAGCAGATGCCAATGCGGCTGCGGATGGACCGCACAATGGCGCGTGCGAGATTGACAAGGGTGATTGCCAAGGCCGGCCAGGCAAACAGAGCCAAAGGATGGGCGCAGAGCATAGCCCAGGCTCAGCTTGGTGGTGCCCCTGCAGAGCAAGCTTGTGCGTCAGGGCAATCCCGTACAAGGCATAGACAATGCATGATCAAGCAGGGGGTAACGAAACAGGACGACCTTGTGCTGGTGCCCTCCGGGGCGTAAGTACCACTGACCAATGGTGCCAGCAATGGTGTACAGAGCCATCTGCTCCCCAATGGCTGAGGTCCACAACAACATGCTGACGCAGAGGGCCATGTACGCCATGCCGCCGCCGTTAGGCTGCCACACACAGGGGGTGGTGCTTGAGGAGCTGTCGAGAGCAGGGACCACGGACCCATTCGCATAGCCAAGGATCACGAGGCTCAATTGCACCAGTAGCACCGCAAAAGTGGAGACCATGATGCAAATGGTGCTGAAGGCGAGGCCAGGATTGTCCGCCAGGCCCTGGCCAGCGACCTTCAGCAGGTTGGCCGTCAGCTTCAGGCGGCTCCAGCAGATCACAGGGAAAAGAAGGTATAGGACGCCGAATGCCAAGAACGTGTAGCCCGCACTGGAAGTGTCATCCCCCTTGTCATCCATCTTCTGTGTGAGCAGGAGGACACCGACGCCCAGAAAGGATGCGGCGACAGCGAGCACGGAGAACAGGACTGCAACCATGGCCCGCTTACGAAGGAGGTAGGTGTAGAGCATGCCCATACCGATGCTTCCAAGGACTCCAAAAGTCATAGCGGCTGTGAAGACGCTGGTGTCAGGGGCGGGTTTGTCCTCCTCCGCCAGGCCGCGCCCGGGGGAGCAGTGCAGAGCGTCGCTCAGGTACTCCTGGCTCTGGTGCATCATCCAGTCTTTGTCCCTGCGTGGCATGAGATTAACGACAGAGGACATCAGTTATGTATGGCTGAGGCTGCCGCCGTTTGCACGGCAGGGGGAAAACTACGCGGGATCTACCCGTGAAAAAGCCATTCACGTGGAGCTATGGGTACAGCGAGCACGAAGGAGTAAGCGTGCCCATCGACCGCCTAAGTAGTGTCAGCTGCCCCGGCGCCGGCGCGACACGGCCGCAGGCAGTGTCGCACCTCGTAAAGAAGGACACCACGCCACCGACAAGCAATACCGCGGAGAGGGCGGTGTAGGTGGTGCCCCAGGCAGCATCGCGCCGGGGCCGGTTCTCGGTCTCGAAGTAGCCGTTGCGCAAGGCGGGCTCCAGCAGACGCGCCTCGCGCTCGGCTTCACGATCCTCCTCATGGTCCACCACTACCGCGGTTCCGACATGATGGAAGGTTGCCATTGACGAACTCGTCGTTTGCTGAAGGTGGTGCGCGGGTGCCTGCGGGCAGGGCAAGGACATACGGTGGGGTGGTGCTGAGCTTATCAGAAAGGGCGGGTACCGCTACCGCCGGAGCGCAGGGAGCCCACTGCCGCAGGTTTCAGGCGTTAAGATCACCTTGAGGGGAGAAGGTTTGGGTACCCAACGGTCGAGGCGTAGCGCGTGCCAGGCCAGGGCTCTGTCGGGTGTGTGGGGGTGATGTGGGGGACACATATATATGTGTGCCGTA